>JAWNLX010000587.1:5887500-6355000 GCA_035042055.1 Drosophila macrothrix
CAGCTGCTGTTGCTGCTGCTGTGACAATTGCTGCTGTTGCGTCAGCTGCTGCTGTTGTTGCTGCTGTTGCTGCTGTTGCTGTTGCTGCTGCTGTTGCTGCTGTTGCGCTGCCGCCGCCATCGATTGCAAGAGATTCTGTTGCTGCGGCGAATGCGAAATCACATTCACCGGCGATATGAGCAGCGTTTGCGGCGACTGACTCGATGGTATCGCATAGGTGCTGCTCGCAAAGCCCGCCTGTCCCCCAATCATCTGCTTGGCATTCTGTGTGGTTGTCGTTATCATCTGGGGTCCACTGTTCTGGAAATGCTTGCTGGCGGCAATCACCTGTATCGGCTGCTGTCCCAGACCGGCATTCAGCAGATTCCCGGACACGATCATTTGGGGATAGAGGAAGCCTGTATGTGTGAATGGTTGATTGATTGATTGATTAATTGATTGATTGACTTATGGATCAATAACGTTAAGACTGGCATCGTTTGTGCATCGAGTTGTGACTGATTGTGAAAAGAGTTTTTTACTATTGATTGACTGATTGATTGATGGATCAATAACGTGAAGACTAAGTTTCTTTGTAGCTTATTACAATTAATTGGCCGATTGACTGAGTGATGGGTCAACAACGTTAACACTAGTTCAGTTAGTGATTCGAGTTTCGATTGATTGCGAAAAGAGCTTATTACTATTGATTGATTGATTGATAAATGACGTTAAGACTGGCACAGTTTGTGATTCGAGTTTCGATTGATTGTGAAAATTGAATTGGTGTTTTGATTTCAAGAGTTTTTAGTTTACCGTCTATCGTGTAATATTATTTATAGATATTTATAGATTTATCTATAGTTATCTATTATCTGTAATTAGCAATTATCTATGCATACCTGCTGGTGGCTGCATCAGTTGCACGGTGCGTCCGTTTGCCCAATCTGCTGGTACGCCGCTGGCAGCCAATTGCATTGGTGACATTGTGCTGATTGCTGTCGTGTGTTGTTGTTGTGTTGAGTGCTGCTGCTGTTGCTGTTGTTGCTGTTGCTGTTGCTGCTGTTGCTGCTGCTGCTGTTGCTGCAGTGCATTTTGTTGCGCATTCGCTGGACTGGCGGCAGCAACAGCAACAGCCCCACTTGTATCACCCGCCGTCAGCTGTTGCAGCTGCAACTGTTGCAATTGTGTCGTCTGTGTTGCATCTAATAAATTGATTGCATGTTTTAGCTCATTGTTAATGCTAGTTGTGGTATTGTTGTTGTTGTTGTTGTTGTTGTATATTTGATTGTTACCGCTGTTATTGGGATTGGTGTTGGCGCCAGTGTTGGGATTGTTGCTGTGGCCGCCGCTGTTGCTGTTGTTGGCATTTGGGAACTCCTGTTTAACCTGTATCGCTGCATACGGATTGCTCGCATAGAACTGCTGCAATTGTTCCGGTGAGATTTGCAGTGGCACCGCCGCAGCGGATGCCACCTGTTGGGCGGGGCTCTGTGATTTCTCCAGTGTGCCACTGACAGCAACTGTTGCTGCTGCTGCTGCTGCTGCTGCTGCTGTTGCTGCTGCTGCTGCTGTTGCTGCTGCCGCTGCTGCTGTTGCCGCTGCTGTTGCACGTGAGGTGGGCGTGCTCGAACGCGAGCGGGAACGTGACACGCTGCGTGAACGTGCCGCGTTGTTGTTGCAACTGTTACTGTTGGGTGTTGTAGTTGTTGTGCGTCGTGCAGTTGGCGGCGTGTGTGCACCAACTGTTGTTGTTGTTGTTGTTGCAGTTGTTGTTGCTGCTATTGCTGTTGCTGGCACGTTTTTGTTCAATTGCGTGTTATTGTTATTATTATTAATGTTGTTATTAATATTATTATTATTATTATTATTATTATTATTATTATTAATATTGTTGTTGTTGTTGTTGTTGGTGGGCGTGGCGGGATTTACGCCCGGATGCGGCGGACTCGCAAAATCGTATTTCTCGTCAAAAGTGATGCCCGCCTTTTGTGCCAATGTCTCCAAGCACTTTAAAGGCCGCTCAACGCTTTGTTGCTGATGCTGCTGTTTGTGTTGCTGTTGTAGCTGTTGCTGTTGCAACTGCTGCTGCTGCTGCTGTTGTGTTGCTGGCTGCAACTTGTCGTTGCTGTTGCTGCTGGTGCTGCGTATATTCGAGTTGTCCTTCAAGGGTAGCGCAGTTGTTGTTGTTGTTGTCACAGTTGTTGTCACAGTTGTTGCTGCTGTTGTCAAAGTGCTGATTGTTGTTGCTGCTGCAGTTGTTGTTGTTGTTGCTGTTGTATCGCTTTCAGTGTCCGTTCTGCATTGGTAGGAAAGAGAAGGCAGACAGTGAGCCAAAATAGTTGCTTGAGTTGAAATCACAAAAACAAAAAACCAAATAAACACCCAACACACACTTGGAGCGCTTGCGTCGGCTTGCGGCATGCAGCATTTTGGAATTTGCAAAACAAAAAATTAAATAAAAGAAAAAGCGCAATCAAAACGAGAGAGAAAACAAAAAAAGAGTAAAACTAAATAGAATTGCAATAAAAGAACGCAAAAAGAAATGCAGGGCAAACTTTTTGGCAGACAGGCTGGCAGCTCTGCTCAATGGCATGCAAAACAGCAACAGCATAAGCTCAGACGAAGCTGAAAGCTCTACAAACATACACATAGTGGGGGAGAGAGAGAGAGAGAGAAATAAAAAGGTAGGGAGATAGAGTAAATGCAGCGAGACTTCATGCCAAGATCATTCATTCATTTATACACATTTCGTAGTTCAGAGAGTTATTTGTTTTTCTCTATTGTGAAAATTGAAAAAAAAATTCTATCAAAAGACAAATTTAGTAAAATACAAATATTTACATTGAAAAGAAATATTTAAAAATGCAATAATAATATCTATAGACAAATTAAGTTAAATAATATATTTAGAAAATAATAATATCAATGGACAAATTTAGTAAAATAAAAATATTTAAATAGAAAAATAATTTTTAATTACATAATAATAATATCTTTAGACAAATTTAGTAGAGTTTTGTTTTATAGATTTAAGTTATTTGGCGGCCAATTGCAACTCAGCGACTCTTAATTGACCCACATAATACCAAATATGTGCTACATATAATTTCACACACACACACACACATATGCACTTGCATGAGTTACTAACGGTAACAGCGAAAGAGGTAATTTCTAAAGGAGAACAGGGACAGCCATGCAGCAGCAAAAAGTACCATATATACAAATACATACACATAGATGGTTTTGTATGTATGCACATACATCAATGCACATAGTTCACCTATTAATGTCAAACAGTAAACAACAGTAAACACCATGCGTTGCAGCAGCTGGAGTTGTGAGCATAAATTTAGAGATGCAGTTAGCCAGCATGCTAGGGAGCGTAAGAGCCGCCTACGCATCTACGCAGGCAGCCAGAGAGGGAGAGCAAGCGCTAGTGTGTGTGCACGAGAGGGATGCATGCATATTTGCAGTTATTGAAATGCAACAGCAAAGTAAGCATGCCAAAAAGAGAGACAGAGAGCTTAAAGCACAAATAACAGTTATAAGTAAGTTCATATAAAGAGTCTATTAAATGTTTACAAATAGAAGAATGAATTGTTATGAAAATAAATGTGAAATTTGATCATATCTGGATGCATATCGATGTTGCCAATACCTTAAGGCATATCTACAATTTAATTTAAGCCAACACTGAATAAAAGAAACAAAAAATTCTGACCCTTAAGGCATAATATATATAAAAAATAAGTAACGAGAACCACATACCAAATAGCCGAGTCGGGGCATACCCTGTTTTATAATATTTGGAAGACATAAAGCTGATTGTTAAATGTGTTACAATTAAAATTTCTCTTTTCGAGTGAATTAAAATGAAAGCTACGATATTAATCGATTTCGAATAGTCAACGTTTAATACACAAGAATATAGAATTTGTGCATAGCACATGAAATTAGTTATGTCTGACCTTTCATACCCACTCTAGGCATTTTCAATGGCTACAGGGTATGAGAGCAGAGGGAAACTACAAGCAAAACGGAGACGGCCCAGCATTAGGGTTACCCCTGGTAACAAACGCTACAGATCAGAGGATGGTGCATGGTAGGTGGGTGGTTTGTGTGTGGGTGTGTATGTGTGTGTGAAGTTCAACTCAATTGCAGAGAAACAGTGGGCGGATTTTTTTTTTTTTTGCATGGCATTGCACGAAATCTGTCAGGGGTGTCTCATGGCATGATTGCCTACGACAGGGTTGCAGCTGGGTATGCAAAGGTCGCACGCACGCCCCACTCCCCCCACCACCACCTCTGAAGCACCAAGCCAACGGCAAAGAGCAATCGAAAGCTGCTGCTGCAAAAAAAAAAAGATGAACAGGGAGAAAAAAAACTGAGTGGTGACTAAACATGTTGCCAGACTCAGGAAGGGAGCAGTAGCAGCATCCTTTTCAACGTAAAACAGCAAAAGAAAACCTTGCAGCTCAAGACTGGTTTGTGGTGCTTGTGTCTATGTGTGTGTATGTGTGGGCGAAGGAGAAAAAGAGAGAGAGCATGAGTGTTGACTTTTTTTTTATGCCAACCTGCGGGATGCCGCATCAGTGCCATTAACAATCAAAAAAGGAGAAGAACAAGAACAACAACAAGACTGCCACACAGCGAACATTAATTTCATATTCGCTTCTAACCGAATTGAGTTGCAAGCAGCAAGATTGATAACAATGCCAACACGCAAACAAAATGAGCATGCGCCGAAACGAGCTAGCAAAAGAAAGAGTGAGTGAGAGAATGACTGTGCATGTGTGTGTGTTTGTAGTGTGTGCGAGCGAGATAGTGTTAGGGAGAGCGCGCGCAGCTAGTGTGCCAAGGGAGAAAGAGAGAGAGAGAGCGCAACAAAAACAGCAACAAGGCAAACGAACATAAAATTCAAATTTGTTTGCAAGAAACATGCGTGCAAAATTTTCTTTTTGGTGGTTGTTTTTGGGGCATTAAACCTGCACGGGCTTTTTTTCTTCTTTTTTTTTGGGGCAGGGGAATGAATCGAAAATAGATGACTACATATTGATTATACGAACGGGTTTTATTTCTGCATGCCAGCCACAACCACAGCCAACAACAACAACAACTCACACACACAAGGCATGCTCATGCGAATACAAAACAATTGAGAGTGAGCGCTATTGTGTCGCCCTTGTCGGTCTCGTTGCCGAATGCCCGAAGTGTGAGCGAGTTAGCAATGTTTGGTCAAATGACGAGCGCAGCTCAAACACACACACACTCGCACACAAATGCATGAGAGCGCAAGCATGTAAAAACAGAGTTGCCAACCGACTGTTAAATAAATGCATACATTTTACCGCTCATTAATATAATGAAGAGACTTTAACATGATCTGCACAAGAGCATAGAAATGTGCTTATTTAAATATTAGTATGTACATGTGTGCACACATGTAGTTTGCATATAAAATACATAGCAGTAATGTACAGCGTTGAAATGCATTCTGACAATATATTTGCTAATTAAGGAATAGATGGCAACACTATGCATCCGCCTCGAATTTTGTTTACTTCGAATTGTATTTAGGATCCCACGCGCGTGCTATTGAGAGAGCAAGCGAACGAGCGAGAGCGAGAGAGAGCGTGCGCTGCTCTCTCACTGTTATTCTTGCTATTGCTGCTTCTTCTTAACTTCTGCTCTTGGTACGCTGCTCCCACTGCTGGTGCTAAATGTCGCTTGCAGTTTCGGTTTCCAAGCAAAAAAAAAACAAAACAAAAACATATTACTTTTGGCTTAGAACTTTTGCTTTTCAATACTGCGAAAAGTAAAAGAAAAATCAACCACCAAAAAATAAAAAAATTACAGACACACACATGGTATGCATTGCGAAATTTCGCTGTTGTACGAGTGTGTGTGTGTTTTTCGAGACTCTCGACTGCAGTGTTGCAAAGCAGATGGGGAACAAAACTCGTTTGGGACTTGTGAATTTTGCGCTTGCTATGTCCATGAGAAGCAGAGAAGAGCATTTTAAGTACAAGTACGATTATGATGCGACGTCAAACAAGAGGATATATATAAATATGAGCATGTTTTTCGAATTTGTGCACATTTGTCATAATTCGGCAGTGTTGACAAACGTAGCATAATTGAAGTTCGCGCCAAAGTTAAATGCTGCAATAAACTATAAAATGAGAAATAAGAAAAATGCGTATATGTGTGTGTGTTGAGAGTATTTCCAATGCCAACGATGGTCACACTTGCAGCGAACCTGAGACGCGGTTTCCTATGTAATAATAACAAATATAAAAATAGCAAAAGAGTGCACACACACAGAGTGAACGAGAGAAAAGAGAGCAGAAAAAAGGAAATAAAGTATTTTTTTTGTAATAAGCAATAATAAACGCGAGTGCATTGACACACATATACATGTAAGTGTGCGTACATATGCATGCATACAGACACACACACGCACACACACACGCGCACATACATTGTATATACAAATGCGATATTAAAAACTAAAACACAACTAATAACGAAAAATGAAAAACGGAAAAAAATAATACCTTTTTTGCATAAACTTCAATGCACGACGATCCATTATTCAAAATAAAAACAATTTGTATAATAAATTAATAGTATGCATGCGACGACGTCAGCGGCGGCGACGGCGACGACGACGGCAGCGATGTTCTCTTGCTTTTTGCTATTACTTTTACGGCGACGGCGACGTTGACTGCGACTGCGCTGCTACTGCGGCTGCTACTGCTGTTTTGACTGCTGTTTGTTTTTATTGTTGTTGGCAGCATATTGCTGCTGCTGCGTTTTTTTTTTTTTGTAATTTACTTTAAGTTTTGTTTGTTTTTCATGTTGTACATTTAATAAGATACACACACCACAATATATCTATATTTATATATATACAAACAGGCAAAATAACGTAAAACACAACAAACAACACAAGAAACCATACATAAAATTTACACAACAACAACAACGGAAAAAAAAGTGTCTCGCCGAGCGTCAGCCTCAGTGTCAGTGTCGTTGTATGCGTGCGTGAGTGTGTATCTCTGTGTGCGTGCGTGTTTATGTGTGTGTATGTGTATCTGTGTGTGTGTCTGTGTGAGACTGCGACTGAGGCGTGTAAATTGAGCGTTTCGTGCAGGAGAGCAATAATTAGTACATACTCCACTCGACTGCAGCAATTCCGTCCGACGATGACGACGACGACGACGGCTCAAAACTTGAGCTTTGTTTTTTGTATATTTTGTATATATTTATTTTCAACTTTATTATTTATTAAGCACCTGTACACGTGATAGGTGAGGGGTTGATGGGGCGGGGGAGAATTGAGTTTTGTGCTCTTCTTCTTGTGCTTCGGCTTACATAAAACACGGCGACAACTCTAGCAACATATTTTTTGTTAAGCGGCACAAATTCACTGCGCGTCGCTGCGGCAGCAACGGCGACTGCGACGCCGGCAGCATAACTTTTCACTTTGAAGCATGTATCTTTTTTTTGTTTAGCTATTTTTTGTTTGGCTTTTTTCTTACAGCCTCTAAACACAAATATAAAAAATATATATTAAAAAATCGCAGATGGTAATCCGTTCACGATTTGTCTTGCGTGTAGCTGTGTGTATGTCGAGATCGGCGCGAGCGAGCAAGCGAGTTCGGACTAAACACAATCCGTACGCTGCCAAGTTGAATTTCAGACTGAAAGGCGCGCAGACGGCGGCAACTCTGCCGAAACAAAATGAAGCAGCCAGCGCGCATGTGTGTGTGTGCGTGTGTGTATGCGCGTGTGTGTGTGTGAGAGAGAGAGCGATTGAGGAGGGTTGGTAGGCAGCTGGGCAAGGAAAACCAGTTTTTCATACACAGACCGACAAACGAAAATTTCTCTATAACGAAATGCGGGCGTGCGAATGCGATGCCAATAGCGAATTTCATACAATTGATAACAGGTGCGAATGCAATAGCAATAGCCACACTGCGTGTGCTGTTGTGTCTCATTCGATGGTGGTGTGTGCGAACGAAAGAAAAAATGTACGTGTACGAGCAGCAAAAAAAGATACAAAAAATAAACGAAATGTACAAAAACAAAAACGAGGCTACACAGCTGGCGGGCATGTGTGTGTGTTGCTTTTGCTTTCGCGCCCGTTGTAATGTATTTGTGTGTGTGTTTATGTGTGTATATGTATGTGTGTATCAATGTATGCACGCTGTCAACCACCCTGCCTGCTGTCGATTGCCCTTTGCTCCGAACACCGCCGCCCGTCCACGAGCAAGAGACCCGTTTTCGGTTTTCTCTACACTCAAATGTCGGCCTCATCGTCGTCGTCGTTGTGATTGTTGTTGCTGCCAGCTTGCTTGCTTGCTATACTTCATCTTCTTTTTTCCATTTCGCATTTGCCACCACCACCATTGAATACATGCAAACACAAACATATACATAAATACACACATACAGACAGATAGACATACCTGAACTGACTGGCAATCGACACAGCGGCTTTATTTTATTATTAGTTTTTGCTTGTCGGTCTCAGAATGGGTCTGTGGGTGCTTGTGGAGGGAGAGGATGGGGTGCGGGCAGAGCGCAATCGTTCGCTTTCGCTCGTTCGTTCGTTCATTCGTACAGTGGTTTGCGCTCCATTATTATTATTTGAATTGCATTTTCTTTGCGTTGTATTTTTTTCTAGTTATTGCTGCTGTTGTTATTGTTGTTGTCGTTTCATCATTTCCATTTGCAATGACTCCCGCTGCTTTATTGTGCTCCACTGTTGCGTTTTTATTTTTTTGTGTTGCTGCAATTGCCGTGGTCTTTGCCTCTGACATGCACGCACAGTGGTCCACTGTTATGGATAGTATCAAACGAAAATATTGCAAAAAAAATGTATAATACTTACTCGAAGTTCTGAGTTGGAAATTATGAAAATTATATTTTACCTAACAAAAATTACAACATTTGATATTTAATCATTTCTGTCGTTGATTTGATTCGTATGTCGATAACTTTAATTTACGTTGAATAACCTTTATTCTGTCCTTTTGTAAACACATTCAATATGTAGTGTGTACATAGAATATTGAAAATATGCATATATAATAAAAAAAAAATAGTTATTTTAATGTAGACTGAGAATTATGCATATTACATTAATTTTAACAAAGTAATGAACTACCAAAAATAATTTAATAAATTGCATTACAATTCAACACAATTCATTTTGAGATATCTATTATATATATGCACAAATATAACGCACTTACACCACTGTGCCTTGTCAGACGCTCTGGCATTCCATTTTTCATTTTGTTGGTGCCTGCCTGCCCCCGTGTGTAGTTGAATTTATGTATGTATATGTGTGCGTGCACCGCTTTGGGCTGTTCTTGTATCCGACATTCACAAATGCTCATCATTATGCTTTTGTAGATGTATATTTGTTCCATTGTTGCTGCTGGCAATGACAAGCAACGTTGTTGTCGATGTGAGACTCGCTGCTCGGAACGACCGAATGAACGAAGGCACGAAACATTTTCGTATATCGTTCGTTCGTTTTTTTTCTGCTGTTGCCGCCATATTATTTTTACGCTTGTTAAGTGTTTTTGCCTGCTGTTTCTCTCTTCTCTATTATGCCTTTTATTTGGTCCGTCTGTGTGTGCTTGGGTGTGTTGTATCTGTGTGCCCTGATCCGGCTTCATCTTTGGCTACACCACTTGTGTGCTTGTATGTGTGTATTGGATTTTTTATGGTTGGACTTTTGAATGTGTTTTTGTTGTTGTTTTTTCTTCTTTTTTTGTCGCTTCTATTTTGTGTACGTAGTTTTTTCTTATTAGTTGCGGCACTCTTCTTCGTGCTGTGTGTCATATAATATTCAACTGTACAAAAATGCCATGCGGAGCATGCGCTCTTTTTTTTATCGTCTCGACTTATTAACTCAAACTCGCTTTGGTCTTCGACTCTTGTTGTTGTTGTTTTTGGGGGTCGTTGTCGTTTTGCGCCGCAGTGTGAGCGAGCGCACGAGTGTGTGTCCCATATGTATGTGTGTGTGCGTGTGTGTATGTTCGTGTGCTTTTGTATATTTCGAACAAAAATGACAAATGTATAATCAGCGTAAATTGCTTTGCGCGTGCTTTTTTCCACTGGCATCAATTTGCTTGCTCGGCTGTCTCACTTGCGCTCATTAGCACAACGCATGTGTATGTATATATATATATATATATATATATATATATATATATCTGTGTGTGTATGTGTGTTGTAATTGCCTCACACTCACACACATTAGCGCATTGTTATCGCAGTTCGCTTGCTGTTCGCTGTTGCTTTTGTAATTGTTAGAATTTCCTACACCATTTTTGAAAAAAACCTGGGAATTATCAACATTTGCATAAACACACACACATACATACAAATGCCTGACTGGGGTGTCGTTGCTTTGTGTATGCGTGTGTGTGTGTGTGTGTGTTGATTCAACTATCAAAATGGGTTGCTTTTTATTGCTTTGTTTTGCCTTCCAACTGTAATGAAGTCAAAGGCGTGGTCAGCTCACCACCACCACCACCACCTGTTCCGTTAATAATTGATGAATTTAACGAAACTACTCAACGACAACAACAAGAAGAGCAACAACAACGAAAAGCTCTCTCACTCCACTTGCAAAAGTTCGCATTCTTTTTCGCACATCTTTTACCGCTGATTAATCTCTCTCGCATTTTACACACATGCACATAATGCCCACACAACTGATGCCATCGCCAACGAACCCTCGACGAGGAAGTTTCCTTCAGGTCCAGCTTCCTTCTCTCTCTCTGTTTGTGAGTGTGTGTGTGTAGTTGTGTGTAGCGCACTCATGCAGTCGTTATTTATGGTTTGCTCGTTCGTTCGTTCGTTCGTTCGCTCGCTCGCACGCACTGCGAACTCGGACTCAGGTTGAAATTTTGTATTCGGTTTTTCGTATTCGCAGTCGGCCAGGGTGAGCCTTGCATACGCTGCAATCGATAACGGTTTCAGCAACTTTCAAACTTTTCTCACTTGATACATTAAAAACCGAACCACATCTATTAATTTATTATGTTGCAAATTGTGTTTTTAAAGCAAAGTACGGCATATATCTATTATTATTACAAAATGTATAAGCCAATATAAGAATGTTAATCTCAAAACTATGAGACATATGCACATAGATCCCAATCCAAGAAAATTAAAAAGAAGTATACGTAATTGAACACAATTTGCTTTATAGCATTTATTATATATTCATACATAAAACTAGATTTTACCTTAACGAAAACACTAAAAATAAACAGTAAATATATATAGATGTGGGTTAGGTTACGTTGTTTACTCTAGGCTCATATAGGCATATAATCTAACCTCAGAAACTAATATAATAATGTACAAAAAACTCATAAACTTTTACATATCAAAACTTAAACACCTCCAAACAAAAAAAAAAAAAAAAGCATGTCGTTTCACATATCCTGTGCTGTCTATAAAAAATCACAAAAAAATGAGAAAAAACCCCGTCAAGTAATTTTCGTCTGTGACCCTCTTGAGAATTCATGAAAATCCATCCAGCGACATGTACGAACTGTACTACGGTAGTGCCAGGCCTAACGGGCCCAACGGTCTACCCGGTTACGGCCCCGTGGGAAGGGTAGTTTCGTTAGTTGGGTAGTCAAGAGTCCGAGAGCCTTTGGGTCGTTCCGTAAAGGGTTGAACTTTGACACACGAGGAACGAGGGCTACAGTCGTGGCGACCCTCGACCTACGAAAAACCCGGCACGCCGACATCCCGACACCCGGACACCCCATCCCCATCCCCATCCGCATTTCCATTTCCAGCAGATACAACACACACCCTTTTCGTACTCGTTTTGTTGTTGTTTTTGTGTCTCCATTTTACGCACCGTTTTACGAATGCATTTGCAAAGCAAATATTCAACAATTACCCCTAAAACTGCAGCGATTAAGTGGAATGTGTGTGTGCTTGTCTGCCTGTGTGTGTGTGCGCGCGAATTCAACCCCTAAACACCAGACCAGCTAAGGGCTGTTTTCGCACAGATGAGACCGGCGACACGGGAGCGATGCCAACAACGACAACGATCCTTTTTTGCTAAG
The DNA here is from genome assembly GCA_035042055.1 of Drosophila macrothrix. Classification (NCBI taxonomy): domain Eukaryota; kingdom Metazoa; phylum Arthropoda; class Insecta; order Diptera; family Drosophilidae; genus Drosophila; species Drosophila macrothrix. The sequence continues at coordinate 5,899,602 of JAWNLX010000587.1, forward strand.
CCATCATTTAAGGGTGGGGGCAAGGACTACCAGCTAAGGGTTGGCATGTTGACCTTGCGATCGTCGGAGCCACCAACAAACCCAAAGCAGCCCAATGACAAAACCATATACTAATATTTATACATATATATTATATATATATATATATCTATATAGTTATATATCAGTAAATCTTGATCAAAACACACTCAAACAAAAGTTCGAAAGAAACTTGTATTTAATTTGAGTAGAAACTGTGTCAAAATCAAGCACTTAAAGCTTAAAGACAGCAATTTCTTCTTAAATCAGTCTTGGTTGATCAGCTAGAATTCCTATTTCAAGTGCCCAATGCTAGAAATCTGAACATTCCTCGAAACCAGACTGCATTTTCTTCAATTAAGAGCTAAAACTTGTTCTTTTCAGTGTAAAAATGCTTGTAACTTGAGAATTTTGCACTTGATTTGCGAATTTTGATATTTGTAACCCATTGAAAATGATTAAAAAAGGGTCTAATGAAGTTATGCGAAAGTATGTCACAGGAAAAAAGAACGCATCTGCTACCCCATAAGGTATATATTACTGATCAACAGTTGAGTATATCTATTTGATCGCAGATCAAATATATTCGTATCGATACAAATCGATTTCCGATAGCGATAAATTCAATGTATAATTAAAACACAAAGTCAAATTATTGGTCAACTGTAAAGATATCATTAAGAATAAAGCGTTCTAACTTGTAGATCTTACTTTTGTAGCATCCACATCCGATTTTGAATGATTATGATAGATTGTAAAGCAAATTGTGTTCGAAATTTTTTCTCTGAGTGTGCGAACTGTTTAACTTTAATTGACTCACAACAAACTGATCTAAAAATATACAGTTAATCTTCATATGAAATCTAACCTTACATTTATATTTTGCCACCATTTTCGGGGTCTTCTCCGAAAAAGAAATAATAAAGAAATATTTATTCAAAATAAAACTTAATCAATTTCCGATTTTTCTTCGTTTTTTTCAAATCCTACCTGTCTCAGGTGTAAAAGTACTATACTTTAATATTTTAAATGTCGATTTTCATTTTATGTAACAGCTGAGGAATCCAAAACCATTAAAATCTACAAAAGCCCAATATTTGAGCTGCGAGCCAATTCAAATATTGAGCTAGTTTTTTACTGAGTCTTCCACTTGCGATATTTTTGAAGCAGTTTTACCAGGGTGTCAAAACCGGAAGCGGAACACTTAATTTAAATTTTGATTGCTGAACCTTGTTACAAAAGTCGATATTATTATTTCCTAAAATACTCGCTTAGGAAATAATAATATCCCCGAAAAAATTGGTGTAACAACTCAAAACCTTTACCGGAACCTTTACATTTTTTGTACCGCACCCGGAACCAGATCCGAAATACGATTAAGATTGAGACCCTGAATTTTATTTTGTTTTTTTGTTATATATTAGTACAGGAAGTTGGCAAAGTTCGTAACTTTTTAAAGAAGAAGACATCTGCCACCCCATAAAGCATATATATACTCTTGATCAGCATCAATAGCCCAACAGATCTAGCAAAGTCCGTTCGTCTGTCTGTTCTTCAGCGAACTAGTTCCTAGAAGTTCCTTAAGCTATTTTCATGAAATTTTGCATATATCCGTTTTTTTACTGGGGCCGATTGGATCGATTAACTATATAAGACGAGTTTATGTGTGAACTATTTTTTTGCTTTATAGTTTGAATCAGGTTCAATCAGGTATACGAATTGTGGTAAAGATTCCAGTATTCTTACAACTCTTTTTATATTATTCGGTTAAGAATAATGGTATCTTTAAAAGGTATATATATTCTTGATCAAAATCAGCAGCCGAGTCAATCTAGCCACGGATCTCAGAGACTATAAGTGCTAAAGACTTCAAATTTTGAAAATAAGTTCTCGTTAAGTACAGACACATTAATATATATATATATATATATATATATATATATATATATATCGCTAAGTAACGGGTTCACTACTACGGTGTTCCATTATAATATTTTGTTTGTTCCGTTACGTTAATTTGGAACAAATAATAGCAGTTCCGCTATTTGGGTTCTAAACTAATTTTGAATTTACATTTCGTTTCCGATAACGATTTTAAACAATATATTTTTAATAGTTAAAAGTTAATATTGAACGAGACGTATTCGACCGCTTAAAGTATATATATGTATATATCTTTGATCAGCATCACATACCGATTCCAAAAGTAGTTGTTTATTTTTAAATCCGATGCAACTTGGAATATATATGCATCTATATGTTGCATGCTCTCTATATCATATAGCTGCCAAAGGAACTATCGGCAGAAAGATAAATTCCTGCAAAACTAGACTGATTTTCAATATCTGTTGGATACTAAACACAAGATATTTAATTATTTCAAATATGTTGATATTTTATATGTAACTTGACTTAAGCAGAAAGCATACTTAAATTGACAACTTGATTTGTGCTTTTTTAAAGATCGCCCAATGCTTAATTTAAGTTTATTTCATACTCGACTTTTCATATACTAATTTTAAAAAAATACTTGAAGTCGCACTGGAACATGAAAAAAGGATTTTTCATTAGTAATTTCAATACTTGATTTTTGCTCCTTTCTAAGCAATATTTTTTTAGTTTTGAAAAAGAGAATGGAAAAAATTGGAAAATGCATATAAATTCCTATCAATATATTTTGACATATTTTCATGTTTTGTGCTTATTTTATTTGTTTAAATTATAAAGTGTTTCGTTTTCTTTCCAACTGCCGCTTTTCGAAAATTGTCATTTACCGATTAAAATATTTAATAAAAAGGTTTTTTAGAATGCACAATGAACTCGCCTTTAGTTATTTTTCACATTGAACTTTGCATGCTATTTGACCAATCGCGTTTATTCGATTTGCTTGTTGCACTGTAAAAAAGTTAACTGAATCGAATAGACACGCGTGACGCCATTTTGTTTTGTTTAACTGTTCGCCGCGTCGCTGTCACTGTCCGTTGTCTAATTGCAGTTTGGCATCGGGCGGCTGCGTCCAATACAAAATGCCGACGGCGAAAAATGGGCGCGCTACTCGCTCACTTTGGGGTGGGTGTCAACTAAAGCCAACAACAACAACAGCAGCAGCAGTCAACTGGGCGCAAGCGAAACAACAACAACCTCACTTTAGACAAGTGGCGTGAGCGGGATGGCCATACGTACATGACGCTGCTACGGCTGCTGCTGCTGTTGGTGGTGTTGGTGCTGGTGGTGGTGTGCTCGCCAATCGAGGGGCGTTGCCCGTGGTGAGTTTATTCAGCCTCAACATGGTGAGCATTTAGTATAACAGTTGAAACTTTTTACGCAATTTAATAAATTGTGTTTGACAATATTTGCTGCTTGCTTACAGCAAATTATAAAATTGTAAAATAAATAATAATATATATATTTATGCAATATTATTATTTTTCGCTTTGCATTTTGCATTTTATGTTTATAAAGTAACAAAAATAAATTTAATTGGAAAATGAGTTAATTTACAATTTTTAACTGATAATTTTCGTATAAAACTATGTTTAATAAAGAAATATATTAAAAAAATATTGTGTCTTTTTTAGGCAAATAAAAAAGAGTAAATTGGATTTATAGTTTTTAGAAATTGTATTATTTGAAAGCATTAAATTTATTCATAAACATTTAGCAAAATAAAATAAGATTAAATGGAAGCTTTATGTTAAGTAAATCGATATAAATCTATATATATATATCTCGGTATATATTTCTAACGAAGAAATAGTATTCTTTGGTCGTATATATAAACATAACTAATCAAATCACTTTTGCTTCAATTTTTTAGTAACGTTTGTTAATATAAGCACTTAAAAATTAGTTTTGAGATTCTCTAAAATTATAAATTATGATAAATTCCTAAAAGTTAAAGAAAAAATACTGTTGTAGTCTACATTTTTATGATAAATTAATTTAATTAAATTGACTAATTTCATTTACTTAATTAACTTAAAAACCTTTTCTTGATTTTTTTTTCTGAAATAATTTTTGTTGGAATGTTTAACGAAAACTATACGTTTGAATATTTTCTGTCAATTTTGGCGAAAACGTATTAGACTCAATTTGGATAATAAATTTTTTGGCTGTTAATTTTCGGATGTATTCGACAAACGAAAATGGCAAAACTATATGTTACAGTTTAGAAGCCACTGTCATTGTGTAGTAGTAAAACGAAAGCCCTCAAAGCTCAACAGCTGATCGGAGCGAAGCCGAAAGCTTTTGCGCTCAACAGCTTTTTGCCGAGGCTTGCTCTCGCTCTCTATCTCTCTCTCTCTCTCGTTTTCTTTGTGGGGCTTCGTTCGTAGTTTCGTTTCTTCGTTTTAGTTGTAGTTTTGTTTTGATTGCATTTAGCCATTTGAACATTTGTCGCGCGTAACAGCCACATTTATTATTATTAATATTAATAATATTACAGCAGGTGTGTATTCTCATATACTATAAGAAACAATCAGTGAAGTGCATTTGCATAAAAAAATTATGTGCTCTTAAGTTTATTTTCTTTCCATATTGAATTTGTCGGCGCGTGCACTGTCTATGTGTGTGTGTGATGTGTGTGTGTGTGTGTGTGTATGTATGTATGTATGTATGTGTGTGGGCGCACATTCGTCTGTCTGATTTGAGTGCGTGGAAGGCGCGTGTACAACAAGTGACGCCATTGAATACATACAAATCTAACACACACACATACATACACATCGCATTTTAACATATTTGCGAAAAAAGATGCCGCTTATCAAATCTACATATATATGTATTAACACACACACATACACAGGCATACACTGCATATGGTAGACGTCCAATGTAAACAAAAACATAAACAGTTTTGATAGCACTGAAAAGCTCATTGCTTGCTGCCTGTAGCTGTAATTTGTAGCTCAAACGTGTTTCTCATGCACACTTAAATAGATCGTAGCGATCGACAGAGGCAGCGCGTCGCATGCGAACGAGTGAGATAGATAACTACATACATACATATACGTCTAGAACGGTTGTCCTACAGTTGTCTCTGTTAAGTTCGCTGCGAACGATTGCAAGCATGTTTGTCATACGCCAAGTTTGAGTGTGATTGTGTGGGGAGCAGTTTGAGATGGACAAGTCCAAAATGCAAATTATTATAATTATTATTAAATCTAATGCAATTTGTGTAGGTATACAATTTGTAACTTTTGCTAAACTTTGTGCCTCTCGCCCCCTCTCTCTCTCTCTCTCTCTCTCTTTCTCTCTGTCTCTCTTTCGATTCAGTTTCAGTCTGAAAAGGTCGACCAAAACAATTGCCAAAACCGAGGCAGGTAAAACTAACTGTTAGTGAAAGATTTTCGTAAATGAGTTTATGATTATGCACTTTCTTCTTCTTCTGCGTTTGCCTTAATACCTGGAATACCTTTTGAGCACACACACACACACACACACACACACACACATGCTTATGCATATATACAAAGTAAACCCAGTCGCAGTCATAAAAATATTGACTTTAACTCGACTTTTTTTTTTTGTTCACCTGAATCTCGACCGTGGGATCGTGTTTGCCATTGTCTGCCCCTCACAACCCCCCCACCTCCACCATCACAAGAGTTTCGTTAAACCAATAAGTATCTTTGCTAAAAGCATATTTTAAATAAAAAGAACATTTTGCACTCAAATTAAGCATAAATATTGCCAATATTACGACCAAAGACCCAAAATCGTTAGAGATCAAAGTGTTTATTTTAGGGAGGTTTTTAACGCCTTCAAATAAAACTAACTCAGCTTTAATTGATTTTAAAGCAAACTTTTTCGAGCTTATTCCGTAGATTTTTTGATCTTGATTCTAAATCTAAATTTCACAAAAAAATGTGAACCGATTTTTAAACTTTACCAGAACCTTTACACTTTACGTACCGGAACAGGAACCGGAATATGATTTATTTAATTTTACCATCGATAATTCTGCTGTAAAATGTTAACTTTATACAACTGTCAATTGAATAAACCAAAAAGTTCGCGTACAGCGCATCTGCTAGTCGGGTCCTTTTTAGCTTTGCCCTGTTTTTGTATTTCGCACTGATAACGTTGCGAGACGGTGGCAATAAAGCTCACAAGGTGCCTATCCCAAGATTGTGGATATACCATATACGAGTATACAAAATATATGCAAATAGACAGATACATATATTTTTCCCGTTCCATCTGGATGCTATCTATCAGTACCGTCCGAGCTTTGTGCCACACAAGACTACAATTAGTAAGACTAAGAAGGATTATAATATTACAGGTGGTAAGATAGAATCATGAAATCGATAAGCTTTGTATAGTTCATTTATATTGCTGTTAGTGTCTGATTTATCATACAGCAGATCAATATATACACACAGAAAATAGAAAACGTTTACGAATGCATCGCATAAAGAGAAATGCAAGCAGTATAAAAAAGTTATCTTTTCAAGTTTATTACACGCATTGTTGCAAAAATATTTAAATAGATATATATATATATATATATATACAGGTAATATATTTTTTGTACTTTAAATTAAGAATATATTCTTATGAGAAATATATTTTTGGCTTACGATTTTTTACTTCTTTCATTTTTCAAACGATTTAAACCGGAAGAAAATATTCTTGATTATAGTTAATTTTTGAACCCATTAAAAATGATAAAGAGGGTATAATAAAGTTGTGCAAAAGTTTGTAGCGGGCAGAATAAAGCTTAAAGTATATATTTATACCTGATCAGCATCAACAGTTGAGTCGATTTAGCCTTGATCGTCGATATACAATAGATAAATCTAAAAATTGCATTAAGATCGCATATGAAACACAGATTTCGTTGAACAAATCGTGTTTTTATATTGACCAAACTGCTAACAGCAAGCCTATTAATATTTATTCGTATTTATAAACTTAAAGCAGGGTATCTGCTAGTCGAGCACTCTAACTGTTATTCGAAGCCTAAACGCCTTATCTCTTCTTCGTTACAGCTTTCCCAAAAACGGCACATTCGACTTTAGACTAGTTTTAATTGCCGCCTTCCCTACACCACACCACATCACAACACACTACACCACACCACAACAGATACCACCACAACCCAGCACAGTTGCAGGCGAAATCACCACAGACACGATGCGTTTACAGGGACTTGTACAATTGCGCAGATATGCGACGACGATTGCCGCCACCCTCCGGCACACACACACGCACACGCACACCAACACAATGGTGCGCACGCTGGCGAGCAGCGCATCGCCGCTGCCCGAATTCACTCAGGTAAGAAGGAGAGACAGAGACAGAGACAGAGAGAGAGAGAGAGAGAGAGAGTTGAGTTTGTGGTGAATTTGAGTCATTGTTACCGATGCTCAGTGGCCCAATCGCTGCCGACCAAAAAGCAACGCGCTTTATTTTTTTTTTATACATTTTTCTTTTTATTGCAAATGGTGGTTGGATGAACATTTCACTGTTTTGTTTTCACCATTTTAAGCTGATTTGAGGATTTGTGGTGCATTTTTATTAGGTTGTCATTATACGTTTTGAGAAATGTAGCCAAGTCGTAGTATTTAAATTTGGAGTATTTCGAAAATCAAAAGTCACAAAAGTCCCTTTTTGGCACCACAGATAACGGACAAGGTGCAGCGTGGCAATTACGCACAGCTAACTGATAAGGATGTGGCGCACTTTGAGCAGCTATTGGGCAAGAATCATGTCCTTACCGAGGATCTGGATGCCTACAATATATGCTTCCAAAAGCGCATACGTGGTAAGTATTTAAAGTTATTAAGTTAAGTTAAAAAGAGTAATTAACTTTAATGAAATTCAAATTTACTTAAAGTCAAAATATTTTCAATTTTAAGCAGGAAAGCAAACAAAATTTTCAATGTTTCGACTTCCGTTCTCTTTTTTTTTTAAAGTTTCAATCGGTTAACCGTTACGGTTCCGGTGGGATATATATATATATATATATATATATATATATATATATCAAGAAATATAGGGAATTTCGACTTTCATGCTTTGATTCTAAAATGCAATCGGTTCTTTTCATTTTGATGTGAATTTCAGTTTAAGACACTTTGAGTAATTTGAATATTTATTTACATTATTCAATTAAAAAAAAAATAATTAAAAGTGCGCGAGGAATGTATTTAATTTAAATTTGAGACAATCAAAAAAACGGTATGTAATTAAGTAATTAAATTATTGTACCAGAAGTAATTAAATTGTAAGTAAATTGATATTCATCTACAACTACAATTAAGTTCCACTTAGTAGTTAATTAAAACAAATATTATTCTTGGACAAACCTTGGCAATACACTCAATTGCCTTAAGTAATTAAATCAATTAACTTATGTAGTTAATCCCATTTGGTAATGGAATGAATACCAAGTGTAATTAAGCTGAATAACTGGTTCCAATCTAATCCATGACAGGCAACAGCAAACTGGTGCTTAAGCCGGGCAGTACCGACGAGGTCGCCGCCATTCTGCGCCACTGCAACGAGAGACGACTGGCTGTGGTGCCACAGGGTGGCAACACCGGCCTGGTGGGCGGATCTGTGCCGATTTGTGATGAGATTGTGTTGTCGCTGCAGCGACTGAATAAGGTTCTATCTGTGGATGAGGTGACGGGCATTGCCATCGTCGAGGCCGGTTGCATTTTGGAGAACTTTGATCAACGTGCCCGCGATGTGGGTCTGACCGTACCCCTCGATCTGGGCGCCAAGGCCAGCTGCCACATTGGTGGCAATGTTTCAACGAATGCTGGTGGCGTTCGCGTTGTTCGCTATGGCAACTTGCATGGCTCGGTGCTGGGCGTGGAGGCTGTGCTGGCCAGTGGCCAGGTCCTTGATCTGATGTCGAATTTCAAAAAGGACAACACCGGCTATCACATGAAGCATCTGTTCATCGGTTCCGAGGGCACCTTGGGTGTGGTCACAAAGCTGTCGATGCTCTGTCCCCATGCCTCCAAGTCGGTGAATGTCGCCTTCATTGGCCTCAATTCCTTCGATGATGTCCTCAAGACGTTCGTCAGTGCCAAACGTAATCTCGGCGAAATACTCAGCTCCTGCGAACTCATCGATCACCTTGCCTTCGACAATGCCCTCGATCACTACAAGTTTCTCAAGTGAGTACCTTTGATCGACTGGCAAATACCCTTTACTCTCCGGCATTCAAGATCCGGCAGAGTTTTCTAGTAGAAACATTATGCAAATCAAGACCAGGAAAGAATGGTTTTTATATCTGACAGTTATTGCATATAATCAAGCACTCGATTTCTTAGATAAGATAGTAAAGTTCTTGAGTCGGTCCTGCTATCATCTTGAATAAGAAGTACAAAAATGTTTACAATGAGAATTATTTAATGCATTTAAGTTCGCTTTTTGTCTGAGTGTAGTAAAATTGATGAATGTCTAGCGATGTTAAGTCTTCCACTATGTCGAGTATGTCTAATTGTTGATCATCCATTCTCGTAGATCCCCAATTACCGGATACCCATTCTACATGCTGATTGAAACGTCGGGCAGCAATGCAACACACGATGAGGAGAAGATCAATCAGTTCATTAGCGATGGCATGGAACGGGGCGAGATAATCGATGGCACCGTAACCGGTGATCCCGGCAAGGTGCAGGAGATATGGAAAATCCGCGAGATGGTCCCGCTGGCCCTAATCGAGAAGAGTTTCTGCTTCAAATATGACATCTCGTTGCCGCTCCGTGACTTCTATGGCATTGTCGAAGTGTTGCGCGAGCGTTGCGGTCCCTTGGCGACAATCGTCTGCGGCTATGGCCATTTGGGTGACTCCAATCTGCATTTGAATGTGTCCTGCGAACACTTCAACGAGGACATTTACAAGCGGGTCGAGCCCTTCGTTTACGAGTACACCTCACAGCTGAAGGGCAGCATCAGTGCCGAGCATGGCATTGGTTTCCTCAAAAAGAACTATCTGCACTATTCCAAGAATCCCATTGCCATCGATTGGATGCGCGACATGAAGAAAATGTTCGATCCCAATGCCATACTCAATCCCTACAAAATGCTTAATTAATAATCCCAACCAGCCACTAGATCAAATATTTGTGTGTGCGCTCTTTTTTTTTGTAATTTTAAAATGTAAAGCTTTTAATACATGTAATAAATTGATTGTTTAAGCTTTAAGCACAGCTTTAATTCAATTGCTAACGCCATCTATCGTTGCCAGGCTGCGTTATCGTTGCGCTCTCTATAGAGTATAGAGGGCACAGCAATGTGACGTCAAATGGTTTTTTTGTCTCTCTGCTTTTCACGTGCTGCTTGCATTTGCGTGCATTGCGCAGATCGCCAAAAAGCTCAGCACCGCTAGAGCTGAGCGCAACGTCAACTTGGCTGCGCACGAAAGTTGCACTCTATCAAAAGTTAAACTGATTTTGGAATGCAATCTCGGCCAATTTCAAAGAAATTTTTAATTTGAATATCAATTCATAAAGATAGTTGACAATTTCAACATATTATAGGGTGAGAATATAAAAGAGGATTCCAGCCGTGCGACTGCGTGATGAATGCACAATGCAGCTCACGTGACACGCGCTCATATCTAAAGCAAAGCTTTTCGGCATTTTGTCATTTATCGTTTTGGCTTTGCTTCAGATTTAGTGTCAGTTGTAGTCGGCGAACGCAAATAGCAACAAGGCGGCAGCGGAGTAACAACAGCATCAAAAATCGGAACGAGTTTTTCGTTTGCGTAAAATTGACAACCTTATTAGTTTCCAAATCATTAACAAATCATTTTTTTTTTTATAAAAAATGAGCGGGTAAGCAAATTTCACACACAGACCGACATAAATTTGCCAATTTTAGCATTTGCTCAATTTGTGTGTGCTCAATTTATTGTTTTATTGTGTAAAATGCAGGAAAGCTGATATTGCCCTTATTGGATTGGCTGTAATGGGTCAAAATCTAATACTAAACATGGACGAGAAGGGTTTTGTGGTGTGTGCGTATAATCGTACCGTTTCGAAGGTTCAAGACTTTCTAAACAACGAGGCCAAAGGCACCAAAGTGATTGGCGCCGACTCATTGAAGGACATGGTCGACAAGCTGAAAACGCCACGCAAAATTATGTTGCTTGTCAAGGGTAAGTTTTTATTGTTACTGTTGTTGTGGAGTGGCGTGAAGTGATCGCGTCATGTGTGTGTTGTGTATGGGTGAGTGTGTGTGTGTGGAAGTCAAAGCAAAGTCATGCATAGGCAAAAATTGCAACGTGCACTAACAACAACAACAACAACCGCTAAAGAGAGAGCTTAAATCTGATTTGATTTTGTTTACTCAAGCGCTCGGCGCAGTTATCGATATTTCTAGGTTTTTGTGTGATTATCGCTTAAGCTTAAGACGCGGCTTAATGAGCTCGATAACTGAATGATGTGCACATTTTGAGCAAGTAAAAGCTTTGTTTACATTTTCATTGACTGGCATTCATACATTCTGACATTCAATATAGGTCACACACACACACACACTTTGTTTTCGACTTGCAATTGTTATCAAATTGTTGTTTGCAGTTTAATTGTTAATGCTGGAGTGCAGAAATTAGCGATTGGGCGACTTTGGGCTAACCTTAGTTCAAGGTCAACCATTAGCAACACTTGATCAATTAGAGTTGAGCGCGACCTAAAATTTAACAAAACAAAATAAAATAGAGAAAGAACAAAAAGCAGCAGCACGTATTGCATGATTGGCCTTGCTGTCAGTCACACTTCCATCTCTAACAGTGACTTTCTAAACAAACTTGACCTCTAATCAACTTGACCTAAACACGTTTGCTTTTTTTGTTCTGTCGCAGCTGGCAGCGCTGTTGATGATTTCATTGGTCAACTGGTGCCACTGTTGTCGCCCGGCGACGTCATCATCGATGGCGGCAACTCTGAATATCAGGACACATCGCGTCGCTGCGAGGAACTGGAGAAGCTCGGACTTCTCTTTGTCGGCTCCGGCGTCAGTGGCGGTGAGGAGGGCGCCCGTCACGGACCATCCCTTATGCCCGGCGGACATGCGGCCGCCTGGCCACTGATCCAGCCAATCTTCCAAGCGATCTGCGCCAAAGCGGACGGTGAACCATGCTGCGAATGGGTGGGCGATGCGGGCGCCGGCCACTTTGTGAAGATGGTGCACAATGGCATCGAATACGGTGACATGCAACTGATCTGCGAGGCCTACCATCTGATGCAGTGTTTGGGCCTAACACCGCAACAAATGTCCGACGTGTTTGGCCAATGGAATGGGGAGGAGCTCGACTCGTTCCTCATCGAGATCACACGCGATATACTCAAGTACAGGGACGCCGATGGCCATCTGCTGGAGCGTATACGCGACACGGCCGGACAAAAGGGCACCGGCAAGTGGACAGCGATTGCAGCCCTCCAATATGGTGTGCCCGTTACGCTCATCGGCGAGGCCGTCTTCTCGCGCTGCCTCTCGGCGCTCAAGGATGAACGGGTCCGGGCGAGCACTGTGCTCGCCGGGCCCGCCCAGAACTCGTGCACTGTGGATATGAAGAAATTCTTGAATAGCCTCAAGCATGCGCTGTACTGTGCCAAGATTGTCAGCTATGCGCAGGGCTTTATGCTGATGCGCGAGGCGGCCAGCGAGAATAAATGGAGTCTCAATTATGGTGGCATCGCATTGATGTGGCGCGGCGGTTGCATCATACGCAGCGTCTTTCTCGGTAACATCAAGGATGCGTACACCCGACAGCCGAAGCTCTCCAATCTGCTGCTCGATGACTTCTTTAGGCGGGCCATCGCCGAGGGACAGGAGTCGTGGCGTGAGGTTGTCGCCAAGGCCTTCCTTTGGGGCATACCGGTACCGGCTCTATCCACCGCACTCAGCTTCTATGATGGCTACCGCACCGCCAAGTTGCCAGCAAATCTTTTGCAAGCGCAACGTGATTATTTTGGTGCCCACACCTACGAGCTGCTGGGCAAGGAGGGGCAGTTTCATCATACTAATTGGACGGGCACCGGTGGCAACGTCTCCGCCAGCACCTATCAGGCATAGATTGGGCCCACATATACCTATATATATATATACATTATATATATATATATATATATACTTTAGAGCATACATTCCACATATATATGTTTATTCGGTGATCTTTGCTTCCCAATATTGCAATTTGTTTATTACTTTAATGCTGAGAAATGTTCGCGTTTGATTCTAAGTTCTTTTTTATTTTCAATGTTTTCTATTTTCGAATTTAAAAAATGTTTTTCATTTCATTTCGAATTCATTCAAATTATCTCCAACCGTTGCTGTTTTGCATATGGAATATAATATAATTAATTTCATCAACTTGAAAATTAAGTTTGAAATTAATAGGTTTTTCATCCTCTGAATTTTTTTCGTTTTAATTTTTTTTAAATTTATTTATTAACGTTAATTTAATTTAAACCAATTGTTGACCAATGGAAGTTATCAAAGCGAGCGAGCACTGTATACGGTCTGTATACCTCTTTATATCCAATATACTCTGGGGCCTTTTAGTCTACAATTGTTTTGTTTTTTTTAATTTTTTTATTTTGTCGAGTAAGGCTAGCAGTACTTAGTTATAAAATTCGTAATTAAACAAAAAATATACAAACGTATTTGGTTTCAATATAAATATATTAATAAATTGGTGTTGCTTTTATTTCACTGCAATCCATATTGATTTTTTTTCTTTTGTTTTTGGTTTGTGGGTTAACAATCGATATTCAAATTTAACGAACTTTTTCGAGTTTAAGGCCGTTGGCTGAGCCTTGGTATGTGTATGTGTGTGTGTTGTTGTTGTGTATGAGTGTGTGAGTTAGAGATGCAACTGTGTCACTTGCATCAGTCATCAGATGGTCGCAGCGTCTTTTTTTGCTCGATAACCAGCTTGTCCGTCGTGTAAAGATGACCGATAATTACCTGAATGTGCGAGAGGATGTGAAATGAGAAACAATGTGTTATCGTAATCAATGCTGACGTAAATAGCGTTCACATGCACACACATACATACATACATACAACAGATTTACAGCTGTTTGGCCAAGTTAATGACCCGGCGTCAACTAAAAACTCTAAGCTCAAAACTCACTACTCACCTGTCGCCGTATTAGCTCAAGATTTTCTTTAGCGCTGGCCATTTGTCGATCGATTTCATTGAAATCTTTAAGCACCTTATTGGCACGAAATGTGTCGCGTATCTTGCGCACCGCATACATTCTGTACAAAAACAACAACAAATGTTTTCAATTATCTTATGATATTTCACAATTTGCCACACAGTACGCACCTGAAGTTATATGATGGCAGCTTCTCAGATTCACGTAACAGATTTCGATATAATGTGATGGCTTGGCGGCGTGTCGACATCTTTGTATTAAAGTTGGATAATTCACAATTTAACGTTGATTTTAATTGATAATAATCGTGTTGAGTATTCTGCGGCTGAACCATACAATTTAGCGATGTTAGCAAATCAAAATGGGAAACAACAGTGTATCGGACTTGGCTCATGCGATATATCGATGACAGTATTTTCTTTGTCAGTATTTTATGCTCAAAAAATTATTATCTTTGGCCATATTGGTGTTTAGTGGAACCACAGCGTGGCAAACACTATCAAGCCGATTTCATTGTGGTTTCGATATTTTTCGCTAGTTGTGAGCAGGATTACGACAAAAGTTAGATTGCTGCGAAGCAAAAACTCGTCAAGAAAAGCCAGATACGCTCGGGTGTCATTTCTCTGCCCGTGCTGTTGAAAGAAACATTTAGTCTGTGTGCCGCCTTGCCAAAATTATTGACGAACAACAAACGAGAAAGCCAACAAGCAAGTAAGTACAACAAAATCACTGTAATAGTGTCGAATTCTGCGAAAGTGCCTCAAATGCGACAATGCCTTCGATGACGGCGTCGTTATTCCAGCCTTATTAGTTGCAGGTGGTCGTCTGCTGATGCTCCAAATGTGCGCATTTTCATACATATACATTATATATATATTATATACAATATACATAATGTGCAGACATATATATATATATATATATATGTATATACGTATGCTGTTCTCATTTGCAATACAATCTGTTGCTAACTACAGAATGGAGAAAAATGGAGTTAATTGTTGTTGGCGTTGGCTGCGGGGCACCGTTATTTAGAGAAGGCCGGTGTCGCACGACGTGGTGCGTGCCGCGTGTTGTTCGCAGGGATTCGAATAACAATATATAAATGCCTATATACCTCAGTTGCATGCCTTGCTCTAAGCGAATTAAAAGCGTTTTATATTTTATGCAAAAAAAAAACAGCAGACTGACAGCGGCCAATCGAGAAATTTGTTGAGGTTAAATCCGAATTGCTGTGGGGGAAAAAAAAATTTGCGTCATGTTTCAGACGGTGGCGCGTGTATTGGCGTCTGAACGTGTGTGTGTGTATATCGGCAATTGGTGTTCGTGTGTGTGTTTGGGGCAATGCGTTAGCATTTGTTATTTTATAGTGTGTTTATTAATAAGACGAAATCGCATTCAGTGTTTTTAAGTGAAAATAGGTAGATTGTAGATTGCACTTGGCCTGTTCTGTTCCTCTTTGCATGTTTCCCATGCATTTTGGCGCGCTTTACATGCGTCTGCCGTGTTAGCAGCAATCGTCACTCTCTCTTCACACTCTATTCTCTCTTATATTATTTGGCCCGCTCGCTCGCACTCGCAGGGTTGTTGTCATTTCTTGCGTATGTTAAAGCTGCACACAGCACACACGTTCCACGCATTTGTGTGAGTGCTGCTGATTCAGCTGTTAAACGTATTTAACAATATCTGCAAATTTCTTCTTTCTGCTTTTATTCTGGAAAGATACTTATTTTTTAACAATCGAATTGCGTTGAATGTTCGAATGAATATTTATTATTATTTTAACTTTAATCTAAATGAGAGAAACAAAATATATACGAAGTTGGAGTGGCGAATTGTAAGGGTTGAATTTCACACAAATAAATTCGCTTACATACAGTAAGCAGTAGTGGTAGTAGTAGTAGTGGTGGTAGACAGAGAAGACAACAAAAACAACATGGCATCGCCGCATGCTACCTGCCTGTACACACACACAGACATACACGCACACACTGATAGCAGCTGCACTTTTGCGCTCTCTTGCATTGACTGGCTGTATATCGCTCTCTCGCTCTCGCTCTCAATAGAGTGTCGGAGGCTGGCAACAGCTGTTGTTGTCCTTTGGCGCGCTTTGCTCAGCCGCCTTTGGCATTTCCCTTCCTTTTCTGCTGACCTTTACCATTTTCGTTTTGCGTAGGCTCGCGTTCGCATTCACATTCGCATTCGCATTGCGCACGTTGCACGTTGAGCAACGAATTATTTTGCAAAACAACAATAAACAACTAGTTTAAAAGAAATTAAGCTAAAATCAATTTTTAAAACTCTTTAACAGCAGCAGCAGCAACAGCATCAGCAACGCAACCAACAACAGTGTTGTAAAGGGCATAAATACATAACAACAACCACAACGGCAGTAGCAGCAAAGATGGCACAGGAAGGACAAGATATGCCCACTTTTAAGTGCGTATTGGTTGGCGACGGTGGCACTGGCAAAACAACATTCGTCAAACGCCACATGACGGGTGAATTTGAGAAGAAATATGTGGCCACATTGGGCGTTGAGGTCCATCCATTGATCTTCCATACGAATCGCGGCGCCATTCGTTTCAATGTCTGGGATACGGCTGGCCAGGAGAAATTTGGCGGTTTACGCGATGGCTATTATATTCAGGGCCAGTGTGCCGTCATAATGTTCGATGTGACGTCACGTGTCACATACAAGAATGTGCCCAACTGGCATCGTGATCTTGTCCGCGTCTGCGAGAACATTCCCATTGTCCTCTGTGGCAATAAGGTGGACATCAAGGACCGCAAGGTCAAAGCCAAAACCATCGTCTTTCACCGAAAGAAAAATTTGCAGGTGAGTCTAAATGAGAGTCATGGGTGGGTTGTTGGGTTCGTCGGGAGCGGAGGGGATAAATGAATCAATAACGAATCAGACAGAGACAGACAGACATCGAATGAAAACGAAGAGTGCAAGAGAGAGAGAGAGAGAGAGAGAGAGGTGGAAGTGCGACCCAATAACTGTTGTCTACTAGATCAGTTAGATTTGCCCATAACTATGAATATATGTAGTGGAAATTGTAAAGACAAAGACAAACTGTTCATTTTGGGTTTATTTCCAAATTAGAGATTTCGATTTGTGGGATTTAACATTGATAATTTACTAATTAATTGTTCTCTTTATCGATAGTACTATGACATCTCTGCTAAATCGAATTACAACTTTGAGAAACCCTTCCTTTGGCTCGCCCGCAAACTGGTCGGCGATCCAAACCTGGAGTTTGTGGCAATGCCGGCACTGCTGCCACCCGAGGTCAAAATGGACAGAGACTGGCAGCTGCAAATTGAGCGTGACTTGCAGGAGGCGCAGGCGACCGCCTTGCCCGATGAGGATGAGGATCTATAAGCATTAGTTTACATATAAAACACACACAATAAACAACAACAATTCAAAACTACAGAACAAGAATACCAAGGTGTAAACAAACCAAGCAGCAGAAACAACAGCAACATCAACAGCAAGCTAATTTGTTAAACAGTTATCAAAACAAATCACAAACAGCAAGTGTCCATCAACAACAGCAACAACAACATCGAGGCAACATTGCAAGGATCAGAACAACAACAACACACACACACACACGAACACACACACAACAACAACAACAAAACACATTCATCGAGTTGCCCAAATTATTATTATTATATTATGTAAACGTAACTTAATTATTTTTGTTTTTTTTTTTATTGCTCTTGTTGATTGAACTTAAAATGTATGTCGAAGGATACTAGTAAACACACAAAAAAAAAACTAGGAAAAAAAATATAAGAAAGTAATTAAGCAACTGTAAACAAAATACACCAACAACAAAAGGGCAGCACATTTCACAACAACAACAACAAGAACATCTGCAGCAGCAACAAGAGGAAATTATACAATTATGTATTGCGATTTGAAGTGGAAAATATTAAATAGCTAAGACAAAATAAAAAACAAAAATGGAATGAATTACAAAGTTGTAGTTTTCATTTTTTATTAGTAAAATGTTGGTGTTTTTTTTTACTACGCGCTAACATTAATTTGATCATTTTTCTTTATATATATATTTTATGTATGTATGTGTGTAGATATATATATCACCAGTGATATATAGTTGCTCTCCCAGGATTCTAGCATTTGATACAACAGGCGGGAAAAACGCCCGTAAAACGCTGTTTGTTCTGGCAGGTGATTTTTTGCTGAGCGCAGCTATTAAAAAAACGAATGAACAAAAAACAATATATTGATATATATATATATATATATATATTATAGAGACCCATACAGATGTACAGCTACCATTTGGCTATTATTGGTATTATTGGTAGGTGTGCAACCTGTTTGATCTATTGTGCCTAGAGTCCTGCCATCAATCAACAATAATCTTTGCTTGCCTAGGATACTATCAGCTTTAGCTGGCATGCTGTGCTTTGAGGATTCCACTGCATTCTCACTGCATCATCAGAGTCCACTGCTGACTGTACCCACTTTAGTTAGATGATTTCATAGTCTCATTTCGGGTTTATTTTATTCCCATGAATCGATTTTGATTATAGCTGCCTGAGAGACATTTGGCTTGTCTGAGAACTGGTAAACTTTTCGATGTCTTTCTTCGTTGCTGCCTTATTCGGTGCTCAGCTATGCCACAATACTTCAGTTCTGTTCCTATTAAGGGTCTATCTGCACTTCATATCCCTCAAAGATACATTGTTCTATTTTGTTGTTCTATAAATATGCGACTCTTTGCAGTAGCATATTCCAATTTGGTATATCTATATATTAACTGCTTAAGTCGATTGTTTGACTGGTCACAGTTCGGGATGGGGATAGTTGGGTATGTTTGGTGGATGGTACTTACTCCTCGACAATGGTCTTGAATGTGTCCGTGCAGATGGCGCGCTTTAGGCACTTGCCCTCCTTGCCAAAGTCCACATAGTCCTGGCCCTTCTTCAGCAATGGCAGATACTTGAGAAATATGGTCTCATCCTCCGCATTGCGATACGTGCACACTGGCTCGCTAACTACATATATATATATATATATAAGATATAGAATATAGGATATATTGTGTGTGCCTAGATTCGATTAGATTTACACAACTCACCGCCCTCAATCGTACCGATCTTCATCATCATCATCATGAGGAAGAACGCAATTGTTGCGATCAGTAAATTTGAAAAGTTGCGCATCTTTTGGGAATGGATTTGTTCGACTGAAGCCCGCCAGCTGAACCAGTTTGCTATTTATACTACCGACCACCTCGACTATTATCGACCATTATCCCCGGCACAACTTGAGTAAATTTGCAATTCAAATGTGAAATGTTAATGCGTTTGTTTGTTTCTTTCAATTCATTCAACTTAACTGTTTGCTGTATGCTCTACACAATTAGTTGGGTTCTCTAGTCTAGTTTCGAAGCCTCCCAGTTAGTGTAAACGTAGCGCATTCGTAGTACCCTCTAGTCCAGGAACCAGACAGCCAGACTGGCCAGACAGGCCAGACAGTCTGAATGAATGCGGTTTATTCGCTGTTTTAATTGCATAATTGTTCACTTGTTTAGCACAACAGTTCTCAACTGAGCTCTCTGCTTATTGTTGATTGAGTTAATTACTATTTTCATCAGTTTTTTAAGTGGATTGCTTCAGCATCTTACTTATAACTAGTATATGTTTATTTATGTTCAACTTTTTGACTAAGTTCGCTTGCTCAGTTCGCATCGCAATGGCTTTTTAACACTCTTCAAAGTGAAAACAATTTTGTTTTTACAATCTTAAATGATGCATCAAAATATTCTGCTTTTAAGAGTCTCGACAAAATCGAAAATAAAGTTGAAAATAATAATATCGTTGTCTGATTTCGGTATTGGAATGATACTTGATTCAAGTACAAAGTATTCTATTTAATTCAATCTTGAACCATTGAGTAAAAAATTAATTAAAGAATCTTACAATAGATTTAAAAAAATTAAAATGAAATAAAATATCATAAAATACTTTTCCACAATTTGAACCCAGATCGAAGTTTGTAATCAAGATTAAGTTTTTCAACTTTTTTCTAGATCGCAAAAAAATGAAAATACTCACTTAAAAATTGTTTGTGTATTTAGTATATTTAACATGATTTTTAAACTGAATACAAAAGAACATATATCTATATCTATATATATATATATATATGTATATGTTGGGGTTTCTGGTCTTTTGTCTTTCCTGCTTGGCAGGTAGCAAACCATATAAATATAAAGCCACAGATGTTTTAGGGAAAAAGAAAAGATGGTTATTTATAGACAGGCATTGATTATGGATATGGCTAGATATCATTGCTCTCCGGCCCCTCGCAGATCAGCTTGGGACAACAGTGGGGAAAAATGCGACGCATATCGGAGTCAATTTTACAGTTCTTCGTAGGCACCAGATTGTGGCGGCCACAGCTGCAACATAGAAGATATTGAACAAATATAAGTTTAGAAATCACATTTGATACAGAACATTAATTTGATTGGATGATGATTGGACATGTTTACATGGACATGTTTATAGTTAAAAAATTATAAATGTATATAAACTGTATATATATATCAACTGTGGATAGGTTGAAAATTCTAGACAAGAGAACAGTTCTCATTAATTTTGCGGATTTACCAATGAAGAATGTTTTCTGACTGATATATTATGGCCAGTTTGGGATTTTCAAATATTATCCATAGATTTCTTAAGTCAGAAACTTGTACGAGTAACTAGTAATATAAGTACTCAATTTCTTCGATCGATATTGATAAATGTTTGTGACTTTGAATCCAGTTCGCTTATAGAGAAGCTCGACTGTAGTTATAGCAAAATTCAACTTACAAGCCAATCTCGAGAACATAGTCGGGTCGACAGAAGATGGACTTGCAGTGCCCCTCACGATTGATGGGCTTATATGACTGATTTTTGGGTATGGGCTGCTTCAGTTCCTCATAGTAACACTCTCCGGGATAATCTGATAATGGAGTCTCACATTAATTTTCTCTCTCTCTCTCTCTCTCTTTATCTCTCTCTCTCAATTTGTGCGTCTGTGCGTAACTTACCCGGATGTATGGCATTGCCACGATAACCCAAGTCCGCCGAGACACCAATGAAGATCAGGGCGAAGAGCAAGAGCATCGGCACTCCAAATCCGTAACCAGGTCCAGCCTTAATGGGTATTATCCACATGACGAAATCTCTTGAAAATGACTGAAAGAAACAGCTTGTTGTTGTGTCAACCTTGTTGCTTGAGCGTCGAACGTGCGACTGAGTCAATGGCAATTAATTGTTGTTGCTTTTATATAAAATTAATAATAATGAAACAGTGTACACTGCACAAAAACAACACACACAGAAATCAACTGCAGTCAATTGCTGAACTCGCCGTTGACCTAATTACGCAATTAAAGACTCAAAGCACACATTTGGAATGAAATAAAAATCGATGATTTCAAAGCCGGTTTCCGGTTTGAAAATGAAATCCAATCATTTTGCAACAATGTTTCTGTCAAGTGTATCTGCAACGCTCAGTAAGTGTTTCTGTATTTGTATCTGTATCTGTATCTGTATCTGTATCTGTATCTGCATCGCTGTATATGTGTATGTATCTGAAATATGGGGCATGTGCGTCGTTTCAGTTCAGTTTCAGCATCAGTTTAGATCTAGTTTGAATTAATTAAGTCCATGTCAGCCCTGAAATCGAGAGTCTCGTTTGCGTCGGAGCTACAACAAAAAAAAGAAAGAAAAACAGCAAATGCAAGTGAAAATGCACGAGTTGCAGATACTCCTTGTCCAGGTCTTTAACTATCCATCCATTTCTCAGATATGGTTTTTATGTTTCTCTACCAATCTTGAAGAAATTTTTACAGAATGTCAATATTATGATAAGGTAGATTATATATATATATATATATATATATATATATATATATTCGCTTATTGCCATCGAACATCGATTTGTATCGATATGCATAAAACTTATCGATAAAATAAAATAGGCTTGATCTGCGTATGACATTAGAGTACCTATATATTAGCTCCAATAGTCTCTGAGATCAGCGTGTTCCCACAGATAGTCAAACGCACATAGCTAAATCGAGTCGGCTGTTGATGCTGCTCATGAATATATATATGTATACCTTATGGGCTCGCAGATGCTTACTTCTACCGACAATGGATTATATCTCTCTAAGGGTTTTCATTACCTCCGCAGAACTAAAGACTTTTCACACATTGCGTATCATAATTGATCCAATGAAATAACAAAAGATTTATATACTTTATGGGGTCGTAGACTTATCCAACAATATCTTATGCCAAAAAAAAGTACCCATAGTTTTATATTGACTGTATTTTTACATAAATCAATTGAAAACACGTTTGCGAGAAATATACCTGCCAATAAAAAAGATTTGGATGATGCATTGTCATTTATCACCCAGAATGGAAAATATAATTATATACCATTGATCACCTGAGACTTTATTCGTTTGTTAAAAAACACACACAACTTGACGACAATTGAATACTCTACCGATATTGTATAGAATTGTGTTGGAATCGAGAAAGTTTATGGGTAAGGGAATCGAAAATTAGATATAGTACACGAATTTATATATCGAAAAAGGTATAAGGAAATATTGAAAGTGCAGAATAAAATCTCAACAATTTATTTTTTTAATAATAATTCTGCGCTTATAGGAATTTCAATAATAATAAAAATAGAAAGATATTATATTATAATTTATTTACAAATATTACTAAATGATGTATAATTTTAAGTCTAATTGAAAAGCTATCGAAGATATAAGTGTTATTTGTTGACCAATAAAATCAGAAGTCGAATTGTGACAAGCCAAACAAAAAAGCCCCGCTGAGAGTATGATTTAAATATACAATATTTATTTATATACAAATATATATATTTATTTCTATGTATTTAAGGAATTTACATATGTATATTTGTTTCATATATATTAGCAGACAAAAAAGCGCTGATAATAAGTTGGGGTTCTCAGTTTGAGGAGCTTTGTCTCAAAAGCATTTGTGCAGCTCAGTCGAGGAACTCAAAATGTGTCGCGGAATACTAACACTAATGTCTTGGGCATGGATCAGCTTGATACTGTCGGGCTCCGTGTTGGGTTTTATCACCCAATATCGTGGCAATACCCGACATCCAAGTAAGTCTCAAAAAGTCAAGTTTTTTCAATTAATTTTAAGTTGTCTTTTAGAAAAAGCAGAGAATAAATTATATTTTCGAACAAGAAAATCGAAAATAAATTCGATTTTGAAACCGAATCGTATTTCAGTTCCAGTAAATAAAGTGTATAGATCCCGGTTAAGGTTATCGATGGGTTCCACATAATTTTCGGTATTCCATGCTTTATGGATTATTAATATCGATACCTGGAACTAGTTCCTGAAAAACAATGTTTGAAATTGCGGTTTCGGTTCTAAATTACAATCGTTAAAATTACGGTTTAGCTTCAGATTGGACACATTTGAGCTGTAGACTGAAGACAAGCCGAGCACAAACTGAAAATTGAATATATATATTGATGAATATATCTGCATATATGCGCCTGATCCCACTAATAATATGTATCCCTATCAAAAGCTATACCGGAGCATTGCTACTATGCGGAACTGGAACTGGCTGTCCGGCTCAATGATACCTCATTTCCGGTCGATGTTCCGCACTTTTGTGCCCAAGTGCATTGTCGGGATGACTATGTGCTGATGATCAAGTAGTAAGTTAATCACCATATATGCATAGGGACATTGTGGACATGACTTTCACAACTGATTAATTGATTCCATAGCTGCGACCGCATCCAGTTGGCCAATGGCTGTGTTTTCACAAGCAACGACTACTCGCTACCCTATCCGGATTGCTGTGCCCGACTTGAATGCGACTAGTGATTATATATTGATATACGAGATTGAATATTGATTATATTATATTTGATATTTTGTTAATACTTTTATGTACATTTTATATCGATTGAGGTTCACAGTTCGAATCCTTTGTTTCGTGTGTATTCCAATAATTAAATTTATTATATTTTCCATTTTTCAGAGAATATCTGCTATTTCTTATTCAATTTGTATAGCTGATCAATATTATCACGATTTGGAATCGTTAATCAACTTTTATCCAAAATCTAGAAATATTATATTTGGGTCAAATTTGATTAGTTTCTTTCAGATAACTAAGGTAGTCACTCTCTCTCTCTCTCTCTCTCTCTCTCGCTCTCTTTCTCTCTCTCACTGTCTGTCTGTTAACAGGTCTCATTTGCTTAGAGGTTATTCGGTTCCGTTTTAGTTCGCAGTTTCCCAGAAAGTCGGCACTGATACCCCCAGATGATCCCCGAGAAATCTGTGTTCTGGACAAAAAGGTCATATATAGCAAAGGAAAGCTGATAAGCTAGCCAGTCAGCTATATACTGAACTCGCTGTTAGTTTGAGCTCTCAGTTTGCCTTAGATTGTTTTTGAGGAACGTTATTCTTTTGTTTGGCAATTGCAATGAAGGCGACAACATTCATCCTCTGTGTGCTGGTGCTGAGTGCCCATGCCCTGTTGGTTCTGGCTGGTAAGTAAAATATATATATATATATATATATATATATATACTAAAAATCCAACAGACTGTCAGATTGCCGGTCGCAGATTGCAGCCGGGTGAGACATATCAGCCACCAGGCCGTTGTGTTCTAAACACCTGTGGAGCGAACGGAATTACTACTGGCAGAACGTATGTATATTTGTATCTGATATATCTGCTGTATATAGTACATACATATATATATATATATATATATATCAATCTGATCTCCCATTTAGCTGTCCCTCTTTGAGCAGTTTGCAGCCCTGCAAAATAATCGAGGATGCCTCTCAGCCCTTTCCAAAATGCTGTCCCCGTTTCGATTGTGCCAATCAAAATTTAAGGCTTTAATTAACAATATGTTAACAACAACAAAAACAATAAATAAATATATGTAAGAATCAAGAAGATTTCATACCTGAGTCACTTCAAATGTAAAAAATAGCCACTGATTATTCCGATAACACCTATATGACATAGTAGTGCGATATGCTGTCTGTGGCAAGGAGTGGAATTGTGTTGCAAGTTGCATCATTAAAATGTGCAACGAGCTCACATTGTCCACAAGATATATACACAGAGATCGATTTATAAAGACCAAAATATCTGTTTATTGGATTTTTTGGTTTGGTATACATGCTTGAACTTAGCCAATATGCTCGTATATATATAGGTATATATACGTATATATATTTACTGGTATATGTATATGTCTCTCAATTTGCATGGATTAACTAGACCTCTATATAACAACACATACGCAAATACAAATATATATAGATATATATATTTTGTTTTTTTTTTCTTTTCTTTTTTTGTATAGTTATCTAAAATAACTAATTGCTGCCTGCAATCGAGCACAGTATTCAATTGTTGTTCTCTTACCTAAATCGAGTAGATTATATATACATATATATATATATATATATAGTATACATTGTGAGCTGATTGTTTTTTGGTAGCAGTGTCCTACTTAAAGCTGTACAACAACAATGTTTAGAACACATGCAAACACACAGCAAAAAAATCGACGCTTAAATGCGTCATATATATAGATATATATCTATATTTATGTATATATAGGGCAGGTGCAACTTAGCCTAGACTATATATAAATACATATATAAATGTTTTATTTATGTCTATGAAATTTGAAGCTGTCTTCTGGCTCGCTTCATTTTGTATGCAATATTGCAATATTCAAATAGTTATATAATTATCTATATATATATATATATATATATATATATATATTACTTTTATAACCTGAGCTAGTCTAAACATTTTTTAACTATGGTCCGCCGGCACAAATTTGTCAATTTTTTTTGTGGTAAAACTAAATGAAAAAAATAAATCAATAAAAAAAAAAAAGACGAAAATTAATACAATTTGCTATTGTTTAATTTACATACACATATATATTATATAAAAATATTAAAATTGTAAGCTTAATAAATAAATGAAAGCACATTTAGTTGAAAGTCATCGTCGACACTCGTCTCTTATGTTTATATGTGTGTTGCATGGTGAAAGCAGAAGGTGGCATTTAAGTACGCTTCGAATGAGAGAAGGATATATCTAGAATGTAGCGCGATATATCAGCTAGAATAACTATATCAGTTAAACTATTAATCATAGAGCTATTGCCTAATTATTGGACAGATTTACGATTCTATATTGTGGCATTCATGTATTATTCACTTATTGCTTACATCAAGACCGAGAACACACTACATCAGAAAGTAAATCATAAGTACATTTCAAAAATAAAAATTAAATTAAATATATATGTATATATATACCGATTATTCTAATTTTGTTCTGTGACAATGTGAACTTTAATATATATATATATTAATTTATAATATGATTCCGATGTGTTGTCTGCCTTCAAATAGATATATGAACAGATTTGTATGTAATAAAGGAAAAAGAAGGAATCTGGGCACGCTTTAAGGGAGACATATTTGAACCCATAAGGTATATATATATATATATATATATATATACATATATGTTTATATACATCTGATCAGCCTTAAGGGACCAATCGCTATAGCAAGGGTATCAAAAAATACAACAAGAAGCAATTCAATTTAGCAACTTGATAACTAAAGCTTCGACTTAAATGCAACATTTACATTCACCATGCAACCGATTTATGTGGAGTAGAGCTTAATCTGGCGACTTAAGATGCGGCATGCCGCACTCCTCCTCTCATTGCCGCGCTGCACGCTCCGTTTCCATGAGGCACTCACGGACGAGGATGCGTGCATGGACAATGCCACGCTTCAGTCGCTCCGTCGAGCTGCGCGATCCCGTATACGTTGGCCGTATATCGCGTCCCATCTCCTCGATGACGGCCAAGAGTTGAGCATATTTGGTCAAACCGTTGCCAACGGACAGACTGCCAACTGTCGGCAGATTGGCAGTGGATGTCAGTGGCGTTGTTATATTCGCCGATGTCTGTGTGGTGACGATCGCCGGCGATGTTGATGGTGGGGGGTACTTCAGCTGCGATTGTGTGAGATTCAAGCCAAGATTGCTGCTGCTGCTGCTGTTGGTGTTAATGTTGCTGCTGTTGCTGTTGTTGATATTGTTGATGCTGTTGATGTTGATGCTGCTACGTCCACCATTCGAGGCGGCTGCAATGTTGGCCAGCGATAGAGCTGCCGCTGCCGCAGCAGCCGCAGCTGATGCCGATGACGGTGTTGCCGTTGTATTCGATTGTTTCTGCAGCAGCGCCAGCTGTGCCTGCAGAAATTGTGGTGAGTATTGCAGGGCGGCAACGGCGGCTGCTGCCGCTGCTGTCGCTGCGGCACTGCTCTGTGTGACGCTGTTACGGTCACGCTTACTACCACCTCCGCCGCCGCCACCTAAACCGCTGCTGCTGTTTGTGGCATAATCGGTAGCGACCATATTATTATTATTATTACTATTATTATTGTTGTTGATGTTGCTGTTGTTGCCGGTGTTGCTGCTGCTATTTGTCGAATTGTTGCTGCCACGTGAATGATGTATGGCGGATATTTGGATTTGGGGCTGCTGTTCGCGCTGTTCGCGCTGCTGCTGATAATTGTAGAAGTTTTGTACTTGCGAGCGGGGTATTGGTGTCACTGTGACGTCACTGAGCTTCGATTCGACAGCCTGTATGTCCATGATGTCCATTCTGCCTGCTGTTCGTATCATTATAATCGGTATATATGTATTTACATATTATTTGAATGCACTTACCAAATTCTCTTCTGCAAATTGTTCTTTTTTTTCGTCTTTTTCCTTTTTTTTTCTACGCACAAACAAATTTAGTGCAACCACCACAAACACAAACACGCACACAAACACGAACACACACAGGGTTAGTCAGTTGCGATCTGTTATCGATATATCGATATATATATATATGTTGTAATGCACTTGTTAGGTGAAAATACCAAATGTATTCGCGAGTCAAGCAGCTGTTTTGCTTTGAGCTCATTGCATTAATTAGAGTTTGTTTATGCCAATTTCATTGTTATTTGCAGTGCTTGGCAAATGTTAATACAACGTCTGCAATTTAATGCAATTTTTGTGAGCTGAACGCAAATTCACAAATTCATTTCAAATATGATGCGTTGCCAACGGCGGCCGGCACAGTGTTTGCGGGCAGTGCTGTAAAGCGCGTAACTGCTCTGACTGGCTGGCAGTGGCAGTAAAAAAAATATACAATGGCGAAGCAAACTCTGAACTAAAATTCTGTTGTTGACATCTGGTCGCTTTGTAAATTTCATTTTGAACACATTCTTGTGATAACTAGTTGTGATTTAATTCCAAAAATATTAAAACGAAAAAAATAAAATAAAAAAAACTAAATAGTAAACTATTTAGTAATTGTATGGATTGTGCTATCAAATAGTTGGGAGAGAAGGCAGCGCGAGTGTTCAAATCATCTGAGTGTCCGAGTCGAGGTGAGCCTAAATTACACGTTGTATTTATTTTGACTGCCTGCAGCAGCAGAAGTTTGTAAAAATACACAATTACATTTCCGCATATGCATATGCATATATATATATATATATGAGTGTGTGTGTGAAAGCCTTCATGCCTACGAAATGGCAAATGTCTTTTTGCCTGCCTGCCTGTGCATATGTATGCATGTGTGTGTGTGAGTGAGTGTTTCTATGTGGGAGCCAAAGCCGTCAGCCACTGCATGACGTAAAGCGTAACAGCAGCGTAACAAACATATGCAAGTATTTTCATCTGTGTGTGTGTATGTAATTAACAACGTAAAGCTCGCTGGCATTGATTAGCACTGTTTTTGGCACTTTTACACACGCCTTATATGCACAAGCATATGTACATATGTGCTTGTGCATGTGTGTGTGTGTGTGTGCATGTAACATTTTATGTAGTGCGTGTGTGTGTGAGTTTTGTGACTGTCGCTATGTGCCGCATACGCGAAACAGTGTTGCACAGCGCGTCACTGTCGATGCATGCATGCAAAAAACCAAAAAAAAACGGCGCACAAAATCACAATTGGGAAAAAGCGTTGCGAGTGGCGCTTCGCTTCAGCGTTTCATTAACATATGTACGGGTATTTTGATGAAATTGTGTTATCGATAGCGCCAAGCGACAGTTGGGCATTTAAATCTGCACACACGCAAAAAGGCGCTCTGAGCGACGCCGTTAGTTAGTGTCTTACTGTATTTTAGCTTTTTTTTTTGGTTTTTGTATTTTGCGACCTCGACATAGAAGAAGCCAAAGCCAGTCGTCGTCATTCCGTAGCGGCGGCAGCAACTTGAACGCCAGCCATTTTGTGGTATTGCTGTCTCGCTCTCTGGCGTTTCGACCGTTGTTATTTGTGATTTTTTTTGTTGGAAACCAACACAACATATATATATATATAAATATATATATATGTTTTTTTTGTGTGTTTGAGTGTGATGTGAGTAAGCGTCGATTGCACTGACAGTTAGTTTTTTTTTATTTGATTTTGATTTTGAATTTGTTCGGCTAGCACATTTCATTTATTAATAAATCGTATAACGAGAACAAAGCTCCGTCTTACAAAATATAGTTCGATTTTTGACGAAGCATTTAATTTGCCAACTGTGATACATTTTTTTGTTCTCTGTTTCTCTTTTCATCCAAACAGTTGCGGATATATATACACAACAACAAGGAGAACAAGAACAATTGTCAGAGATCATCAGGATACTGAATAGTAGAAACAGTCAGGCAGAGAGAGAGAGATAGAGACTCTGGCCAGTGTTGGCAAGTATTTGCATAATAAAGCAAACGAATAATGGATATGATTAATATTGGCCAGAACGTTAAGATCAAACGCACCGATGGACGTATCCATGGTGCCGTTGTATCCAAACTTAATCCATCCGCATTGTGCATCACTGTCGAGTGGTATGAACGTGGCGAGACCAAAGGCAAGGAGGTCGAACTGGAGGCGATACTCTCGCTAAATCCCGATCTAGCGCCCAACAATGATCAACAGCAACAACAGCAGCAGCCACCGTTGCACAATGCTGCTGCGACAGGCGAATCCAAAAAAGCGTCAGCAACAGCGCCCATGAATCTATCACGCAATCCCACACAATCGGCCATCGGTGGTGGGGGAGGAGGAGGTGCCGGCTCCGGCAGCATATCGGCACGCATGACCCTGACCAGCATACAATGGAATAAAATCAGTGAGCAGCAGCAGCCACAGCAGCAGCCACCGTTGGGCAACAGTCAGAGTGTTGGCAACATGACCACCAACAACACCAACAGCACCAGCAATAGCAACAATTGTCAGCCAACTGGCGGATCGGGCATGGTTCGTCCACGTTATACGATCAACTCGCAGACGAATAGCAATGCACAGCAGACGCGCATTGCATCCGCAGTGCCCAGCAACAGTTCGACAGGTACGACAGCATCATCAGCAACGGCAGCAGCGTCGGCATCATCGTCATCGGTAGCAACAATGGCTGCAGCAGCAGCAACAGCAGCAGCAGCGGCTGCCGCAGCCAGCACAAATAATTCAAATAATTCACAAGCAGCAGCCGCAGCCGGGGCACGTCGTTCCCATGCATTGAAGGAGGTGGAACGTCTTAAGGAGAATCGGGAGAAGCGACGTGCCCGCCAGGCCGAGATCAAGGAGGAGAAGGTGGCACTCATGAATCAGGATCCCGGCAATCCCAACTGGGAGACGGCGCAAATGATACGTGAATATCAGAATACGTTGGAGTTTGTGCCGCTGCTCGATGGCCAGGTCGTCGATGATCATCAGATTGCTGTGTGTGTGCGCAAGCGTCCGCTTAGCCGCAAGGAGATCAATCGCAAGGAGATCGATGTCATTTCAGTGCCGCGCAAGAATATGCTCATGGTCCATGAGCCGCGCAACAAAGTCGATCTTACCAAATTCCTCGAGAATCACAAATTTCGCTTCGATTATGCATTCAACGATACATGCGACAATGCAATGGTTTACAAGTGAGTCCATCTCCAACAATAACTGATATTATCAATTTATATATCTATATATATATATCTATATAAATATATCAGGATG
Organism: Drosophila macrothrix; assembly: GCA_035042055.1. Taxonomy (NCBI): domain Eukaryota; kingdom Metazoa; phylum Arthropoda; class Insecta; order Diptera; family Drosophilidae; genus Drosophila; species Drosophila macrothrix. The sequence goes on from JAWNLX010000587.1 coordinate 5,930,932, forward strand.
GTTCCCTGGGACCCAAATCTATGGCTTTATGGCGAGAGTCATTTGTAGTACAAAAATATTTCCATTCTCTTTAAAACTTCATTTATTCTATCAACTCTTTTAAAACTACATGAATAAATTATGATATATTATCATAGATATGAGAGAATCTGGTATAGTTCAAGCTCAGAAATATTTGATATCATATGAGATACGATTTTGAATTCTAAATCAAACACATATTGCTAGAACTTAGGCTGGAATATTCTTAAAGCTGTTTTCTCTTCAAAACGTATTTGAAAACTTAATTTAGTTGATGACTACTTATTGAATCCATTTCAGGTATTCTAACAACCCTTATAAAGATATAGGGATGTATTCTGATTCATTTCCTCATAGATATCTTATCGCAACAATGTAGCTTTAGCTGTCTGCAAGGTAGTCCAAGGTTTAGGCTCTTGCTCATTCTGCTATTGCTACAACTACGGAGAGGACACTGTTTATTGGTTACTGCTATTGCTCTTGCAGAGCATAGAAATAGTTTTCAGTTTTCTGTTATTGGCTCTGTTATTGCTCTGTTAAGGTTAGCAGATCAATATTTCTGGTGCTTTTGCTGCTGCTACGGAGTAGTAAATTCCAACCTGGTTTAGATCTATTTGTCACCTTCTTAAAGCGAATAATTTTGTACTAACAATCTTGTCATATGATCAGTTGCCTGCAGTTATCATTTAGTTAACAAAGTGTTAATTCCACACATACTTGCTTACTTCAAGTAGTTGCTGCCCACATTTAGCGACCATCAAATCGGATTCAATTTTGAATTAATTAATTTTAAGGAATTCTTTAAAGAAATGCAGCTTAAATGATATACACACAAATACATATGCATAAACATATGCATGCACATAGATTTATCCTTAGGCTGTCCTTGTCTGGCAAACAGCTGTGCGCTTTTCTTCTTCTTATTGTTGTTATTGCTGTGTTGCGTTGGCGACATACGAAATGCGCATAAGCTTCGCTAACACTGACTCACACACACATACATGCATACATACACCTTTCCAACACTGTGCGCAAGCTTAAAAGCATTCGCTCCCGAAATAGCCAAGTTTTTCCGTTGTTGTTGTTGTTTCAATAGCTGCTGCTGCTGCTGCTGCTGTATGACTAAACATGTAAAGTTGTTCGATTTCTGTCTGTGTGTGTGTGTGTGTGTATTTGCTGTCCGTCTTTTGCCATCTTTTCGCTCATTTTGTGTTTCATCTCGTTTCGTTTTTCGAGTTCGCCTCAATGAACTTGCCAGTAGCATTTCTCAAGCCATGATTTCGATACCCTCGCTAAGGCTTCTATTAGGTTTTCTCCAGCACATTTTTAAACTCGTTAACAAATATATATGTATATATATATGAAGATGTTTTCTTGATCAGCATCGCATATACATAACTTGCCTCGCAACAACCTAATGCAATTAATTTAACTATTTCGTTCTGTAAGTGTATTCGAAGTTCGGTCATTATTCGTTGTGTTATATTTTTCTTTTTTGCAAACAATCAAAAAAGAAAAACGCTGCTTGTTTCAAACAGTAACCGTTGTTGTCATTGGCAGCGACGTCAACGTCAGCGTCGACAACAGCAGCATTTGTCATTGCACGGAATTAAAGTTTATTATTTGTGGATTTATTATTTGTTTTGTGTATGTTTTTTTTTTTTTTGCCGGTCTCTGCTGTGTTCTGTTTGGTTATCTGACGCTACGTTTTGTTTCGCTTTGCTTTCGTTTTGCTTTCGTCAACGTTCTTCTCACCGCTGGCGCCCGCTTTTGGCCCACATTTGGATAATTCTATGTCTTCCTTCCGGCTTTTTTCTGCGCATGAGTCAATGGCATTAAAACTGCTGCGCCACGTTCGGAGAAATTTAATCATCGCTTCTGATAAGCAAACGCTACCTATTGCTCTCCCTCTCTCTGTCTCTCCCCCTCTCTCTCGCTCTCATTGTATCTTTCGGAATGTGTGTGAGCTGATTTTCTTGTTTCTTTAATAACAACTTTAAACCTTTAAACCACATAGTAGAAGTATGATTAGCAAACTATTTATATATTTGTACGTCATTTATCGTTAATTCAACTCGACGAAAAAATGTCGAGTTCTATAAACATCAACAAAGATTCTAGCTTGGCTACATAAACGACATATCAATTATCGGTATAATTATCAATTAGTGTCAATCGCCAACTTTTTGTCAACTTGTTACTGTAAATGTGCTTTGTGCTTTCTAATCCGAATCCGAATCGGACTCTGTTCACACACAGCTTCACCAATTTGCCAATTTGAAAAGCGTCTGAATGACGAATAAAAATAAAAACAAATCATTTTTTTTTTATATTGTTTAGAATTCCTTTTATAAGTTTGAGGTGGTTCTGCTACTGGAATTCTTTTCAATATATATATATATATTTTTTTTATTATGTATAGAAATCGTTATGTTTCGCAGAAGTGCGCGTATAGAAAACATGTCTTTAAAATATTTCACTTTCATTACCGAGTAATTGTTATTTATTATTTTGATCATTGAATTTCAAATAAATCCAAAATGATCACTGCAATCAAAATCAGAAAATCATATTGTATGAACAATTTTACAGGGAAGTCAATAGATTTGTTGGGTGTTCGAATAAAATCATACGAGACGCCATCAAATATAAAGAAGGAGAGCTCCGACTACAACTGAGCTTTAACAAAATGACTTCAATATAGGCTTATGTCAAAAAGAGCTTAATTTAAAAGTCTGCTTCTCAAAATAGTTCCCGTAAGTTCGCAGAGGAACATCTAAACTGGGTCAGTCCAATACTCTAGCAATATTTTATGGATAACTGAGGGTAAAGTTGTTATGTCAAAGAGGCATTTTCTGCTGCTCAGCCAAAGCTATATTTATAAAATAACCTTAATTTTAAAAGATTAATTAGCTATAAGTAATAAGGCTATCATTTATTAGTAAATATTCATAATTCCTAATTTATTCGACAATTTGTTTGTGCTTGCTTTCTAAACGAATCGAATCTGATTACGTTTACCAACACAGGTATACCGCTAAGCCACTGGTGAAGACCATTTTTGAGGGCGGGATGGCCACGTGCTTTGCCTACGGACAAACGGGGTCGGGCAAGACGCACACAATGGGCGGTGAGTTTAACGGTAAGGTGCAGGACTGCAAGAACGGCATCTATGCGATGGCCGCCAAGGATGTATTTGTGCTACTCAATGGGCCACGATATCGCTCCCTAAACCTGGTCGTCTCGGCCAGTTTCTTTGAGATTTACAGCGGCAAGGTGAGCTATATCCATATATATATATATATATATAAAGCATACTCATTCAGTACTAAAACGAATTGGTTTTTTAGGTCTTCGATTTGCTGTCCGATAAGCAAAAGCTGCGCGTCCTCGAGGATGGCAAGCAACAGGTGCAGGTCGTTGGCCTCACCGAGCGCGTTGTCGATGGCGTTGAGGAGGTCCTCAAGCTCATCCAGCACGGCAATGCGGCGCGTACCTCTGGCCAAACGTCGGCCAATTCGAATTCATCGCGTTCGCATGCCGTATTTCAAATTGTATTGCGCCCGATGGGCAGCAGCAAAATTCATGGAAAATTCTCATTTATTGATTTGGCTGGCAATGAGCGGGGCGTGGACACATCCTCGGCGGATAGACAGACACGCATGGAGGGTGCTGAGATCAATAAATCACTGTTGGCCTTAAAGGAATGCATTCGTGCATTGGGCAAACAATCGGCACATTTACCATTCCGTGTCTCCAAATTGACGCAGGTGCTGCGCGATTCGTTTATTGGTGAGAAGAGTAAGACTTGCATGATAGCGATGATCTCGCCGGGTTTGAGCAGTGTGGAGCATACATTGAATACGCTACGCTATGCGGATCGTGTCAAGGAGCTGGTCGTCAAGGACGTGCAGGAGATTGGCCATGGCGATGGCGAGCCCATCGAGATCATGGACGATGGCGAGGAGGAGGAACAGCAACTGACTGAACAGGGAGTTGGCGGCATTTCATCCGCCCACCATCATCACCAGCATCATCATCATCAATCGCTGCAGCGCGGCCACAACAACAATAACAACAACAATAAGAACGGCAATGCAGCCAACATGGACTTGGCCATGTTAAGTTCGCTGAGCGTAAGTACAAAGTTACCAATACTATATATATATATATATATATATATATATCCATATTTAACTCTATATACATGATATGGCTCAACAGAGCTGAGTCGATCGATCGATCATTCAAGTTTATTTCATATTATCGATAGAAATCGATTTGCGTGGATCTTCCTAATGGACTGTTTTTTTATTGCTAGCCTCAAAATTATCGAGCACGCAAATCGGATAAACCTAATAATTGGGCGGATCGACGATTTATCTAAAATGGTCGCAACTTCCTTAAGAAGAACTCCCTTAAAGACATAAATAGCCCCAAAAATAATGAAGATTCAAATCCAGTTTCATTTATTCGAATAACCTTCCAATGTTGATTCAAATTCTGGTTAAACAAGATTTCCCGCACAATATGTACATGGCTTATATATAGCTTTTATATATCCCTTTATATATATATATTTATTTATCAAATTAAAACTATATATGAACTATAATAAATATAATTTGATATCAGCAAGAGGCGATTTTATAAACGCATAATAATAATGATCTCTCTTTCTCTTTCTTTTATTATCTCTCTCTCTCTCTCTCTCTCTCTCCGCTCTCTCTCTCGCTCTCTCTCTCTCTCTCTATGGCAGGAACATGATATGTCGGACGAGCTAATTGTGCAACATCAGGCAATCGATGATCTGCAACAGACCGAGGAGATGGTCGTCGAATATCATCGCAGTGTGAACGCAACTCTTGAGAATTTCTTGGCCGAATCGAAGGCACTGTATAATTTAACCAATTATGTCGATTACGATCAGGATGCGTATTGTAAGCGGGGCGAGACAATGTTCTCGACACTGCTCGAAATATCCATACAGTGTCGCGATATGATGGCCGAATATCGGGCCAAATTGGCCAAGGAGGAGATGCTGTCCTGCAATTTCAAGCCCACTAACAATAAACGTTAAAAACGTGGCAACAACTACACTATGCCAGTTTATTCTAGTATTTTTGCATAATTTTTAAACAATTAATTTTTCAAATTCCAAACTCTACTGTATTAGTCCTATAGAGATCCCCCCACCCCCACCCCTTAGAGCTGCTGGCATATATGTAGTTGATTCTAGATGAACACAACACACACACACACACACACACACAAACACACATACACACACACAACACACACACACACAACACACACACATTTATCCCTACACTTTATTATTATTTTCTATTGTGGCTGCCCAAAATAATATCGAATTTCTCATGGTTTACATTAGTTTTGTTGTTGAAAGACTTTTGCAACACTCTCTTCAATTACAGTTAACGTTATGCACTCTTTTTTGTAATAGCTTACCTCACACACACACACACACACAACTCACACACACAGTCAAGCTTTTAACGGCAAGCTGCATGTTGAAAACAGCAGCAACACTGCAAAAAATGAAAGAAAACTAAAAACATGGCACTAAAAAGCGCAAATAAATATGGCAAATAACTAACAGTTGTACAATTTATATATATATATATATATATATATATATATATATATATATATATATATATATTATATATATATATATATATATATATATATATATATATTATTAATTATTATATGTATACATATATATATATATATATATTTGTGTGAGCGTACAACAAAACTCAGCAAGTTGCCTTCGATTGTTTTTGTTTTAATAGTGTGAAAACAAAAAGACATTTATTTTATACATACATCTAATATGCATAATACTAAACATATATCTTACATAATATGAGATTCCATTAAATAATTTATACAATTTACAACTATTTAATAATTATACACTGTATTTATTTAAAACTAACATAAACAAATAACAAACAAAAAAAGAAGCAAACGAAAGAAAGTTAAGGAAAAGGCCACAAAACAATGTATTTAATTTGTATTAGTTTATTGAAAATAACAACAACCCGCACCAAAACCAATTTACGTATTGCTATAATATTTGTTACTCATTAAACATTAAACAACCGTATTATTTATGAGTTTTTTTTTTGTTTTTTTTTTTTATCGAGTGTCAATTTTAATTTTTGAACTAATTTAAAATATAAATTCAAATGGAATTTACTAGACGCCATTTTCCAGTCGATCTTTTTTTTATTCTTTTTTATTTAATACTATTATTATTAATAATTGTAATTTTGTAAGCAAACGACTTTGGAGAAAAAGAATTTGATGCAATGAAATTTATTATGAATTTTAAGTGCAGTTAAGTTGAGATTTGGAGACAATGTTTTTGCATTTCTTTTTTTAGCATAAATGTATGTACTAATATTTATTTTAATATTTAATTCTTATCTAACTAAAAAAGACAAAAGGACACCCACACACACACACTCACACACCCAGAATTGTACACTACTTGCAAGAAACAAACTGCTTTTAAGATACCCTGCAAAATGAAGCGAAGGATAACATAATGTTTTAGCTTAGCCTTGAAAAAAAGAAACAATTCAACAAATACATACATGCATGTGTGTGCGTGTGTGTGTGTGTGCGTGTGTGCGTGTGTGATAATAAATGCATATCTAGACACACACACATACACACACACGCACCTGCGCTAGTATGTTTGTATGTGCTTCTCTTAAGATATTTAACCAATCCAAAAATAAAAAAAAGACAAAAAAAAAATCGAAAAACGAAAAACAAAAATGTTTAACAGTTCTGTTGTTGATTGCATTTTTCAAAAGCACTAAAAATGATAACCCACAGAAAATGGGCAAGAAAATAAGTCCTACTTACAACTTTTATATATATATATATATATATATATATATATATATATTAAAAACTAACCATATTTTTTTTGACCCAGAAGCTATAACAAAAAACCCAAAAAGAAACGAATGTTAAAAACAAACAAAAAAATTATAATAATAATATTAAATTGCCGCTGGGCAGTGTGCTTCGATATTACGCAGTATAAACACAAACAACAAAAAAATTTAAGAAAAATAAAAATATGAAATGTTAGGACTCGGACTCTAATAATGTATTATTAAATATAAATATTAATTTATATTGTAATAAAACTGAATATAAAAAAATGCAAGCTTTTTTATTGTTGCAAGTAAAGATTTGAAAGGAAATTTGAATGTGGCCGCCTGCATTCGATTATTTAGCTAACGCTATCAATCTGTTATCGATATCGATGTGATTAAACAATACATGGTATTTTACTGCCTAGTATTTATATTGATATCGCTTAGTATTTGATGGATTGCCGCATGCGGTCACACTGCACGAAATATAGTCGCAAATAAACCTTCGCTGTTCGCTTTCGTGTGTTTTGGTGTCGTCGCTGTCGTCGTCAAGCGCGTATCGTCGACTTTGCTCCGCATGTGTTTTCGTTTGTATTTTATTTGCTGCAATAACAACAATTATCAAATTGTATTAAGGCAAATAAATAACAGAAACTCAAAGTGTTTTTAGCACGCGACATATATATTCATTAGTCAGACGCTGCCACACGGCGTTTCTTTGATTGTATCGTATATTTTTTATTCGTATCGTATTTGTTTTTGTTTACGGTGCAGCAGCCGAAGGAGGAGGAGGAGGAGGCAATAACAGTGAGAAGCAGCCAAAGCAAAAGCAATAGATATTTTGTGCAGATCATATACGAAAAGTGAATAGCGAAAAAAAGGAAAAAAGGACGGTGGGTGACAAGTGAATGCGAATTGTGCCTACGAATAGGGGTTGAAGACACTTTTAACACAGGTGCGACAGAGAGAGAGAGTGCGAGTGAGAACTGCAAGAGTTTTGTTTTTTTTTTCGTTTGTTTGTTTGTGGTGTATTAAATAAAAAAAAAAATAAAATAAAATCAACAACAACAACAACATCAAGCAAAAAATCGCTTGCAACTTGTTTTTAGCAAGCAGGCTAAACCAGCCCCCGCCCCCCTCCACGCCCTTGCCCTCGCCCATCCACCAATTAACATCACCAGCAACCCCCCGCGTGCCATGCGTGACCTCGGCACGAAAATGGCCGAGCTTAAATTCGAGGCTCCACTGGCGAAATTCGAGGAGACAGACGAGTGGGGCGGCTGTGACTTCATCTCCAATCAGAATGCCCTCAATGCCAATCGGAATCTGAAGGATGGCAACGCCAAGCAGCAGCAGCAGGACAAATTACGCCTGCTCGAGGATGCTGTCCGTGATGCACATCTCAGCAAAAATGGCGGCGCAGCAGCAGCAGTCGCTGGCGCTGGAGCAGCTGGTTCTGGATCGGGCGCAGGTGGAAATATTAGTCCCAATTGCAATACGCACAATTTGAACGATGTTTTGGGCGATGCAACGCCGGGCGTGGGAGTCGGTATCAGCTTGGGCGGCGATAGACGAGCCGCTGACAATGTGGACAATTTCACCGAGACTTTCGGTGGCAGTCTGGAGGATCTGGTCAACACGTTCGACGAGAAGATCACCAAGTGCTTCGGCAACTACGAGGAGAATGTCGAGGAACTTGCACCCGTTCAGGTGCGCAGCCAGGAAGAGATCATGAACGAATGCCAGTGAGTATCAAATTAACATCATTGATCGATGATTGATGGGCGATTGATTGGTGTTTGATCATTTCTGTTCATTTTATTTTATGCCATATATTTTATTCATCATTTATAAATATATATATATCATATCAAATTAAAATGAGGGATTGCTGATTGATCGGTAATTGATTGGTATATATATATATATATATATATATATATATGTATTAGTTTATTATATTCATTGATTCAGATTGATTGTAGGTTTATAACCTACACGACAAATTATGATTGATTGTTGACTGACTGACTTGGTGATTGAGGGACTAAAAGGGCAGAAAAAAAAACATAATTTTTATACATTGATGTGATACATATATGCAAATAATGACAGATAGACTGACTGATGATTGATTGACTCGTTGATTGATTGATACTTAATGCTCTATAGGAGAGGAAAAATGAAGTAAATGCATTATTAATAGTTGAGCTTTAAGTTCAGCTTGCTTGTGACTTAAAGCTCGCTTTAAGCATAGCTTTTCAACGAAACGGTTCAGCTGAGGTTAACGGTTAACCGGTTAATCAAAAATTGCTCACCTAATAATAGGCACATAGAATAATAGACACAGAGAAAGAGAGAGAGAGTTTTATGCAATGCGCCATCTATTTTCCACAATTAGGCAGAGCGCATGCGTCATCCCCCAAACTCGCTGGCAACCCTGGCGCCATATAACGACGTAATCCTGATACAGGCCAAACGATAGGGGAGGGAGTAGGTGGGGTAGGGGTGAGGGGTGGCGTGTAGCATTCAACATTGTTGGATCGATAAAAGTCGGCTGTCGTCTGACTCTTGAGACAATTTTGCTATCTACACTTTTTTTCTTCACTGCTGCATCCCAATAACAACAAAAAAACAACCCTTGACCAGCGTCTAGCGGAAGTGCAATTCCCTTCCCCCCTTTAAGGCCCCCTGTATGAGAAAAAAAAAACAATAAAATACAATCAATGTTAAACTGTAACCCACTTGTCTACTTGTCTACGATGCCGGGGGTTGCTGGAGGCTGGGGGTTGGCGGGTGGCAGTCACACTCAGCGTTGAGTGGCGTTTGTCAAAGCAAAGCAATTCACACAAAAAAAAATATATATAAATAAATGAAACACTGCAATTGCCTATGATTTGCGGTGCGTAAAACATAAATCATAACTCATAACAAAAAGCGAACGAACAACAACAATAACAACAAACACAACAAGTGACTGCCGCTGACCGCTGCTGATAAAAAGGCATTTATAAAGTGCATTTGCCTGACTCAAGCAAAGCGCATTACTTAACGAAAGAGTGCCACAGCGAGCGAGCGAGCGAGAGAGAGATAGAGCTTGTGGAGTTTGAGTGAGAGAGAGATGGCTAATTGAGTTGGTTTTTATACACTGCACCCATCGAAAATGTGTAAAAAGTAGGGTATAACGGTTTTGTGCAAGTGTTTGCAACAGCAAAAGCAAAAACATCTTTATATACTATTGATCAGGGTTAACAGTCGAGTCGATGAAGCCATATCCGTTTGTCCGTCCGTCTCCGATCGCAATAGAAACCACAAAATGTATAGATAGAGTCTTTCCATAAATACATACTGCGCATATGCATATTATTCTTAGTATTATTTTTTTACTCTTCAGTGTCTGTGCCTGCAATAAGAAATGAGTCCGAGTACATGCTTACATTTGAGTATGCGAAACTCTGGCAATAACTGTAATATATTTAACAGCTGGCTGCAGGGTATATCTTAGTCGTGCTCACTTGACTACAGCATTCTTACTCCTTTTGTTTGCTGCGTTTTGGGTTTATTGGTTTTAAGCGCTCGCAATTTACAACGTTTTATTATTTGTATATTTTAAAATTTTATTTTTTGATATTTATGTTTTTTTTTTTCGATTTTGTCTTTGGCTGAAATTAGCCAATAAATTTAACAGTCGCGTGCTTTATCTTTCCAAAAAATGATTTGAAATGCACATAATATTCACATTCGTGAATGATTCGTGAATGATGAATGAGGCCGAGTCTGAATATGGAATATGACCATGATGATGATGACACGCCAGCCGAATGCAAATATGTACATATATACGTATATATATGAATATATATATATATATATATATATATACATGTATGTATTTAGATAGCTTGTCAATTAGGCACATTCATCATGTGCATTTTGAGCTGTTATATTTTATTCATATGCCCTGCACTCACTTCTCATACAGTTTTTACTTTTCGCATAGCGCATATTTGGCGACAAATGAAATGCAAATTTTGTCCCCCTCACTCTCGTAAGCTTTCCGCTTCTGTTTAACATTGATGTTCAGAAAGCGCATCATTTACATATCGTTTACATACCTCTGCTAGAGATGCACTGCTTTGTCTATCACATTCATACCTTAACGCACTAGCATCACTACTTCATCTAGCGTCGTCTTCTAACTGTGATTATCGACGCTGCGTTTATTTTTTTCTCTTTTGTTCTTTTTTGCCTTGGTCGTCTGTCAATATTTACGTTACGGATTATCTTTCATTGTCGTCTTCTTCGTCTTTTTTTTAACGAAGGTCGAGCACTGTGTGTAAGTGTGTGTGAGTGAGTGAGTGAGGCTGTGTGCAGCATACATTTGACGAAGGTCTGCAGCTGCATAGAACACTTTCTGCTTCTTCTGCGAACTGCATTGCTGCTAGTTTTTTCTTCTCTGTTGTTGTTGTTGTTGGATCACTTCTCTGTTTTTGGTGTCCTCTGCAAGAACACGTTTAATTACAACAACAACAATAATAATAACAAGAACAACCAGAATAGCGAATGCAACATTTTTACACTGAGCAAATGGCAATGTGTAATCTCAGTTTTATTATATTAATCGCTGGATGACATCAGAAAAGTATTCAACGGAAATAATTTACGTATTGTAAATGTCAATTGCTTATTATTTTCGACCAACTTTGAAATCAAGTTGAGCTCTGCATATTTTATGTACATATATACATATATATATACATATATATATATACATATATACATATGCATGAGAAGCCAAAATTTAATGGCAGCTCATTATTGCGGACAGTTGTTGTTTTTGTCGTTGTTGTTGTTGTTGCATGCGACGGTGACATAAAAACGACCGCATTTGTGTGCCACTTAAAAAAAACTTTTTAAAAAAATAAGGTGCTGACCAAATGTGCCAATGCAGCCCGTTTGGCTAACAGTTGTGGGCCCGCTTTCCGGTTTACTGCCAGCCACTCAGACACTTCAAGCCAATCCAAGCATTTTTCATTTGACCACAGCGTGGGACACGCGTCGCGACAATACACTCAGAGAAAAAAAAAAAAAACAAATCTTATTGATTGCTGTCAATTGGTTAAGCAGTACAAATTCATCATTTAGCTACTGTCGCAGACTTTTTGACTTTCTTTAAGCATCGCCATAACTCAATGTTTATGTGACTCAAGAAATGTCCATAACTCAAAGTCTGAATGACTCAACCGTTTTGTTCTTTGATTATGTCAAAAAAAGATGTTAATTATAATGAAAAATAAATAACTAAATTTGTAGTGAAAAAAACATAAAAATTATTTGCGATTATATTTTGAAAGTATTTTATTTTCTCGCGTGGTTTTCCTTCTTTGATTCTTTTTTGTCTCAGTGTAGCAACAGTTTACAACACTCTTCAGCAGGCGTTGACATAACCGATTTGAGTTGAGTTTGTGGCAACTTTTATTTTCTTCGATTGCATTTCTTTTCTTTTCTTTTCTTTTTTGTATACTCTTTTTTCCATTTCTTTTGTCATGCAATTTGCTGATGCAATTGCTGCAGCAGCCTTGGTGCTGACTGAGTCTGGAAGTGGCCACTGGAATTGGAAGTGCGACTGGAAGCGCTGCCCAAACTGAAGCTGCAGCTGTCCCAGCTGGCGACCTACTTTTCCCACAAGGTTCAATGTCCTGTCGCCAAATCCTGACTGTGTAAATTAACAACAAAAAAAGAAAGAAAGAAGAGAAACCCGTTTTAGCCAAAATCGTTGTGATTCTGTTTTTTTTTTTTTTTTTTTTAAGCCAGCTGCTGCCTGTCAAACTAAACAAGAAACATTTTTAATTTTGTTGTCAAATGTGATTTGGGTGCTTTTATTTAAGAGAACCTTATTTCGGACTCATTTATCACAGTGTTGGGCATTTATTTAATCGTTTCATTTAATCAAAGAGAGAGCTTAAAATTCTTTCATTTTTTAAACAAGTTTAGAACCCCAATTTCTGCCAATTTGCCACTCCTGCGAAATCTCGAATTACGAGCGGGCTTAATCAATGATGAAAGGTGGCTGCTTTTAAACTTATATATATAATCGATTGGATGCATGTTATATATACATACATATATAAAAGAGGAGGTTGAGTGGGGGAGGCCATATGTGCAGGAAGTTGATGTGTATCCTTGAAAAGAGTGCAGCAAACAAAAACAAGCGAAAAGCTGAAGAAGAACAGAAGAACACCACATGTCCTGACTAAAACAATAATCAAACTGTATAAATATAGACGGGGGTAGTTTCGCAACAGCTAAAACCACCCGTCCACCCCAAATTGAGGGTCGTATGAGTCATGCACAGTCAGGCACAACATGGCGTATGCGTGTTACGAAACACACTCTGGAAAGGGACAGTGGGCGGGGTGGGGAAGGGGAAGTGGAAGGGGAATGCAGGAGCTGACAGGCCTCAGCTGTGTTGTCAGTAGACCTCTCTCCCCCCTCCCAATCCGAACGCGGCCCGTTCGCCATAGTTTAGGGTTGCCATCGCTGTTATTATTGGGGGTTGCCTGAAAGTCATTTCCTGCCCAAGTGCAAAATTGCAAAAGGACATTAACCCCTTTTACACTGTGCACTCTGCTCTGTGGCCAGCTACAGCTAATTGTCCCCTGTTGTTGCATGCACCACAAACAACAATGATTCCAAATAAACAGTTGTGCAGCTATAGCTACAATAGCCCGAAATCGATCCGTGGAATTTAAATAAAAATCTTAACTTAACTACAAAAATATAAAACATATTAAAAATTCCTTTGGTTGTCATCGCTGCTTAAATTTGAACTCGAATTCCTAAAACGAAATACCTTTCAAAACGAATGGAATTTATAATGTGGAACGTTTTTCGACTCCATCTTAACCAATCGAAATTTGCCGTGACTCGAAACCAACTCGAAAAATAGCAAAAAATTCGATAAGTAAATTTCCTATAAAGTGAAATTATTGTTAAAATATACCAATGCACAGCATTTTATTATAATATTTGCCAATGGGATTCAGCTGTAAAACAGCCGAAGGCAACATTGTATAAATATGTATCTATGTATCTAGATACAAACGTGTGGCCACAGATACAGCTACAGATACAAATGACTAATCAAGAGAGGCTCTCGCATGTCTCAAAAAAAAAACAAAAAACAAACAAAAAAAAAAACAGCAAATCGACAAATGCCGGCGGCAATTACATCATCATCAGCAGCAATAGCAACACTCAGAGAGACAGAGAGAGAGACAGAGAATCAGAGAGAGAGAGAGAGAGAGAGAGGGGAAAAAACTGCCAAGGACAACGCCAAGCCGGCGGCGGCAACAAACGAGCAAAAATAAAATGTTTGCGTTAAATGCTGGCATCAGAAATACAAATTGTAGAAATTGCAAAGGGTTTCGAGTTGTAAATGAAATGAAATCAAATAAAATTGAATGGCCAATATGCCTGATGGCCATATTAGTCTTTCTATAACCCCCCCCCACCTCCCCCTTAAGCTAGATTGTTCAGTTTATAACTGCATTTTATATTAATAATCAAAATTGGCTGATCGCTGATGACTCATTCAATTTTGGCAGGTTTAACACATTTGTAAAAGATACTTGCAAAGTATACGATTAGGAATTAAACGAAATTAAATGAAATTAACCGATTAATCGGCTATTAAGAATCAGACATAACCTTATATATACCCTTAAGCGAAGTTGACCGCTTGAAACCGACACCAAATTCGACATTTGGCGATTCGTTGATGGGCAATCAAGCTGGAACTAAAACCGTTGACGAAATTGCATATTACCTTATTTCTAGACAGAAATTGATACCGTTAACCGTTAACCGTTAACCGATTGAAGCACTCAGCAAAAGAACCGAAACTGAATATTCGATATGATTTGAGTTGATTTCATAATCAATGCCAAATTTGAAAATGATTTTGACACGAATTCAAAGAACAAAACTATAGAAATTCGAGCAGCAAGCTTAATTGGAATTGCGTAACACACTTTTGTCGCGCAGTGTATTTAATATTTAAATCAAAATGCACATTTCTTTGGGCTTAAACTTAACTCAGGCTGTGGGCAATTTTGCGAAACGTTTTCAAACATCGATTGAAATGATTTGAAACGATTTGAATTGAAATGAATTGTATTGAATGGATTTGTCTGAAGTGCGGTCTTTTCTTATTTATTTTTCCCTATGAGGGTCAATTGGCAAAGTGTGTTTGTTGGTTGGTTGGTTGGGTTGATTGATTGATTGATTGATTGATTAGCCAAATAGAGGCATACATAATGATCATTAGAGTTTTGGCTTAAAGTTTTTTGGCCTCTGCTATGCGGTCGTTTTGGCCGTTTTCAGCATTTATGGGCCACATAACTGCTGACAACAACAGCAAATTCATTTCATTTGGCATTGTTAGCTGCAAATGGAAGCCATAGAAACGGTTTTCACCTCGCTCTTCTCCTCTCCTCTCCGCTTCGCTAATGGCCTATTTATAAGCCAACTAAGAATGCACAAATCGAGAGTGCCTCGACTAGCGAATACCCTGCACTCAGCTCTAAAACTAAATCTTTTTTCGTTCTCTAAAACAATTCTCATTTGATTCAAGATGATTTACTTTTTTTATCGGTATAGGTATCGATTCCTTCTCTAGTTTGTCAAGTATAATTTATTATTATTATTTAATAATAGCCATTTGAGGTGTGGTTGATGCCACCATCTCGACCTGATCGAGGCCCTTCAGCTTAATGCGGTATGTGAGGCGACCCAAAATCCTTTCAGCCTCCAGGCCGAGATCGAAACCGGTGCAGTTGCTGCCAGATGGACCAGGTTGGCTACTAGCCTTGGCAATTTAGATTGCTTCACCGCAATCCTCACACTTTAGATAGCATTCCACTAGACCACTTCTTACACGACTGTTTTTCAGTTTTGTGTACTTCATTTGAATTCACATTTCCAATTTTTCTGAAAAGATCTTTTCGTTTGAAATGCACTTTGACCACACAAACCATTATTGTTCAACTATTTTGTTTATGAAATTGAAATGCTTTTGTTGCAGTTCCAGTTCCAGTTGCAGTTCCAGATCCGGTTTGACATCCAGCTCTTTACACAATTTGAGCTTGCATATCTATAAGAATAAGTATTATAATCAGTTTCGAACCCTTGGCTTGGTTCTCAGCAAAGGAAGAGCAAATTAAACGCTAAACGATTGTCAGCATTTGTGTCCCCATTTTGTGTATCTGTATCTGTATCTGTATCTGTATCTTTGTCATTTGTATCTGTGTGTGTGTGTGTGTGTGTGTGTGTGTGTGTGGTGCCAACGCGTAGTGTGAGCAACTAAATTTAGAATATATGCTTTAAAGTGTTTGTTTGTTGCATTTACGTGTCTAGTTTCGGATTTGGTTTTCAGTTTTCCCATTTACCTTCCCCTCCCCCCTACCCCCTACCCCCGTCACCCTCCTCCTCCTTAACATTTTCCAGCATAACAATGCATAAATATAACTACAAATTATATGTATTTATATTTATAAGTTTTTAGTTATTTATAATTCACATTTAGTCAGTCATGTTTTGGGGTCGCACAGCGCCAACTTTCACACACTGAATGAAAAGCATCGAATCTCCCTTCGACTCAACACTACTCTAATCTACGCCAGTGTGGCAGGGCATTATGGCTATGTCATCCAGTTTGTTATGCTTGGATTAAGTTTAGATTGCCAGATTGATATATCTTTATATATTTAAAATAGATAGATAAAAGGGGAATAGGATAGAAATTGGAATAGGATTGGAATTGGATATAAAAGGGATCGGAATGGGATAGGAAACCGATGTGAATAAAATAGGAATTGGATAGGAATAGGATTTGATGAGAATAGTGTACGCATAGGATTGCACTACGATAGGAGCGGGATAAGAATGGGATAGGAAAAATGAAGGAATTGTATAGAAGTAGCTTAGATATAATAGTTCACAACCAGAGGCTTATTTCGATGCGCTCATGACAATTATTATGTTTCAAACAGGGTATCAAATTGGAATTTGAAAAAACAGTTACAGCATCAATATTATTATATATTATATTATATATATATCAGTATTATAACTGAACCGAATTCCGAACAAAATGCAATCCTTAACCATAATCCAAGAGACGATTCGTATATTGTATTTATTATTCAAATACTTCAATATATTCAAGTCAGCAAAAAACATCATTTAATTATGAAAAAAGAGGTGAACAAAACGATAAATAATTATTGCATTTATTGTTAATTAATACCCAGTAAATAGGGCCTGCAAAATTCGGCAATGCGGCAATGCGGCAAACACTCCCTTTCGCAACATCTCTGGTTCCCTTTTGGAATGTCTGTGCCGCGCTTGAGTGAAAATTGTACGTGTGAACGAACCCCGCAGCGAACAGGCAACCAAAAGCCAATCCCCACACCCAGAGCCAGACTCACATAGAGAGAGAGAGAGATAGAGGGAGAGTTAGAGTTAGAGAGTTGGAGGGAAAGAGAGAGACCCATTACCAGTCCGAAAACCAGACTCAAGCACAGACACAACACTATCATTGTTGGCCAAGATGAAGCCACAAATATATTCCAAGCATTGCATAAAGTATATTAATTAAGAAACGGGAGCTTATCATAAAAGTTATACACATAAGATTTAAGTAGTGTTTAATGATTATAAGGTTTGTTTTTTGTTGGCTTTTGCTTTTTCTTTTTTGTTTTCGTCTTCGTTTTCGTATCTTTCATCTCTCTCTCTCTACTCTGTATATATAAATATGTATGTATTTATATATAAATATATATAATAATATATAATATATTAATATATATAGCTTTCAGGTTTGCTTTCGTTTCGTTTTTAGTTTTGCCGCCAGTGAAACGTTTACGAACGAACAAATGAAATGCTTTTTGCTGTCAGCTTTTATGCTGCATTGTTTGCCAACATTAATCTTTGTTCCGCCAAAGAAAAATAAAGAAAACGAAAAGAGAGTAAAACTGTTGTAGTCGTGAGTGCTCGACTAGCAGACACCCTCGAATCTCGAAAGTCTTCACTTATCCATAACACGTACATGTTTTTGATATTCAAATCAACTGATCAGTCGATCTTAAATAAATTTAAATATATATTATTGAATGCTTCTTATTGTTAACGGAAATCGAATTATATCGATATGCGCGAAGTGGGGAGAGTTATCGATGAAATGTAATAAATTTCACAAGAAACAATGTACTTTTTAAGATCAGCGGAGATCAGCTTGTTCAGTTAGACATGGCTAGATCGCTTCGGTTGTTGATGCTGATCAAGTATATATATATATATATATATATATATATATTATATATGTTTACTATGGTGCCTGGTCTGTAACATAAACTGGCACAACTTCATCATTCCTATTTGCATCCATTTTGTATGGGTTCAGAGCATAAAAAGGTATCCAGTATCTTTTGCAAGTTTGTATCTGTATCTGCAACTGTGACTGCGACCGTCTCTGTATCTGTGTCTGTGTCTGTGTCGGTATCTGAATTTGTTGTGGCAGCGTATTAGAAAGTTGTGCATTGTATTCATTGCGACGGACAGGAAGAAAGTAATGCTCAAATAAAAATTAAATCAAATCAAATGTAAGCAAAAACTATAAATGCGATAGCCAAATGACAAAAGAAAAACCGTAAGAAAAAACAATAATAAAAAAAAGAAAATGGAAAAAGTGAATGAGAAAAAAATGTAGAAAAGTCAAGTGAATGATGAAATGCTTCACGTTGGCCTCTGAATATTCATCATCATCACAATCATCAGGATGATCACGATCTGGCTAATGATAATGATGATGTGGCACTGCTGACTGCTGATTCACCAGTTGTGGACACAAATTGATTGCGTTATCTAAGTACCGCAATTAAAATTCATTAAAATATTTACGCATTCATTTTCGTATGGGGGAATGGGTCATGTTTTGTTGTTTCTTCGAGTTTTGAGGCATGAGCTCATTTCGTGGGCGTTGCTCGCCAAAAACTCAAACTCAAATTGAAATTGAAATTGAAATTGAGCTGCTAATTGTCGCTCAGCTAGAAAACAACACACACACACACACACAGACAGACAGTTGGACAGATGGACAGGCAAAGAGAGGAGCTCTCGTCATATCGGTCAGGGCTAGACCCCAAACAAAATAAGCCAGATAATGCAGCCAGCGGCATGTGGAAAGAGTTCAGGGTTCATTCAATTGCTACTTGTTGTATTTGTTTTGTTTCTATTGTTGTTGTTGTCGTTGTTGTTGTTGTTGTTGCGTTGATTTGAACGATGGCGATAAGTGCCCCATTGCCATATAGCCATAGCCATAAAGATAGCGATGAATGATGCTCGATGCGCCAAGAATGTCTTAATTGCGGCGATGATGGAAATTTCTATTTGAAAAGTGTGCCGAAAGAATGAGACAGAGATAGAGAGAGACAGAGAGAGAGAGAGAGAGAAAAAAGTGATGAAAACTTTGGTATTCTCTGCAAATTTGTCTTCCAATTGGAATATGGCTATTGATATCAATAGTTATCAAGAATATCAATTGAAAATAACGTGTCTGCTGTCAAACCGGAACTATTAACCGGTTGAAAATTCAGAAACGGAACTGATCGAATCACTATATCCCAATAGCTGTCAGTGGAACGATCTTTCGAAAGATTTGTCTGATTGGAACTAATTTTTTGTTGAACTAATTATTCGAGCCAAACTCAGCAGTTATGAAAATTGTCGGCGGTTTCCAGTCTTTGCTGTGGATAATCTTAGAAATTTGTTTCTTTCTTTTTTTTTTATTGTTTTCTTCAAATTACTTTCGATTCAAGCCACGTCTTTGAAAACACTAGTTTGACATTAATCACTAAGCATATAATAAATATGTTGCTTACAATATAAATAGTGATTTAATTGATTTATTTTCATATATTTTGTTTTCCAGTTTCTGGTTCTAAACAAAATGTCGAATTTCATTGCCGATTAATTTTCATAATTTCAATTATATCAACATACATATATAGGATTATTTAGAATATGACTAATTGATGACTTAAGTCTGCGAAAATCTGTTCTACCATTTTCAATATCAATGTGTTCATTCCATGTCATATATATTTCTGTGTGTTGTATGTTTCTTCAGAGCGAAGCGGAAATGTTCGCTCACAATAATCTATTAAATGGGGGCTGTATAATAATAATATAAAATAATATAAAGAGTTCATATCAAACACACTCGCCCCTTGTGTCCGTTACTGTTTTGTGCCTTTGCCTCATCAAGGGGCACAATATGCAAATGCTGACACGAATTCCGAATGCGCTACACTACTACACCGTAAAAAAGAAAAACAGAAACAGATATGATATATACATACTATATACAAGTTGAAAACTGGCTAAGAGCTAATTACTAAAGTTGGTTTGTTCGAGTGCAGGCAGAACGCTGATCGACGCTCCAAATGCTTGGCCCACACAACACAATTAGTCAGCATGTATACATATATATATATATATATACCATATATGTATATATATATATATAAATATCATATAGACTATTCTGCAGATTGTAAAGACCTACATAGAAATGATATTGGCGGCCTCGACACATGCCACAAAATAACCCCATTCCCCCAATTGCCATGCACCATTTACGTATATGCATATATAGTAGATATATACACATACACATATGTGTGTGTAGGTGTGTGCTTAAGCGTGTGTGTGTAGGTGTAGGTGTATGGGTGTGCTTGTCTACACATATATTAATCTACCTGACGCATTTCCCTCGAGTGTCGCAAACGCTTTGTGCGCTTCGCTTATTTCGCACATTTTTCATCTTTGGCCTTTGCTTGCTGTTGATT
This sequence comes from Drosophila macrothrix, assembly GCA_035042055.1. NCBI lineage: Eukaryota > Metazoa > Arthropoda > Insecta > Diptera > Drosophilidae > Drosophila > Drosophila macrothrix. The sequence continues at coordinate 5,951,792 of JAWNLX010000587.1, forward strand.
TGTATATACCCTGTGCTTGTGCAGCACATTGTGCATTTCGATTACATGTATACGATCCAAATTACCAGTGCCTCATTGTTTGTTTCATTTAACAAATGAACAGGGCATTTTCTAGTTTCACTTTTGTCTATTTTAAAGTTTCACAAATATTCGATGTGGATTTGCTTATACCCTGTAACCTCGAACAAATGCGAAATTGTTAACATTTACAGGGTATTTTATAGCCTGTCGTGTGTGTATGCGTTGCTGTCTTTTACTTTATTTACTTTGCTATTTATATACTCTTGCTGAGCGGACTATCGACTGCCTATAGAAAGTGTAACATTTTCCGCAAAATATCTGTCCATAATATATATATATATATATATATATATATTGCTAAAGTAGCTGATAATATATATACTTATATAGCTGTCCTTATAAAATATACATAAATGGAGATAATTAAGATGCTTCCCGTAGCAACTGACGATCGAAGTTAGATGGACTCCGGTCTGTAAGGGTATGCAATATTCTAGTATAGAATAGAGCTGTTGTTTCTTTGTTTTTAATATTATTTTTGCTGCAGGCAGAAATGTATTTTCGTGATTTGTATTTACACATGGCAAATGGCGAAAATCCAACAGAAATACAAATTGAAAACCAAATAAAAAGTACCACCGACACAAGACATAATTCATTTCCAGCGAAACGAAACAGCGTCAAGCAGGCCAACAACAACAACAACAACAACAGAACATCAATTAATGAAAAATGAATTGAAACTCAAGCAAATACACCACAAATTCCTCACACAAACGTCATTGAATATGCCTGCAGTGAGCGAAAGTTCAAAAAGTACCTATTCGTTGCCAGATGGATGCAAGTGTTGTACAAAACAAAAAAAAAAGAAGAAGGAAACCAGGACATAAAGGCAGGCACACAGGCTACTCTTCAGAGTCAGAGTTGTGATCGGTGCTCGTTTCGAGTTACCCGTTTCAAGTGATCGTTAAAAGTTACTCGTTGCAACTACTCTTTACTCTTTACGCGTATTGGCTAAGAGTTACTCGTTATAATTACTCGTTTTGAGTTATTGGAGTAGAGTTACTCAGTAGGAGTTACTCGCTGCAGCTACTCGTCAAGAGATCGATAATCTTGAAAATCAACTCGCTGAAAGCCGAGTTACTCAGTAGGATTATTCCTTACTACTAAACTGTAAAAGTTAGTAGTTTGTACTACTCGTTAAAAGCTACTCGCTAATAGTTACTCCTCAAGAGTTAGTCGTTAGTTACTCGTTTCTCCGCAAAAGCTACGCGTTGACTTTCTTTTTGAACATTTCTCGTTACAAGTGTCGCTGCAGCTACTCGTCAAGAGATCGATAATCTTGAAAATCAACTCGCTGAAAGCCGTTAACAATTTAGTTGATTATTTATTTGGAAGTTTGCGGCCCAAGCAACTCGCTCTGATATTCTCGTTGCAATGAATGTACTGCCATAAGATAAGCTACAATTTAAGCAATATTCAGAGCGCAGCAATCTGTGGCAAATGTGCGAATTCCTTCAAAATATCAACAACAACAACAAGAGCAACATCATCATCGGCATTATCAGTTGAGATTGTGCCGTAAAATCGCTCAAGTGTAAAATGCTCATCATCAACAACAACAACAACAACAACAACAGCAGCAGCAGCAGCAGTAACAACAACAACAACAACAACAACAACAACAACACTAAATCGACACCAGTCAATTACTCAAATGTGGAGCATGAATAATTATTAGAAGACAAAACAACAGACAACAATTAACAGCGACAACAGCCACAAAAAAAAAAACAACATATAAACAACAATAGCAGCAGCAACAACAAGAATAACAACAACAGCAAAGAAACGCTGGCAATTAAATGATTGGCATTGATCGTGAAATTTGATAGCAATTGTTCGCCACATAGAAACAAATTAGCATACTCTCAGACAAACTGTCTGACTGACACACAATGCCAAACTTTGCTGAACTGGGAAACAGCTGGGGGGGAACTGTGAAACTGCGAAACGGGGATACTGGGGAAACTCTGGGCAACTCTGGGCAACATGCCAATACAATCCAATTGCAATTTGAGACACTCGTCGACGCCATTTGTTCGCATACCCTGTAAACAGTTGCAAGCAAAACATTGGACTTGAAGTAAGTTGACTTTGAGCTGCTAACCAGATGGATTTTAGAACTTCAAGCACTTCAAAGAAAATCGAAATCTCTGAGGCAAACTACAACCCTGAATCGAGAACCAATTAATGGCACAATTAGTACCATAACTGCTCCATAAAACTGAACAAAATGTGTAATCAATTTATAATCATTTGCTGAACCGAAATCGGAATCAATTTGACATCTTAACTTATGCCAAAAAACTATTACAATCAATGAGTTATTAGCAAAATTCAGCTTTGAAGTCCGACAACTAAGTTGATTTATATGCTCGCTGGCTGAACTTATTTGCAACTCATTTACAGGGCATCTGCCAGCCAAGCAATCTTAGAACTGAACTGAACTGAACTTCTGCATTCAGCTGCAATCTTAATTGCATCTAATTTGCATGGAGTGACGGCCTAATGAAACATTTTATTTGCCAGCAAAGAGAGCAACCAACCAGCGCCAACAAATATACAACACTCAAGACTAGGAGGGGTCCTAAGGGTAGGCGACCCAGCACCCTTTTCGCCTGGCATCTTTATCAGCTGCTTACTTGGCCTGGCCTCCTTGTGAGCGGCAGTCAACAGCCGACGAGGCACTTGCCAGTTTATTGTGCCACTTTTGTCTGCCTCTTTTTCGTCTCATTCATCTTGTTGTTGTTGTTGTTGTTGTTGTTTGTTGTTTGTTGCTGCTGTTGAGCCAGTTTCACATTGGTATTTTTGTTGCTGGCTGTGGGCGCAATATGAAACATTTGCTCATCTGGAATTAATAGCCAACAAATTCTTTTCCATCTTGTGTTTAAATTTATGATACATATTTCTATAAAGGAATTTTCAACCATTCCCTAGCAGTGAGCAGTGTGTGAGTGTTTATAGAAATATTGCTACAGCTATGGACTTAGCCAATAGCCAAAAATTAAAGTGAACGAATGCAATAGCAGTAGCAAGAGCAAACAAATTGCCATTATGCTCTCTGTACTTTCAGCAATAGCAACAATAGTAGAAAGAACCAAACGTGTAGCAAGAGCAATAGTCAAGCGACAAAAACTACGCGGGAGCATTGCATTTTCAAGCAATTTATAATTTATTATCATGTCTCGTCAGAATGCTGATATTTGCGTAATATTTAATAACAGCTCTAAGGAAGATAATATCTCATTGTTTTTTTGGTTGCTCTTGCTTTGCAGAATGTGGTGGACCATAACTGGTAACTTTGGCAACATTCTGCCCATAGACTGGTCCAAGTCGTACACTCGCCAGATGCATATGCCGACTTTGAATCTGGGCCAGAATCGTACAAAGCAGCGCAGCCAGCAGCAGCAGCAGCAGCAACAGCAGCAGCAACAACAACAACAATCACCACACAAACAACAACAACAGCAACAACAAAATGCACAAACACCTGTCGATGAGTTCAATGATTTGGCCAGCGAGGATGAGGCTGTGGCAAATGATCTGGATATGCATGCATTGATATTGAACGGCCTCAATGGGGATGTCGATGAGCCAATTAAATCCGTCGAGGAGGTGATCAAGGAGATCGATGACATCATGGATGAGGCGGACAGTCCATTGGATGAGCCCGATCACTGCGATTCCGAGGTGATTGAGAAGGCACGCGAAGTGCTCGGTGCGCCCCTCTATGCAGAGAGTAAGTGTCAATAATTGATAATCAATAAACTAGAATTAATAAACTTAATCGGCTCTCTCGTCTTGCTATTTAGAGTTGCAATACTTGAGCAGCACACAGCTGAATGAGCTGTATATGGAGATGGAGATGCTCATCCAGGAGCTGAGCGAGACGCTGATCAATGAGCTGGCGCTGCGCGACGAGCTCGAGTACGAGAAGGAGCTGAAGAACTCCTTTATATCTCTGCTGCTGGCAGTTCAGAACAAGCGTCGACAATATCATGTCGAAAAGAAGCGTGGCAAATTCCAAGGTGCACTATCAATACGAGATATATACATAATATACCATATATATATGTGCATAATATTAATGTCAACATTTCTGGCACTTCACAGGACCAGAGCCGAAATACTTGACCACAGTCATACCGTATCATCTGGAGAATGGCACGCCCAACAATCAATCGCTGCAGGTTTTGATCAAAAGTAAGTCCTAACAGGATAACAGGATGGATTAGAGGAATTATATAGAGCAAATAAACATCAAAGCTGAATACTAATTCTAATTTCGTTGAGCTTATGTCCTAGTCACATGTTATTCTAATTTCTTTGTAAAGTAATTCAATGGATAAATCTTTTTAGAAAAGTCTATCTTTGTAGGAGGATTCATAAATAATTATAATCAGTAGTGCCTAAGCTTTAATCTATAAATCTATCTATATTAATCTGATCTGTAGGATAGCTATAGGAGCTATATATATATAGCTATAGGATATATAACTATAATATTGATAGTTTTTACTGCCGTTTCGCATGTATATATTGATTTTGAGTGATGTGTGTGTATTTTGAGGATTATTTATTTGTTCAAATCGTCTTTCCGATAAATTAGACTTCTCTTTCACTCTGTCGACGCCTTTGCGGATATTGGATATATATATTTTATGGCTGCACGAAATATTAATGAAAAATCGAAAAAATGTTGAAAAAATGAATTCTGAATGGTATTTTGATGTGTGAAGAGTCACTGTATAGAAGTTAATATGGAGTTTTAGACCTTTGTTGGCAATGACAGCTGTGCATCCTTTGACATTAATAGACTTGAATCGAATCGTTGAATCATCTTTCCTTAAAATCCATCCAATTCACGCCTAAGGAACAAACCGATTTTCTTTATCATATAGGATAATGATGGGGCTTAGAGCTGTCAACTCGTGAGCTTTCTGGCTGTTTTCACGTTGGAAAATCCATAATAAACTCATTTCATTAAATTACTAAATATTTTAACAGAATTCCATGACTGTTTAGAAAATGAAAGCGCTGCGTTTAATCGGTTTTCAAGTCATTTGCCTAGCACTTTATGTGAAAATCAGCCAAATTATATATGTAATCCTTTATTGTTGTTGTTGCTAACTTAAATGATTAAAATTATAAACAACTACACTCGATATATATAAGAACAATATTCGCTCACATCAAACTTATTTGCTTGCAGTACTCAAGGCTATTAATGAGGACAGTCCGACGGTGCCGACGCTGCTCACCGATTACATACTGAAGGTCCTCTGTCCCACATAAATGAAAGGCTGCAACAGCAATAACATCTAAAGCAACAACAGCAACAGCAACAGCAACTGCAACAGCAACAATATATGCTCTATCTCGCTAACTGTGCTTATACGATACATATACAATACATATATATATATACGTATATATATATATATAAATATATGTATATATATATATATATATATATATATATGTGTGTAAACATATGTGAATGTCTATAATTAAATGTTTAGTTTTATATTCCCTGTGTATGAATTATTCGATATGAGAGCTAAGCTAACACGCTAATGCTAAGCTATATCCAAGCTATAGGTCCGATATCTCCAGATAGAAAGAGATAGAGCTACGAGCAAGTGAATATTTAAGCAAGTTAAGCAACTAAATACTCGAAAATTAAAACAAAACACAAAAAAAAAAACCAAATAAAAACTATATTGAAACTCTTGAAAAAATAAAAAAAAGATAAGAAATGGAAAATGAAAGAAATTACGATGTTAGTAATTGTCGCATAGTCCAAAATGTTGTTTACAAAACTCGCTAGAAATCTTCAAGCTTCAACAAAACAAATAAATCTACATAAAATAATAAGCATATGCATACTGTAATGCCATACAATATATATATATATACATTTATATATATATATATATATATATATATCTATTTGTGTAGAAGAGCAAGCAGCACAACATATGTTCTTTTCTCATCTACATGTTTATATATATATATATATATATATATAGTATATTTGTTTATTGGTAACTTTTTTCTTTGTGTTGTGTTCTTTGGCTGCTTTCAACTGCAAATATCCAAATCGATATTTGGATTAGTGTCCAGCATATTTAAATATCGCAAATAAAGCTCTACATACTACAAATATAAATCTAAAATATAGTCAGACATTGTATGTACTATAGGCAAGGAAAAAAAAAATCTATTGTAATTTAAGCATCAGTTGTTATACCATATAACTGTAAAAAAAACAAAAAAAAAACTGTCAACTGCTTTTTGGCTCTTTGCTCGACTTTTGGCTTCAAGATGTGCTCCCAACGAGTTTGCATTTGGCTAAATAATAATCTCAACTCAGCATCAGGTTTATTATTTTATATTATTATTATTATTATCGTATAATTATTATTATAAATATGTATATTCAATATGTATTTTGTGTATATTGTGCAATCGTTTAATTGTTTTCCAACTGTTGCAATTTAATTTTATTGTTCTTTTTTTGTAACATTTTTTTATTTGCATTTTACTTTAAGCTAATCGTAAATATGTTTAATACTATTATTATTTCTATAGTTTTGTAATTATGTTTATTCACTTTTTGTTTGCTCCAGACGTCTGTGTGTACGTGGCCATTATATAAAAAAAACGGATAATTTCATTGCAAATGTAATTTTCAATTTAAATTGAATTTTTATATATATATTTTTTCTTTTGTTTTTGCATGCAAAACGCTGTGTTATTTCCTTTTTACCAATAAATGCATAAATACGAATAAAATGTAAACAAGCAACTAAAATTACAAGCTATATGAAATATATAATATATATATATATATATATATATATATATATATATATATATTATATGAAATACAAATAAAAACACAAAACAAATAGTTTACAATTGAGGCAGACGCACAGTGCTTTTATTTATTAAATAAATAAATAAATATATATATATATTTATTTATATATATATATGCCTTATGTTGACTGCGCATAAAGCAAACATACAACATAAAACACAACAAAAAAAAAACAACAACAGCAAAAATAACATTTCAATATCATGTTTCACATCTCAAACCAAAACAAAATCACAAATCACATTTAACAAATTTGTTAACTTCGGTTTAACCGAAGCTTGCATACTCTTTTTTTATTTCCAAACGACGCAGATCAACTTTTTGGAAGATTTAACAAATATTTAATGCAAATCTTAGGTACCTTTAAATAAACAAAACAATATGCATTCATTAAAAAATAAAATCGATTTAAACTTTGAAAAACAAAAGACATACAAATAACTGCATAAATGTTTGATTCATACTATATCAAATATATATATATAAATATATATGACGCGCTTTATAGTAAAATATAATAAATATAATAACATTGAAAAGAAGAAAATATTTACTAAAATGCAAAATTCCAAAATGGTAAACTCTGTTTTTTTTTTAACCAAACACACAAATCAACCAAATGTATTTGTAAATTTAATTGATATGTCCATGTTAAAATCGAAAGTATGGAAATTATATATATTTAATAAATTAGTAAAAAAAAAAACAAAACAAACCAAACCCCCAAATGAAAAACGACACAAAAAAGAACACATTTGCATATATAAATACCTAAATATATATGTATACAAGCAAATGCAATGCTCGATATATACAAAAAGGGACAAACTTTTAAATTGCTTAAATAAAAAATAAAAACTACAAAAGCCAACAAAAAACAATGCCGAGTTTTGTTTACCCCAGTGGGATTCCAATTGGAGACGAGTACACAAATGAGCACATTTTTTTTGTGCAGAGACGGTTACAGCAATTATTATCGACCAGCCGCCTCATGTTGAAAGAGTGCTCAACAGAAATAATCATAAAAGTCCTTACTTAAGATGGAAAAGTGCCATATATATATATGTGTAATATATAGTAATAAAAATATATTTAATTTGAACACACAATTTAATTGTTTGTGTCACATTGTCGGTTTCGGTTTGGCCAGTGTGTACACACGTCTTTTGCATATTGCATTCGAATGGCATGCGGATGCTAACATCGATAGCTGGTTGATTGGAATCGATAGCAGTCGTGCTCGATCGCTCCCATCACTACGACAACTAGCCTTGCCTATCCATAGTTTTTTTTTTTTTTTGTATCCAAAACAGTAAAAATAAGTTTAAACAAAAGCATACATATATATAATTAATTTTTTTTCGTTCAGTGTTACATTTATTTATTTTTTAAGTGCGCGTTTAATAAGAACATGTCATCGCGAAGGTAAATTCAATAGGAAAAACGACAATGTACACACACACATACACACACATACGCACGCACACTGCCAACACACATATGTACCAGCACACACACACACAACACATACCTATGCACGCTCGCACACATAGATACAACTCTGGGCCTATTTACATATGTATAAGTATATACAAAAATAAAAAAACGAAACGAAAAATGAAACAACATTGAGATAAAAAGTGCAACAAAGTGTTAAAAAGTAAATTGCTCCCTGTCCCACAGCAGCAGCAGCAACAGCAGCTCCTCCCACACCCTACCCCTCCCCACCATAACCCATTCAATGTATTATTGCTTGTGCTACGAACTACAGCTGTTATTGCTGCTGCTGATATAGATTCTGTCACGGCAAGGCCGAGGGCGAGGGGGATGGCGGACAACAAAAAGCTTGGGTTTTCGGTGGGGGAGGGTGGCTGTCAGAGGCGTTCTTTGCTGCTGTGTGCGTTTCGTGCGGGCTTACCTTACATACATATAATCTACATACATTTACATGTACGTATGTATGTATGTATGTGTGCATGTGTGTATTGTATTAGAGATGCGCTCAAGGCGCCAGCGATTACCCATCCCTCAGCACGACGATCATCGCGCAGCCAAAAATTTCACAGTGATCACCGCAAAAAAAAAATAAAAAATACAAAAATATTTAATCGTATATTTTTACATCTTTTTGTTGTGGACTTTTTTGTAAGGTTTAAAAAAAGTAGAATTGCATTTTGCTAATATTCGTGTCACGATATCTGTATGAAATTCGCTTGGAAATTTTAGACACAATTGTCTTGATAACTTGCTAACTACTATAATCATTGCTCTGAGTGATTTTATTAGTTTTCTCATTTTTTTTTATTTTTATTTAGTGCGCACACAAAAAACACGACACGCGGCGAACCCAACTTTAGCAATACTATATCTGCACACACACACACACACTCGCACACGCTACACCCTCTACGCACACATACACGCGCACTTGTACATATGTGTTTATATATATATATGTGTGTGTGTGTATAATGTATATGCATATCTGTTTATTTGCAGATGGTTCCACCCAACGATATCGGGCATCGAAGCTGAAAAATTGCTACAGGAACAAGGCTACGACGGTTCATATTTGGCGCGCCTCTCATCCTCAAATCCCGGTGCATTCACCCTTTCTGTGCGCCGCGGCAACGAGGTCACCCACATTAAAATCCAAAACAATGGCGATTTCTTCGATCTTTACGGCGGTAAGCAGAACAATCTCGTAACATTGTCCATTATGTTATGATAACAGTGGCACTTTAAAATCGTTTGCAGGTGAGAAGTTCGCAACGTTGCCGGAACTGGTTCAGTACTACAGTGAGAACGGGGAGCTGAAGGAGAAGAATGGCCAGGCCATTGAGCTGAAACAGGCGCTCATTTGTGCCGAGCCCACAACGGAAAGGTGAGTCCAACTAACAGTTAACACTAACAGTGCGAGTAACAGTAACAGCAGCTCTGCAGGTGTGTTATCTTTTGTTATCACTGCTATATCGATTCAGCTGACATCCTATTCTAATTCGGTTAATTTTTATTTCATTTGAATATATTTTATACATTTTATGAATAGTGCATAGATATAAACTTATTAATTCTAAGATTTTCATTTTAGTATCTGTGAATGTTCACTAAAGTATGCAATTGATGCTCTGACTTTGATTAAATCGGACTAATCCGACTTCATCTATGACGATTGTTGCACATCTTCTGCTAGAAAACATCTGGGCATTTTTGTTATTATTAGTATTTTTTGCATTTGTCGCTCGGCTTGCAACAGCTGCTAATGTTATGTTATCAATATACAGTCGCAGCTGTCGCCATGCTGTCTACATACAATACATGCCATCATACACCATATGCACACACATACACACGCACACACACACACACACGCACATACATGCGTGCTCATTAGATTGGCATTTGTGTGTGCCTGTGTGCGTTCTATGCATATCTATGCACGCTAATGATTTATTGACCTATTTAAAAATACACTTCGTGCTCGAGTGTTTACATATTTTGCGTTGGAGTCATTTCACACACACACACACATACTTGTGCTATGTTTTGTTATCTGTATGTTATCTTCTCAGCTCATCTTTTTGATTCCATAGAAATGTGAATCATTTGCTGGCCAAGACTAATTTTTAAGTTTATAGTCAATGCGCTTTTATTGCATTAAAAATTGCAAATTCTTTAAAAAACTAAATATTTCTTAATAAATGCATTTTGCAATGAAATGGTTCAGCAAATCCCAAAAATGTTACTGTTCCAACTATTTTGTACTAGTTTGAAATGAATATCTCAACTTCTGTTTGCCGATGGAACTTTCGCAACTTTTGTTTTCTATTCTAAAATGCAAATTAAGCAAAAAACAAACTTTGCTGACAACAGTAATTAAATTGTAGATGTAAAATCAAACTTAAGATATAAACTATGTGTAAATATACCGCATATATAAAACTTGTACCATCAAAAGAAAAGTCTATGATAAACCCATGATATTTAAATTGTGTTCGAAATGCATCTCAAAATAAATGAACACTTTGCCAATTGTCGTTGCACATTACGCAAATAAACAAACACAAATAAACAAACGAACAAACTATCGACGATCGAGAGAGAGAGAGAGAGAGAGGGAGAGAGACAAAAGATAAAAGCTAAAAGACATGCTGTCTGCTGCGTTAACAGCGCGTTAACATGGCTGAAGAAAGGCGTGCGCTGTTAAGGTGCTTGTAAGATAACATACACACCTGGACATTAAATTAGGTGCGATTACAATAAATAATACATTTTAAATTTAAAATCATGTCTAAAATGCTATATATTTATTTGTTAATATGGCAACATTGTTTTTCAATGAGAATTACAAGTCTATGGCTTAAGAGTCTAGAGCCTAGAGTCCTGCTTTGGCACACTTCTTTGTTAAAAGTCCATATTGAGCTGGACAGTGAAATAGGTGCGACACTTAAATTTGAGTATGCAAAATGTATAAAGGCAAATTTGACAATAAAACTTGTATATTTTTAACAGCTGGGTGCAGGGTATATTGCAGTCGAGCTCGCTCCTCGACTATAGCATTCTTACTACCTTTTTACTACATTGCGTTTCAATCAAATTTATTAATAAACAGATATGTACGTGTGTGTATATACACCCACTAGATATTGCCCATAAATGCATTGCATTGTTGTTATTGTTGTTGTTGTTGTTGCCATTTTTCTTGCTCATTTGCAACCCACACAAAATATATTTATTTATATCGTTTTTTTGTTGCTGTTGGTTTTTTAATATTTATGGTTTATTAACATTTTTTGTTTGACTGTCAAAGATTTTATTACAATGGCTCTGCCAAGCAATTAGCAAAGCGTGCTCGCTCTTTCCCCCACACACATTTCTCTCCTCTCTCTCTTTTGTTTAAGTGTTTAATGCGCTTGTTGCGTTTTCCGCATCCTAACGGTCAGCCACCTTTTGTGCCACTCCCACCAACCGCCTCTCTTTCTCTCTCTGTCTCTGTCTCTCTTTTTATTTGTCCGTCTCTGTGCTGGCTAATTGTGTTTTGGGATGCACTTAAAAATACACCCAAATCAAAAAATTAACTGCAAATCGCGCTTTTTAACTGTGTTAAGTGTTTCTCTCTCTCTCTCTCTTTCTCTGTGTGTGTGTGTTTGTGTCTCTGTCTCCACCTTTGACGCACTCTACAAATTAATTTTGGATAACCCTTGTGCTTTTATCCACACACACCCAGTCGAGATCAGTCGAGTGACGTTCTGTGGGTCGAATTAGCCGATCCGTTTTGTTCTCGTTTGCGGTTTATTTATATATCGTTAATAATTCCTGCGTACGCACTTACATCTTATTAATATTTTCACATTCATGCGTCTGTTTATGTAATTTAATTTTGATTGTGATTTGTACTCCCCACATTCGTCAGATTTGTCACTTTTGTTTGTGACGTGCGAATTTTGTATTACTCTCAAATTAGATGTTGAACGTCAGCTTTCAGCTCAGCTTTTAGTTCGTAGTTCTTAGTTCGTGGCTAGATTTTTGTTTTTTTTGTTGCTTTGAGCCCTTGATTAGTAATATCTCTAGGTAAATTGCGATCTTTGCCTAATTGCTGACTCGTGTTCACACACACAACTCATTTCATTTACACTTTCATAACTAATAACTGAGAATATGCATGCATACTAGAAAAAAATGTAAAATATACATGGCAATTAAAATGCCTGGCATTTATATGAAATGTAACAACAATGTCAGTCGGGAGGGCTCGACTCGACTAGCAGTTACCCTGTGCCCAAGTTTCAAGTCTTTGATAAGACGCATAGAAAAATATTTATATTTCAAATGATGACTTTAATTACAATCGGAATTCATATTCTACTTGATATGCCTATGGTAAACGAAAACTTACTTTTCAAATTTGAAGTCTTTAAGTTCTCTTTGTTGATCACGACTATACATATATATATATATATATATATAGCGAAAATGCTTCCTGCCTTTTGCTCATTTTAAATGGCTTCAAAATGCATATTTTTTTTGCAGTTTCTTTGCTAAATTGCTAAATGGTCCTTGGAGACACGGTCTCCGCCCCTCGCCTGCTCCCCCTGCCTTTGCACCGCCAATTGCCACTGCCTTTGTTCAACCTTTGAGCGAACTGAACTGAATGTGTAATTAATTGTTATGCGTCGCATTTTAATAGTTGCAATTAAAAGCGATAATTGTGAACTGTGAATTGTTAATTGCATTACTTTCTTCTTCTCCAGTCGCCTGTCGACTCTATGTACATATATCGTGCTCTTTTATAAACATATATACTATATATATATATATATATATATACATATATACTAGAATTTCGAACCACTTGAATCACTTGAGCCGACCACAAATCTAACAAATAATCAATTAAGCTTTCAACTTGTTGTTTTGCGTGACGTTGGATAATGGGTCGCGTACAGTAAACACCTGTAATCCCTACCCTTCCCTGCAGCCAGCTTCTCCTTCCCCCACCCTCCTCACCCCGCCCACGTCTATTTACAGTACGCCTTCGTTTGGAAGTGCTTGAATTGTTAAATGTTTTCAATTTTTTGTCATTAAGACAAGCCTACAAATGCTTTATAAATTATGCCGTGCACGTTGGCAGCTTTTCTGAAGCCAAAGCCGTAATCGTGACCATATACACTTAAATAAATTATGCCCTTTATTCTTGCAATTCACTTATACTTTATATTTGTTTTCAACAGTTAAATGTGTCTGTTCTCATTTCTAATCTTAAATATTTTAAGAACAAAGTTTTTAATTCCAATTGTTATGTTACCAAAACAAAAAACGGATAATTAAAATAAATAAAATTCATTTAAAGTGTATGGTTATGGTATGGAGACATGCCTTTTCTATTACTTTTGGGAACAGTTCTTCTACTTGTACTTCTATTAAAATTAATTGTGTTTTGGAACTGGAAGGAACCGTTACTTCTTTTTTTTTGACAATAATTTTGAATTGCGTTTCCGGTAAAGTTGCGGATCCGTTTTCGTCTTAACGTCCGGTTTTCATGTAACGTATGGCCTAAATGCAGATAAGTATATGTATATATATATATATATATATATATTTTTTTTTTGCTGAGTGTAACTACTTTGTCATGTTTGCCCGCCTGTTTGGTATCTGGTTATGGGAATCTGTATCTGTACCTGCGACATTAATGGCACATATACTATAGAATTGTATTGGTGGTGCGTGTCGTCAGTCACATACACCACAGACACCACACACATCCCACACACACACACCCCACACACACACACAGCAAAGACATCAGCTTAAGCACTCTGACATCCTGATCAGGCACCGTTGGAATTTTACCATCAATATTTATTTGGCCCATTTTACTGTTCGCATTCTACGATAAGACGATAATATTCAACAGCAACTGTTGATCAAACTTTGATCTACTGAAATGTTGTTGTTGTTGTTGTTGTCGTTATAGTCTCATTCCTAAAAGTAGTTCCCCCGCCCAAAGTCAGTCATCTCTTATGCAAGCATAAATGAATAAAAGTTCTGTTTTGCTCCGATCTCGGATCTATCGTGATTGACACGACAGATTAACTGATTAACTGCTGTTTAGGTAACGTGACATTTGTGTTTATTTTGTTATTTTTGAAATGACCTTCCATCTGTATGTGATCAAGTACAGAGTACTATGTTGATCGATTAGTATCTTAATTTCAACTCTGAAATTGTGAATAACACTAAGCTTATCCACTTTTTTGTTGTGCTTAAAATCAGACACATTTTTTTTATACCTGTCTGTGATCTGTCGTTCATCTTTTTATATGCCTGTCAAAGCTGTTTATCGTCGATTAAAATATAGGCTTGAACAATTTGTAGAGCGTGTTTTTTTTTGTTTTTTTGATATGTGCTTGTCAAAATTAACAATCACTTGACAGGCACTTGAACATTTCATCAGTTCTTCGGTTAATTATATTTGACTGCTACTTAAATTGGAATATGACGTTAGAACGTTAAGGAAATTAATTGCAATTGAAGTGGTTGTCAAATAAAAATGTCAGTTAACTTATACTGTTATCGATAACAAAATGATTGAACAATCAGCTGTGCTTCCCCGCTCAGTGTTAAATGCGAAATCGAATGCGTGCTCACGAAACCTAAACAGTTAGATGCTTGCCTACACATGAGTCTTATTATACTACGCTATATATATCTTATATATATATATGTATCTAAATATATCTACATATATCTATCTGCATGTATATATATATATATAGATAGAGACGTGTATAAACTGTATCCTAAATGGCTCGCCGACGCGATTAAAAGCGCTCGGCACGAACGTGCAGCTAACCGCAAATGGACAAAGACGGACAGACGGACAAACGGACAGTCGGACAGACGAGCAGTCGGTTAGAGGGGGGATTGGTTGGGGGTAGAGTCAACCGCATGATTATTGATTCAGGTAAATCCCTCGACACGAACTCGAAACGGAAAAACGTGCACGATCATTATGGCGAAAGGTTGTCCTTCACATATAATATAATATTTATAATATATGTATATGTATAGATATATATATAGATATATATATATATATCTATATAGGTATACATTTATATTTGTATTTGCCAACACGGAAGTAACTTAGTTAGAGAAAGTCACTTACTTTTCAATTGCGTCTAACTGGAAGCAGCATTTTGACCTGGTTTACATTCACTTTGTCAGCCATTTTCCCATTTTGCGATTTGTGCACGTAAAACCCCAAAAAATCCGTCTATTTATCTAACATGCTGTCATCCATAACACCCTTTTCACGGTGTATGTCCCATAATTCAAAATTAACTATCGAGAGACACCGATTGAAACTAGCCTGCTAAATTATATTCTCAACTAACTTGCCTAAAGACGTTTCGAGAAAACGTGTCAGTCCAAAGATAAAGCTTCGACTTACTATATAATGTATATATGTATGTAATATATATATATATTTAATATATAAAAAGCCAAAGTCAAAACTCATAACTCTGACCGCCAAAGAAATTTTATTTTGAACTTTTTGCTGTAACATTTTGTAAGATTATTGTTGACTGCAAATTGATCTCATTTAAAGAAATTGAGTTCTTAAGACATATTCTTAAAGTATAATATTTATTTATAAAAATAATTATATTATATTAAATTAAACTGAATCAGCGTTAAGAATTTAGTTCTTAAATGGAGAACTACCGCTTTATATACATAAAGCCAGAACTTGAATCACTTAAAGTACGATTTTTGCATCTGTTTGATGTAGTCAAGTTCTTTAACCCATTTTCAAATTAAACTAAAACAGCGCCAAGATTAAAGAACTCACATTAAGAATTAGAACTTTAGAACTAGAACACTTAGAGGGTAACTCACCTAATTATACAGAAAGTATATTTTAAAAAGTCTGGGATTTTCTTTCCCGGGGTTTTTTCTTTTAAATGTGTACACAGAACTCTAACAATGAGAAAAAAGTATTTCTAATTTAGGGAAATTGCTTTTCGTGTACTTAAAAACTATTTCTAAGAACAAGAAAACTTAAATAATTATTTTTCTGAGTGTTGTAATGAATATTTTTTGCATTACAATAAATTGTCAGATCTTTATTCTTCTGCTTTTCAATATTTATATTATAAAGTTCTATAAATGCATTGACCTTCGCTTGCCACAATATATTGTTGCTAACCATAAAAACAACATCGAGTTTTATTGATAATGATGTGTATAAAGCTCCACGATCGCATTTGGGCACGACGGACGACAACAACAATAGCAACAATAGTAAAATGAACCGTACAAAAAATAAACATAATTTATTGTTTAATAACATTTTCAAGTTGCGTGCGCAAATGGCGGCATTCAATATGCGAGGCGCGAAGCTATGCGACGCATTCGGGTTGCCCAAACTCAATCTGAATCCCAGACCCCGATCCCCAGAACCCCAGATCCCCAAATCCCAACTGGGATATACAACTGATCGCATATACACTGAGCAAAAAACTGCTAAAAGCAAAAATATATTCTTAATTCAAAGAATTTCGATTCCGGTTATTTAAAGTGTAAAATGTTTCCGCTACAAGTTAGCAATTAGTTCCGAATTATCTTGGGTATTCCCGACACTTGTGGTACTATATATATATATATATATATATATATATACACTATACTATAGTTCGTTGATTTTGGGTTCCGCTTCTGAATTTCAATCGATATAGCTGCGGTTCCGATTCCGGTTCCGGTTTCATCATACCCTGATCGAAAATAAATCGAGTCGTAAAAATTTGAAAACTAGAATATATATTCTTGAAAACAGTCTAGCCTATTCTAGAATATATATTCTTAAATATGATCTCGCCTAGAATGGACACTCGTGAATCATATTCTTAAGAACACATTGGTGATTTGCGATTTTCGTTTACAATTCTTAATTTCAGATTTTTCATTAATATAATTCGCAATTTGGTTTTTGGTATGCATTTTTTTTGTCTGTGTATTTATCTATGTACGACGCGACTCTGGAGTCGCTCAACTTTTACTGAGACTTGCCACTGAGGAGCGGGATTGGAACCGGAAATGAGACTGGGTCTAAGGCTGGGCCTGTGGGTTATTAGCCGCTATTTAATAGGCCGGTAACAAACACGTTCAAGGTCAAAACAGATCAAATTTAACTACTAGTTTAAGCTCGAAGTGAACTGCTTGCTCATGCTTGCTCCTGTTTAGTGAGCGGAAAGCAGTGCATCATAAACCAAGAAAGTCGTTTAGCGCGCTTTAAGTTATTAGCATAGATTTTGTGTAAATATTATGAATCAAGGCATAATTGTTAGGATTTGTGACTCAAGTTGCCGACGAGCGATGAGTCACCAGCGAAGTACAGTCACAGCACAGGCGTATACCCTGTAAAAAAAAGGCTAAAGTTCAAGCATTTGACTTAGTCATACACGGATCTGACTGTATCTTTGATACCACGTAAAGCGGAAATTCCATCATCAACTTGATGAAAAAAAGAAACATTTTCTTATTAAATCTTTTGAATAAGCTTAGACTTTGTACATAAACGGGATATATCGGGTTCATCGGGCAATGTTAGCCATAACTTAAATGAGATAACTCAAAAGGCACAGTCATGTTTTTCGTTTAGACATTTAGACTGGCTAAACTCATTTTCTTCAACTTTTGTAAATTGTAAGTTGAGTGTTTTTGTGGTTTTTGTTTTGGGTTTTACTACACATTTTTGAAGCTGATTAATGTGATTGGTTTTTGTTTACGACTTTGAAACATTCTCGCTTGACGTTCTTCCAACGAAATTCGATGATGTTGATGATCATTATTATGATGATGAATATGATGATGAAGATGATGATGAAGATGATGATGATTATGATGATTATGATGATTTGGGTGTCGACGATGAGGGGATCGGTTTGTCATCGACAAACAACCCCCACAGTGTAAGCCGCCCAATTCGAATCGCAACTGCCTGCGCACAGTGGTTGAAAAGCGCAACGAAACGATTACGAATTTAATTTGTAAGCTTTGAGATCCACCATAGCAAATAATATGTGTAAATTCTGTGGTCTTCAATAAACAACTTAAGTTTTGAGTGAAGACAACAATTTGATTTAAGTTTGTTTTCACTCGTGAATAAATTGCCTCAATTTAAGATGATTCCCGCCTGAAAGTTTATATATATAAATTTTATTTGTATTCTATTCTTGTTACTCGTTTCCCTTAATTAATCCCAATTCGAAGTAAACGAATTTGGTTCAGTGCCCAATGGTCTCGAACCACTGTGCATCGTCATAAGATCATGAGCGCAAGCAAGAAAGCCAAAAAAAAAACAAAATTTGCTTGCCAAATATGCGCGGCACGTTCTGCCGACTCTGACGTCTGCGCCTGCGCCATAGAACAGTCGTCTCTCTTTCGCTCACACCTTATCCCTCGCAACCACTCTGACACTCTCGCTCTCTGTTGCTCTCTGAGAACAACAAAATTCCCAAAGACGCAACACACAAAAATTGCCAGCATTGTTGTTATTCGGTTTCAGTTTCATTTCCGGTGGTAGGCAACACTGGCGCCGACGCTGTTACACGACTGCTGCTGCCATATATACCATCAACATTATGACCATATATATATATACACACACACACACACACACACACACACAGAGAGAAACACAGAGAAGCATATAAAGGCGAATTGGGATTCTGATTCATGCTGTCAATTCGAATGCGTAGCATTCAAATAGCCGCTCAACTAAATACATTACAGTTGAAAAATTGTCGCATATGTTAAACACTTAAATTAGTCACCCGACCCAACCCGCCCCGCACCGCTCCGGCCTCGTCTCCTCTCCCTTACACCGCAAATGTGCAGCCAGATGGCTTATATGATGCGAATGATGAGCTTTCAAACGAAAGTGCAAAAGAATTTAACAGCTGTGAAATGCAGCTGAAGTGTAATATCAAAGAATGTGCTTTGGAAAGCTTTTTGGCAAACGCACTTTCAGAACGAACGAGTTAACGAACTAAATGAACTAGATGACCTACAATCAAGGCAATATGCACATTTATAGTTCCTTTATTTATTTATATAATTGTCAAGATTGTGCTAAAAGAACATAAAATAAAACACATTAAATGAATTGCACAAGTCACAGTTTATTTAATTTGTTCGTTAAGTTTAGTGAACCTATTTTTTTTTGACAACTTTACTGTGTTTGCTGAACTTGCACAAGCAGTGCAAGCGGCTGAGGCAAAAGAAAAACAAAAGATACGCAAACTGAATGACGCCGACGCCCCCACAAAAATAAACAAATAAAGAAAAGAAAATAAAGAAAACAAAAATTGCGCCTGCGTTGTATGTTTTGTACGCCTTTGACATATTATGACCAAGATTAAGACGAGCTCGAATTCGAGTTTGAGTACTCGAGTCCCCAATCTGATCCAGGCTCGGTTCCGTCGCATTTCTGTGCATTTCATACAAAAAGCGTCGCACGCAGTCAGCCAGCATTCATTCATTCACGAGCACACGATCTGAGCGCTTAGAACACAGCGGCAGAGCGCAAGCGGCACGAACAGCAACAAAAACAACAGCAAGCAAGAATAACAACAAGCAAGAAAAGAGCAACAAACACGCAAGTGAAGAACAACAACCGCAAGCAACTCACGGCGACGACGACGACACGAGCAGCGCCGACGAAGATCGACAAGGCGCACACGAAGCATTCGGAGCAGAGACTTGAGCTAAAAGGTTCACACTTGGCTGCTGGAGCTTCATTCTCGCGTTGCGGTTCAGCGGCGTAACAACACAAGCTATAGGCGACAAATCAACAAAGCAGTTAAAATCAATCTCAACCAAGCAGGGCAAGCAGTTAAAATTAGTGCGTGGGCGATTTAACTGAATTTTAAAAGTTAACAAAAAAAAAAAAAAAACAGGAGGAGAAGGAGAACGATATATATAGTAAAACAGACTTATATATATATACATATATATTGATATTATTTACGCGATAAATTATTATGCCTTCGGCCGCATTTGTATTTGAGCATTTGATTGCGGCACAAACGCGACTTGACGAGGCAGCAGCAGCAACAGCCTCAAAATTGGCAGCAGCAACAAAAACAACAACAGCAACAACGAAAGCAGCAACAATAACAACAACGACGAAATCAACGGTAGCCAAAGAGAAGAGATTTCTGTCGGCTTTCAAGAAATTTGTCCAATAAATACAAACAAATGAAAAACATTTTCAAGCATACGCAAGACTATTATTATTTATACAAAATAAAAAGCAACAAGTTCTCATTCTTGTTGTAAGTTGTGTAATAACACAAAGAAACAACAGCAACACCAACACCAACAAGTAATATCAACAACATCGTTTTTTCCCCAGTGTAACTTTTGCGTAATTTGTTTGTCTTTCATTTTCCATATATTTATTTATTGATACTTTTTTTTTTTTTTTTTGTTATTGCCTATTTAAACACAAGTGTTGTGTGTGTGAAAAAAAGTGCAGTAGTTACTAATACTGAGAAAAAACGTGCTAAAAAGAAAAGCAAACAAAATGTTATTCAACAAGTGCCTGGAGAAATTGTCCAGTTCGCTGGGACATGTTGTCAACCACAAGCTGCAGGAGAAGCAGGTCTACAACAACAACAACAACACGAATGATATTAACAATAACAGCAACAACAATAATAATAATAATAACAATAATAACAATAATAATAATAATGTTTATAATAAGGAGCGCAATTTTGAATACGAGCGCGCAATTCAAGCGCACTACGGCAATGGCCGAACAACAACAACAACAAACACAACAACAACAACAACACCAGCAACAACAACAGCAACAACATCAGCGGGCAGAAGAGACTCAAAGAGCAAGTTGAGCAAGAGTCAAAAGACGAAGGGAACAACAGCCGAGTGCAAGAATTGCATGAGCAACGATGAGCTGGCATCAATCATACGCGGCGTTGCACACAACAACAACAACTACAACAGGCAACACAGTCGTGCAAATAGACGTCGCTCGTCGACACGGCCCATTCCTGGCGGCTCATCGAGCAGCTCCTCAACGGAATCACTGCATCTGCCCGTTCCACTGCTTGCCACGCCGCGTGTCAGCAACTGCAGCAGCTACAACGGCAGCAGCTACAGCGGCAGCAACAGGTACAGCGGCAACAGCAGCGGCAGCTGCAGCGATGGTCACAATTCCTCGTATCCGGCCACGCCCACATCGTGGACGGCAACGCCGCCCAGTTTTGCGGCAAGCTCCTTTGGCGGCTCCAGCGGCACACTGGCGCACCTTGCAACCATGCGTGTGCAACTCCACGGCTACACGTAAGTCGCAACAAGAGCAACAACAACAACAACAGCAACAAAAATCAAAGCAGTTAAAATCGCAGGCGTTTTAAAACGCGCTCGTTATTAACACCTGCTTTTTTTCTATTTTTTGTTTTTTGTGTGCGACCTTTTATTTTACCCTGTGCAAACATTTAAAAATTATTGACTAGCAAAAATGTAAATTTGATTTACATGAAATGACAGAAAATGGCGAACAGAACAGAACAGAACAGAACAGAACTCCCAACAGCCTCCCCTGCTCCGGTTTATGTCAGCTTAATGATCTACAAAATGTTGTATTTGGGGGCAAAAAAAAAAAAAAAACAAAACGCTAAAGTAAGGGAATTAATGGGTCCCAGGGTATTAGTTAGTCATGTACGCTCTTAATTATTATTTATTGTCACTTTTTTTTTAGAGGCGCGTGCACGCCACAAATTAAACTATTGCCTCAATGTTTATTGGTGTTGCTGCTGTTGTTGTTGTTGTTGTTTTTGGTTGGCATTAACAACAAACTAATAAGCTCATCACAGAGCAAAAACGACAACAACATTCGCGAAAGCAACAACAAATTGTCATGTGCCTAAAATTGCCACGCAAATGGGCAAATATTTAAGCGTCAACAACAAAAACAACACCAAACTGAGTGGGCCTAGTGACATTCTAATAAATACATATTTATATATATATATATATATATATCTAGATATATATGTGTATATGAATATATATGACAAACACCGCACACACTGTTTGTGTAGTTATACATATGGGTAAACAAACGCCTGCACATCAATTTTGAATTGATTTTACGCTTTCTTGTTTAGATTTATGATCTGAGCGAACAGCTTTCAATATTTATATATATATTGTGTTTACTTAAGTATCCTTACCAAGCTTTTAACAAATCTAAGCAATCTCAAGGTATACTTTGTACGGTCTGCAGCTTCTTGTTTTTTAATTAAATTACCAATTTCTTAACGTATTCTTGCTAATCTTTGAACACACAATGATTCAGCTAAAATGCTTAAAATGCGTATACAATTCTAGATTTCTATTATTTTCGTTACGTGATTCCCAAACTCTTTTACAGGGTATTTGTCGTTCTTGCAAATACTGCTTGTCTGGCCTATTTATTGATCTTTGCATTTAGAGGCTGCGGACAGAGTTCTAATGAAATAATCTACGCTAAATGGCTAAATGGCTTAACACATAAGCGAGCTTTGAAAGCTATATAAATCAGATAAAATCTCACTTACCGGGAATTTCTATCTGTATCTGTATCTGTATCTGCATCTGTGTCTGTTAATGCGTATGTATTTGTATCTATATAGCATGCTCGTATCTGGCGATGATTTAGATCTGCCGTCTATGCAAACTCTTCTGTCTTCAGTCTTCTTCTCTGCAGTCTTCTGTCTTCTATCTTCTGTCTCACTGTTATCTGCCTTGTTTGCCCATTCTTTTGATTCTTTGTATTGTATCTGTTTACTCTATTATCACACAGACGTGTGTCTTTGTTGATAGTCTCTCAGTGTGTGTGTTTGTGTGTGTTTCGAGAGCAAATATGGAAACTTTTTTTCATTTGATAGATTAAAGAATAATAATATTTGTAATAGCATTAAGTATTTATGGCATTCATACCCCAAATTCTAAGCTTCTTTTCCATTTAATATTATCATTGTGGACACTATTAGCTCACGTTCGTTAGAGCGTTGAATATTTTTCTAATATTGCTTTCCCTTCTGATTCCAATTGTTAGATTTTTACCTTTAACAATGATAATTGATGAATTTTATATTTGCTTACCTACTCCCAAATAGTTGATGATCTCAGTTATTTATATCTCTTTAAATCAGTTAGGATTTTTAAGTTTAGCTAAGCAGTTTTATAAAATAAAAATTGTGAAATCTTTTCTGAAGGGATTCGAGATTTTGTAATATTATCAACTATCAATTTTTCTTTTTTTAAAATTATTATTTCCGTATTTGTTCAGTTTTAATTTACTCGCTGTTTAGCTCATTTCGCAGTTTACCGTTTAAATTGCTGCGTAACAATTAACAGCACCCCCATCATCACATTCCCCACCTCCGCACCCCACTCTTCGCCACAAAGTCAAATTGCACCCCTCAATTCTCCCCTTCTCGATTGCCTTGACAGCTTCAAGTGCAGGCTGTCAAATGCAAATTGTTTTGCATTTTGTTAGCTAACTCATTTTTTAAATATTGTTTTTTTAATGGTTTTATTTTCTTTTCGCATATTTCCGTTTGAAAGCGTTTGCAAAAAAGATAGAAAAAAATAATACAACAGCAGCATTTTTGTTTTAGCTTGTTCAATGATTTTGATAAACAAATTAATGTTAATGTAAAAACAAAAAAACAAAATTTAATGTGCTTATTTATATATGACTCATATATGCTCTGTGTATGTGGTTCAGTTTGAGAATGGAAATCTTTTAAGATGTTTTTGTAACCTATTTGTGGCTGTCTTATTTGAAAATATATTTAGCAACTGCAGTTTATTTGCAATGGGCATTAACACCAACCAGATCAACTAGAAAATCTTCGACTTTTGTACTTAAAATTCGAGCAGTTTCAAAAATTCTAGACAATTGCACAAAATTCTTCATTTATGCGTGTCATCTTCAATTAAAACGAAATCAGCTTAAATCAAATTTTGTACTTGACGCTTAATTCAAGCATTGCAATTGCTTGCAATGAGTATTTTGTGTCTGATTTAGAAATTTCGATATTAAAGAATGATAAAACGGATCCAATTTGAATAGCAAAACGAAGGGATAAACATCTCAGTTCCAGCACTTTTTCTCCAGGTCCCTGTAAGTGTGTATATACGTATGTATGTATGCATGTATGTATATATGTATATATGTATGTATATATGTATGTATGCATGTATGTATGTATGTATGTATGTACATATGTCCAGCCTCCAGATTGTCAGCTTTCGGTTCTTAAGTCGCTTCGCTGCTCGTTTGCTTTGCAGGTGCGTTGGCACACAAAATGCTCAACTTGTGACAAATACTAATTTATACAATATACAATATACAATATACGAAATACAATACGCGATCTACATATATACATAATTATATGAGCTGAGCTGCGCTGTTTGTTGACCTTTTCGGCAACGACTTCGCATTCATGAATGGCCAACAGGTTCACACACATACATATATATATATATATATATATATATATAATTATATATATATATCTGAATATAAGAGAAAGAGATACTTGCCTGCTTCCTGTGCGTAACTGTAACTGTAATAAGCAAGCGTGCTTAACCTCACAATGATCGACTTTGGGATGCCCTATCTTGCCCTCCTCTGTCGCCTCTGCAAGTCATTTGTTTTTCACTTTGTCGCATATGGAAACTATTTTCAATTTGTGCACATAGCTATTTTTTAAGCACTCTTTTGACTGGCATATCAATGCTTGAATTTAAATCCTAACGAATGAAACGGCCTTACACTGAACACCCCATGTTTTACAGGGTATACAAAGAATTGATGTAATGCTGACGAAAAAAAAAAAATTCCTATATTAAAGTGAAAAGTAATTGCTGTACAGATTGAACAGTTAATGCCGGTCCGTCAGTTGAAAAGGGGACACGGTAAAAATGTGGCAAAGGTGTTGCAATGTAGGTAGGAGGGGGGGTAGTAGGTAGACGTGCTTATACATTTTGTGCGACACTAAGAAAGGTGCTAATTGGTCTGTTGACTGTTCAAAAAGTCAACTCGATTGTGTTGAATTACAGAGCAAAACAAAACCAAAAAAATAATAATAAAATAAAAGAAGAAGAAGCAGAAAGACGATAAAAGAATGCGCAGCTACAAAATATGTACGAAAATATGCAAATCGAATATAAAAAGTACAAAGTTATTGAAGCATTAAAGTTGCATTTACTCAATTTCGAGCGGAGACTGTGGCCGACAGTAAGCTGACTGCTGCGACACCATCAAACTGAATTTGCATTTTGATCGAAACCGGTTTGCAAATTGAATTCGCTTTTTAACTATAATTTATAGCTTCAATCTGATGATTTATATTTGTCCTATGTGCTTGAAAAGCGCTTCAAATTATTGATAACAATTGAAATGGGCAAGTTTTTCTAATCCACTTGAAAGTGCGCACAAATGCAATCAATTAACCATTCTGCACTTATCGATATCGATTAGAATTATCGAACTATCGACAGCTCGATGCGATTCAATGCCATTTCCGGTCGGGTGCTAAAAATAGCACATCGTCGACATAAACATGACGAAACTCTTATCATTTGTAGCATAACTATTCCGTCCGGACCACCTTGAATATGTAATTGTAGTTGAAGTGTGCATTGCAACGATTGTAAAGTCAAGTCTCTAACTATATCTATAAATAGCACTCGCATACGTTTACATGCGGAAGATAAATCGTTCATTGAGAATGGGGGAATGGGGAGCAGGTGTTTTGTCTCCTAACTCTTTCGTCGTATTTTATGATAACTATGAACCAAAAAAAAAAAATGAACAAACAACAACTTTAAATTGAAACTGGCTTTTCGATTGTTTTGTATGTTGGGTTTTGAATGTCGCTCGTCTGCCCCGATTTACGAGCATTACTTAATACATACAAATATAGGAGATGCCGACGAACTCAACTAAGTGCTAAACCGTCTAGATGACGTTGACTTCTATCTATCTAGCAATCTATCTATCTACCTGAAGCTCCACCCATTTTTATTAGTCAGTCAACCACCCAACTGAAACTGAAACTTAATTGAGTTCTTTCTGGGTATTTTTGTTCGAATTTCGAATTTCGAATTCAAAGCAAGTTTTTTAAGTTAGTGTTATTTATGCAAATGAGCTCAACACTATTTGCCAAACATTTTCAAAGACGAAAACAAAATCCAAAAGCGTCTCAGCATAAAAACAACAACAACTGCTGACAAACAAATACGGCTATTCTAGAAAAATAGATACATATACCCTGTAATCTGTGTGCGAAATTATTTGCTATTAACTGGTTTTATATCTACTTTAAATATGAAAATTATTATTCAACTTTTGCATTTGAGAAAAGCGTTTCGCACTGCTTCCACGGCATGGCATGGCAAGCAGTGCATTGGTAATTGATTTTAAGCTGTTTTTGAGCAGATCAACAAAACAGAAAACAACTGATTGACTGCCAACTACTTTGATGACTTTTCCTATCTGTGTCAAACTATTGCACAAATATGTATATATATATATATTTATATATATATATATATATATATATATATATATATTTAGATGTATATATGTATGGTGCTTTATGTCAACTGACCTGTCTGGCCATCACAGGCGACTGCGATAATGCCTTATATGCTCAGCTTAAGGCAACAGCAACTTGCACTTGTTGTTTTTGTTGCTGTTGTTGTTGTTTGCCTTGCAGTTGTCTGTTTTCTTTACTGTTTTTTTTTGTGTGTGTGCACTCGTACACTCACAAAAATAAAAACGGAAATTCATTTCAATTTGAAAAAAAAAATGTTTTTGAAGTATTCCAGCAGTGCTACATTGAATTAAGCATTTCAATTAAAATATCTATCAATAATGACTCAAGAACAAATTGCAAATGCAAAATTCGTTCTGCGATTATATGCCGGGTTTTTCTCTGAGTGTACACGCGCGTATTTGAACCGATGCGATGATGTGGTGCGATGTGGCGTAATGCAACACAATTTCGATGTCGATTTGTGTTCGTTTTCATTTTCGTTTTTCGCACTCGCACACGACTCGTGTGTGTTTGTATTTTTATTTGGATTTCCTACCCGTCATCGGCGTCGTCGTCGTCGTTGTCGTTGTCGGCATCGTTTTTAGTTTTGTTGTTGTCGCTCTGCGCTTAGCGCTTCTCACATGCCTGACAAATAGCTGTGTGTGCAGTTCATAGTTGCATTTCAAGCGCGCACGTACCAAGAAAATAAACACAACACAGCACAACACATAATAAATAAAAAATAATAACAACAACAACATTCTGCCACAGAGACAGCAATACGGAGAGCAGAGTCAGGAGTCCAGTTTTCAGATTTCAGTTTTCAGTTCAAACCGTTCACTCAGAACAGCTGCTTAAACTTAAGAAACCCACGCGTAACTAATAAATATATCTATATATATATATATATAGATATATATATTTAAAAGCCCAATAATAATAATATTATAGTCAAGTAAAGCATTTGTTTCATTTTTGTTTGTGTTTCTTGTGTATTTTGCAGATGGTTTCATGGCAATCTTTCTGGCAAAGAAGCTGAAAAATTGATACTGGAGCGTGGCAAGAATGGTTCGTTTCTTGTCCGTGAATCTCAAAGTAAACCAGGTGATTTTGTCCTCTCCGTGCGTACAGAGGACAAAGTGACGCATGTCATGATTAGATGGCAGGTAAGTGCTGAAAGCTCAAATGCCACCCAATAATACTAAATGCAAATGCAAATCGATTCACTGCTCGACAACACAACTTGTGAGCAGCAATAACAGCTAATAGAACAACAACAACAACAACTGCAACAACAACAGCAACAATGTCAACAGCCAAGACAAGTAATGCCAACGACTAACTGACTGACTGACTGGCCGTAAAGTTCCTCATCGTTTGACCTTGAGTTAGTTATATATATATATATATATATATATATATATATATATATATATATATATATATATATATATATATATTTGTCTGCCTAGTAGTTTCACATAGCATGTGCCTCGTACATAATATGTGATTATTGTCATCTGTAGCGATTTCTTGATTCGTTTGTTCTGGTGGCGTATGCGTAATATACTGATGCACTGCTTACCAAACTCTTGCGCCTGTTGGCTGCACTGCTCTGAACTGCTTGCTTGGCCAGCAACTCTGCGTAAAGATTTATATTTCTTTTTTTTACATAAAGATAATAAACTACACAATTATATATATAATCTTAAACACGTGTGTCAGTTTAAAAACGGAAAAAATACCTATTTAATTGATGGAAAATTCCAATTTTACCAATACTACTCCTATACCCGAATTTTCTACAGTTTTCAATGTATTTGCATACAGTTCTCTAGCGTAGGTTTGCAAATTATTTCTAGCTCATATTCATTTCATTCTATTTTTTTTAGTGTATTTTACACAAATCAGCAGTAATTGTAAGCATTTCAGAAACTAATATTGACACGGGAATTTTGCAGTTAATTTTTTTGTTTTGTTTGTTACATCCAAACATGACAATCCCATATATTTCCAAACAGTAATATATTGTTGTGCACTAACTACTGTAAATCTCCATACAAATTTGCTGTTGCTGTGCTAGCTGTTGTCGTTAATAGTGTTCTGGTTCTTTTTGTTGGTGTTATTGTTGTTTGACGCCATTTTTGTTGTTGTTGTAGAATATTGCGATTTACATGACCGGTTGAGCATTATTATTATACTATATTTTTTTTTTAAATTCTCAATTCGACATTGCGGTCACGTTTGCACTTTTATTAGCTAATTGTGTAGCGTTTTTCAATTCAATTTCGCTGGTATTGCGGTTAAAGCTACCAGCAGCGACTGCCCAGCAGTTCACTTAGCTGATGACAGGGTATGCCAAACTTGTAGAGAACATAAATCAAGCATAGACTGCTTACGAAAGTCGAGTTTTCCTATGTATATAGAAAAAAGAATGTCTATAAAAGACTGTGATAAGATTTCAGCGATAACAGAGATCAGATTTGCTAACAGTTAGTTAACAGTGAGAATGAACTGCTTGCTTTGATTGCAGCGCAAACTAATCGGTTTCATAAATTACTTTGAACAGGATAAAAAATACGACGTTGGCGGTGGTGAATCGTTTGCAACTCTATCGGAACTGATCGAGCACTATAAACGCCATCCGATGGTGGAGACGTGCGGCACAGTGGTGCATCTGCGCCAGCCCTTCAATGCGACCCGCATCATTGCAGCTGGCATCAATGCACGCGTCGAGCAGCTGGTCAAGGTGAGTCTTATTGACTTATTGAGAACATTGAAAAAACAATAAATAACCTTGGTCGATTGTAGGGCGGCTTCTGGGAGGAATTTGAATCGTTGCAACAGGACAGTCGAGACACATTCTCGCGCCTCGAGGGCTACAAGGAGGAGAACAAATCGAAGAATCGATACCGCAATATATTGCCATGTAAGTAAATATTGATCTTCAATGCAATGTAGTAAATTTGAAATTGATGCTAATTGGGCATTTGAAATGATGATTAGACGATCACACTCGGGTCAAGCTGCAGGATGTGGATAGGAGTACACCGGGCGCCGAGTATATAAATGCCAATTACATTCGTTTACCCACCGATGGCGATCTCTACAACATGACCAGCTCCTCGGAGAGCCTCAATAGTGCTTCGGTGCAATCGTGTCCGGCGTGTACCGCCGCCCAGACACAGCGCAACTGCACCAACTGTCAGCTGTTGAACAAGACGTGTGTCCAGTGTGCTGTCAAATCGGCAACGTTGCCCACAAATTGCGCCACCTGCAATCGCAAATCGGATTCGCTCGGCAAGCACAGACGCAGTGAATCGTTGTGCACATCGACGTCGGGTCTCAGCGGATCGAGTACGCCAAGCATTTCGTCAACAACGGGCTCATCGCTCAACGGTTGTCTCGCTGTCCTGCTGAAGAAACACTGCGGCGATGCCACATCCTCGCCGCCCCCATCGGCAACGCATTCGACGGGATCGACATCCTTCTCGTCGTGGGGTGGATATTCGACGGGTTCGCTGCTTAGCAGCGAGAGTGGCCTCTTCAAGACATATATTGCGACGCAAGGCTGTCTGGCCAATACGAAAAACGATTTCTGGAACATGATCTGGCAGGAGAATACACGGGTCATTGTTATGACCACCAAGGAGATCGAGCGCGGCAAGTCCAAGTGCGAACGTTACTGGCCCGATGAGGGCCAGTGCAAACAATTTGGCTATGCGAAGGTGCAGTGCATCAAGGAGAACTCCACCAACGATTATACGTTGCGTGAGTTTTTGTTCTCGTGGCGCGATAAGCCCGAGCGTCGCATCTATCACTATCATTTCCAAGTGTGGCCAGATCATGGCGTTCCCGCCGATCCTGGCTGTGTGCTCAACTTCCTGCAGGATGTCAACACCAAACAGAGCAGCCTCTCCCAGGCTGGCGAGAAACCGGTAAGTCCAACCAGCCCGACCAACCAATCAACCTCCCATTCTAACCTATCGATTCTCTTCCCCAAGGGTCCCATTTGTGTGCACTGCTCGGCGGGCATCGGACGCACGGGCACATTTATTGTGATCGACATGATACTTGATCAGATAGTGCGCAATGGTAAGCATAAATGTCAAGTTACTACAACGAGAGGGAGACAGAGAAAGAGACAGAGAGAGAGATAGAGAGAGAGAGCATATAACATTCACTTGAGAATTATAACAGACGCTCAACACACAATCTAGGAATGTAAAAGCGAACGATTGATTATGTCCTGTTTATTATTAATATAATAGTTATAAGCATATTACAGTGAAATATGAATATAGGGTTTACAATGCAAAGTTTGACTCTATAAAACAACGACTTATTTCCCCGACGCAACGACAATTTGACAACTCAGGACATACTCAGGACTTTGGCGACTTTCTATTGACGATCTTAATGCGAACTCGACTCATTCTCTCTCGATCTGCTGTGTTGCTGTTCTTTCTTCCCACTATATATTTATTTAGATATATATTTAAAATACTAACCACGTAAATATTGATGCCAATTAGGTTTGGACACTGAAATCGATATACAGCGAACAATTCAGATGGTGCGTTCACAGCGTTCGGGCATGGTGCAGACGGAGGCGCAGTACAAGTTTGTATATTATGCGGTACAGCATTATATACAGACGCTGATAGCTCGCAAGCGGGCCGAGGAGCAGAGCCTTCAAGTGGGACGCGAATACACCAACATCAAGTGAGTAGCACCAGCAATCCCACAATCCCGCAAACCAGCAAACTAATTCGATTTTAATTGATTTAGTCAAGTTGCTAAAATTGTATCTTCACTTCAACTTAATTGGCATTTGCAGAATTTTGCAGAAGCAATAGAAAATGCTCAAATTTGCAGTGAATATAAAACTTTAGTGTTTAATTATTGACTAAACGAATTATTATTTTAAGTGTGCTTATTACAGTGCTTTGCACTGCTTGTTGTGAGTCTCGATTGAGTTACTTACACTGCTTGACACTGCTTAGTGGCACCTTAAGCTAAACTTGAGCAAATATATTTAATATTAATAAGAATAATTTGTTTGCATTTTAGGTACACTGGCGAAATCGGCAATGATTCACAAAGATCTCCACTACCACCAACAATTTCTAATTTAAGTTTAGTATCGATTAAGTCAGCAGCAACATCATCCTCATCATCATCAGCAGCAGCAGCAGCAGCGACAGCAACAATAGCGGCGGAACCATTGGCCGCAACAACAATTGCTGGCAACAAGCATGCCTCAAAGTTGCAGCCACCGTTGCCACCCTTGCTGGGTGCCAGCAACAATAATAACAGCAGCAACAACAGCAACAGTAATAGCAATAGCAACAATAGCAACAACAGCAGCAGCAACAACGGCAGCAGCAGCGGCAGCAGCAGCAGCAACAATCACTGCAGCAATTCAAATGGCAATGGCAACATTTTAAGCAACGGCGTCCAAATGCGTAAATCAAATTTTTACAGCGATTCGCTGGCATCAGGGGGAGCTGGGGCAGCAACAGCAGCAGCTGTTGCAGCAGCAGCAGCAGGTAAGCAGAAACAGCAGCAGCAGGTCTTGAGCCGGCCGATTGGTTTACTCAAATTGCTGACCAGTCCCATCATCTTTCAGCCAAATACAAAAACATTCCCAAAGACATGAACATGAGTCTGAGGCAGCAACAGCAAAAGCAACATCAGCAGCAGCCATCGCAGCAACATGTTGCTGCCTACGTTGTTGCTGCTGCTGCGCCTGCGCTGCCGCCGCCGCCGATGCCACCGCGCAAAGCATGACAAATGAGTTTCTAAAAACACATATATACACACACACCAACACACATCCACATCCACACACGCACACCCCCACACACACACACACACGCACTCTCTCAAAACTCACGCACTTTCTTACCCCTTTTTCTACGAAGCGCGCAACGAGAATTTGTTTAATGTTTAATTGTTCGTCATAATCTATTTATGTTTGTTGTGTCTAATTAATATACGTAAATATATTAGTTTTTTGTGTTTGTTTTTTTTTTTTGCAACTCGCTTCCATTTTGCCCACACCCATCACCGCCCCCGCCCCCGCTCCCCTTAAAAGAAAGCAACCCACAACCGCAACCCCCAAGCCATTTTTGTATGTTAGTTGTTAAGCAAGATGAAAAACAACAATTTGTAATTTGTAAATGGGCTGCAGCAGCACCAGATTTGAAAATGATCTATAATATATATTTGATCGATGATCTATAATATTATACATACATATATAGACATAATACCAGCATATTGTTTTAGTGTTGTAAGTGTTGATAAACAAAAACGAAAAACAAAAAAACAAAAAAAAATAATAAGCGTTGATTGTGATTTAAATAACAGCGTCAAACGGAACAGAATGAGAATGAGAATGAGAATGAGAATGAGAACAGAACAGAACAGAACAGAACAGAACAGAGAGAACAGAAACAGAACAAATTAGCATACGATAAACAAAACAGAACACAAGAACAAGAAGAAGCAGAAGAAGAAGAAGATGAAGAACCGAACAGAGTAAATAAACATAAAGCGATAAAAATAAACTGAACGGAATAGCGGCAAGCGCATAAGAAAGAGTTTAAATTGAATTGAAGAATGCAAGCAAAGAAATGGAAGAGGAGGAAAATGTGTAATCGAAGAAGCAGAAACAGAAGAAATAACATACAAGTTATTAATATTAACAAGTTTTATCAAGAATTTGCCTTGTATAAAAATATTACAAAAATATATATACACATATATCTTAAAAACAAAAAACAAAAAAGAAACTAAAACAAAATAAATAAATAGGTTTAAGTTAATGATTTAATGTGCAAAGAGTGGTTGCGTCGGCAACGTTTATTGTTAACAACATCAACAAGAATAACAACAGGAATACTATTTTAACTCGTTTGATTCCCAGGCTTTGTGGCCTACACCCCTTTAAAAAAAAAAATATATAACCGTTTCTCGCACTCAATTTCTCGTTTTGTGAAGTGTTTTTTTTTTTTTTTTGGTTTTTATTCAATGCTGTCTCTTAACTGAAAAAACCCCTAACTATAGCTGTTTAACTGTATAGCTGTTAAATTGTTTAACTGTTTAACCGTATAACTGTTTAACTGTATTCTGTATATTGTTTCTCTCTCTCTTTTTTGGATTGAATAATGTATTTTGCTTTAATTTTTAATTACGGACCGTACGAATATAACTTATCAAATTTATTGTGTTACATTTAAAATGATAATCAACTTAGGCATTACAAATATTATTATTATTATTATTATTATTATTACTATTATTATTACGATTATATTATTAATAACTATATTTGTATATTCATAATGTTTTTTTTTTTTAATGTACTTTATATTCTAAGTTTACTAATGTGTGTGCATTATTTTTGTATTAAAAAAATGTGCAAAGTATGAGAAAAACTTTTGAAAGCACCATTTAAGCATGCCACACAGACACACACACACACACAGAGACACTTACACACACACATACGTTTACAAATATGTACATATACATGCACAAGTCAAATTCAAACTGTTTGATTTTTGTAAAACATTTGACATTTTGCGATTTTTGACTTACACACACACACACACACATACAGAGCAAACATTTTGAGTAATCTATTTTACATGATTAATGAAAAATCAAACAAAAATTTGTAATTTAAATTAGCTTTTATTTTGATTGTGCTTTAAAATTGTTATTGATTTTGCAAACGACCAAACAAAGCAAGCTAGAAAAAAAGGATAACAAACAAAAAAAAAAAGCAAAAACAAAAGAAAAAAACAAAGAGCAAAACCACAAATTAAATATTTGTATTTACACATAAAATAAAAACATTTTATATGAAATAATTAAAAGAAAACAAAACCATTTAAACGTATATATTTTCATTTTTGTTCATATATTTACTTATTTTTTTTTTTATTGATTTTATGAGTCTTAGCATGCGATTATTTATCGGGCACTGTTTGCTAAT
Source organism: Drosophila macrothrix (assembly GCA_035042055.1). Taxonomy (NCBI): domain Eukaryota; kingdom Metazoa; phylum Arthropoda; class Insecta; order Diptera; family Drosophilidae; genus Drosophila; species Drosophila macrothrix. The sequence goes on from JAWNLX010000587.1 coordinate 5,986,902, forward strand.
CTTTACACAAATGTGTTAAGACGGATCCTGCCAAACTTCACCCAACATTGATTTCAACTAACTTGATTTTGGGTGCTGTGTTTATTATTATTGTTTTTACTCTTATTTTGATTGTTGATCTGTTGATCCAATATACACACGTGAGCCATAAAACTCACGTCAACCAAACATCGAACAACAAAAACAACAAAAAGACAAAAATACAATATAAGCAAATAACCAGAAATTAATTGGACACACAAAGTATAAACTGAAAGCGCAATTTTTTGGCCGATTCGCACGATTTCTCAAAAGCAATTCCAGACAGAATGCATGTTACTTAGTATTTATACACATATAGAAGGTGGTATTAGCAGTCGTATCTACTATATTTGTACGATATCGGCACACGATATACGTCATGCATACAGGCGTGTAGCTAGTTATTATCGAATAGTAATTGTAATTGTAATTGTGAATGTAATGCCGAAGCCTGGCTTCGGCTTTTGCGTTTGTTAATCGAGTTTTAGATTTAGTTGTAGTCCTCGATGCCTCCCCAAGAAAACCAAACAACAAACCGATAACGATAACGATAACGAAAGAAAACCCCAAAAACCTCCTGTCTGAACTGATGAACACACGATTGATAACATTATTATATAGTATTATACATAGTATATACCTATATACACTTACATACATACATACATAGTACTTAATATTTAATCCATAATTGTGCAAATTGTTAATCTGGGCAATCGCACAGGCCTTTATATATAGCAAAGTCTTAGCTTACGAATAACGAATGACAGAATAATTGGAAAAAGAAACTGAAACTGGATATTGACATACTGGATATACTTATATATAATTATATATATATAAAATATATATATGCCTGGATAGCTGGATAACTCGAATGAAGAAAATGCCAAATAAAAAATCACTAACAAAGCAGAACAGAGGAAATCAAACACCAAAGGATGGAAATAAATCAAATAAGAAATCAGAGACGACAACAAAACACCAATTACAAAACGCTTAACGATAACTAATTAAACAAATTTACTTAAACTCAGAAAATTGAAAGCATAACATTTAAAATATATAAGATACAAATGAGTAAAACCAATTTACTACCATAGCAATCCAAACACCAAAAGTAGGGAAAATGCTTTATTAACTACTATTTAATTAGAGATTTACAATTGTAATTGAAAACGAATGCGAATGCAACAAAAACAAAAACAAAAACAAACAAGAATATTTTAATACTTTTGGGTGAAAGAAAGTTAAACAAGTGTTACATAAATGAACCGTAGAAACCTTTAAATAATTATACAAATACAAAAATATTGCGATCATGTTCTCAGACTCCATTTCTCAGCAATTACGCACATTTTCGAAAACGCAAAGCAATTACAACTTTCGGCCTGCCATCTAAAAAAACTTTATATACATATACATGCTTTGCATCTGGAATTTGAGAGCATGATTCTGCCAATTATCGATTATCGATTATCGAATGTAATCGTAATTCCAAACATACGCATATATATATATATATATTTAAATATTTGTATTCTTCAAAACAAACCAAAGCGAAAATTAAAAAAAAAATAAATAAAAACAAACAGAAATAATCGATTTTTCGCATTATAATATATATATATAATGTGAAAAATCGATTATTTCTGTATATATATATATATATATATATATATATAACGGATTTGTCAAGTATGGAACGCACAAGCTAACAAATATACAACGCAATTTTCGTAATATTTAATAACAAATCAATTACATTAGAGAATTAAAACCAAAAAAAAAGGAACTTACATTGAATATTTAACTTTTTTATAAATAACGATATATTGTTGAAATATTGATGATCAAATAACAAAACCAAAAAATGACGTAAACAAGCCCACTACAGAAAAACGACGAGTAAAAACAAAATTTTACACTAAATAAATAAACTAAAAATTTAGTATTTGAGTGTTGTCAAAACATAGATATATATATACATATATATATTTATATATATCAAAACGTATGATAAATCAAACCCAAAAAAAAAAAAACACAAATTATATTCGTTGTAAATGTTAACAAGCAACTTGTGTTAAACAAATATTGCAAAACGGCAATTGAAATAATTCTCAACAATAAAACGAAGCCACAAAATCATAACGAGCATAGCTGTTATAAATACGAAGAAAAAAAAACATTAAAAAACAAAAACAAACAATTGATAATAATATATTACTCAAATTACAAATTTTTGGTGTCTGCATATATGGAAAAGGAATGAAAAATTCAGAAAACATGAATGCGTATATATATATATATATATATATATATATATATATATATATATACATATGTATATATATGCAAGTATATATATATGCATATACATATATACATATACATCCATACATATATATATTGAATAAACGATATTCCACATACGATATATTCCACAAAATGTCAATAGTTTTACTGGTTGCTCGCATGTTAGTTAACAGCGAAAGGGTTAATATGAACTGCTTGTTAACAGTAACATAATGTTACATATATTCTACGAAGTGTCAATAGTTTTACTGGTCGCAAGCAGGTTAGTTAACAGCAAAAGTGTTAATATGAACTGCTTGCTAAATGTAACATTGTTAAAGTGCTGATGCAAAAACGATCGCAAGCCGTATTGAAAACAACTATAAAACAATAGCTCTCAGAAATTCGCGTGTATATAGCAATAATAATCGTAGATTGCACTTCGAAAGGGGCCACATTAATTGCCGGCTGACTAGCGCAAGATTAGATACTGGAAGCCATACAAAAGTTCCAGACATGCCAGACATCCAACAGTGCACGCTCAATAAAAATGATGAGGATTATATATGTGCATATATATATGGAAGAATTATCGGACAAGCACCGTACAAATATACATATACATATATATATAGAAAAGAGCACTTGCAGCCTCTGTGACTCTTATGCTTAACTGCAAATGCAATCGGAATTCAATTGAATTTCAATTGGATTAGCAGCAATCAAAACTGATTGTGCCAAGTCAGTTTTCCATTGAACTTCAGTCGATCGGATTGCAGAGATGTCGCTTTACTGGTTGCTGGTTTCGCTGCTGCTACTGCTGTTGCTGTGGAGCAAGCGGCAGCTGATCTTGCTGGGCTGCAAACTGCCAGGTCCTTGGGCGCTGCCAGGGCTCGGTAATGCACAGATGATTGGCAAACTGAAACCCGAGTGTGAGTTGTGTATAATTCTGAGCTGCTGTTGTTGCTTTGTAAACAAGCTGCTTGTTGTTGTTGCAGATATATTTCTGGTTTTCACCGAGCTGCGCGAACGCTTTGGCGCCACCTATCGCCTATGGCTGGGACCACAACTGTGGGTGTTTCTGCACAGCACCGAGGAGACGCGAGAGGCGCTCAACGATGCTACACTGAGCAAGGCAGCCACATTCCAGCAGCTCGGCCCGCTGATTGGCAACGGACTGCTTATCAGCCATGGACGCGACTGGGCGGCACAGCGTCGCCTCCTCACCCCCTGCTTTCAGCCGCAGCTGTTGCGCAGCTTTGCGCCAGCTGTGAACCAACATGCAAATCGCCTGCTCGACAAACTGCAGCTAACGAATGGGATGGGAATCGAAGTGACGGATCATCTATTCGCCTGCCTCCTCGATGCCATTGTCGGTGAGTGATCTAAGCTGAGTAACTCCTGCTCCTCTTACTGCTCCTTCTTGCTTTTCACTTCTGATCAGACACCTCGATGGGCTACCAGCTGCAGACACAGCAACAGTTGCCACACTCACCCATTATGGCTGCCTTTCATCGCAGTGGCCAGTTGCTGTTCAAGCGAATGATTAATCCTCTGCTCGCCTCCGATTGGGTGTTCGAGCGAACGCGACTTTGGCGCGAGTTGTGCGTCGAGCTGCAACTGATACATCAACAGATGGAGCACATCATAGAGCAGCGTCACTTGCAACTAAAGAAGGACCAGCAGCAGAAAAAAGAAGAAGAAGAAGAAGAAGAAAAGGAGCAGCCAGCAAAGCCACGCATTCTACTGGATGCCATGCTGTTGGCCGGATGGAATCATCAGCAGATACGGGACCAAGTCAACACCTTTGTCTTTGCGGTGAGTGGTGCCAACTCCTCCTCCTCGCTTACACGCAAATCAATCAGTATTTCTCAATCTCTGTCTCTTTCTCTCTCCTCTCAAGGGAGTGGACACGACAACAGCTGCCATGTGTTTTGTGCTCTACGCTCTGGGAAAGCATCCCACAGTGCAAGAGAAACTGCATGCGGAACTAAAGGATTTCTGTGCTGAGGAGGATTGGGATGCACTTAGTGGCCTTGTTTATTTGGATGCCGTGCTGAAAGAGGTGCTGCGCCTGTACACCATAGTCCCGAGCACTGGACGCCAGACGACGCGGGAAACAACATTTGGGGGGCGTCGATACTGCGCTGGAGTCACGATCTGGATCAACATGTACGGCTTGGCCCACGATGCAGACTACTTTCCAGCACCGTACGAGTTCAGGCCAGAGCGTTGGCTGCACCAAGAGATGCCAGCGACACCGTATAGCTATATACCATATTCGGGTGGACCGCATGTATGCATTGGACGCAAGTATTCCCTTTTGCTGATGAAACTGCTCACCGTTCGCATTGTCCAGCGATTCAGACTGGAACTAATTGAACCGCACGCTAAGCTGGTGCTTGAAGCCCAAATGGTGCTCCGCTCCCGGGATGGCATCCACATCAAGTTCATACCGCGCTGACCAGCGAAATAGTATTCATTGGGAACCGTGCAATGAAAAAAAAAGAAATCGGTTCATACAGATTTTGTTGTTATTTTGAAATATATGCATTGTTTGTTGTTTATCTAATTCACAAAGCCGGACTGTAAGTTCTGTAAATTGTACAATAAAATATCGCAAATGTAAATATTCAAGAATCAATTAAACAAGTTATACAAGGACACACAAATATTATTACAAATAATCAAAAAATGTTCTTTTCATTAGATATTTGCTTTGCAGGTTGCTGCTTAGCATAGATAGCGTGTGCACTAACCAAATTGGACAAATTAGGTTGTTGCATTGGCTTAATCAGGCAAACAAAATCACTGCATACTTTTAGGGGCACACAGATAACGCAAATAAGGCTCTAACTCGGCCATATCCTTGCATATTTCCCAACGACATGGTGGAATTATGATGGATATTTCAAGCTTAACTAAAACTTGTATTATTTTTCCACCTATTCACAAATATATAAATAAAAATATGGAGCCGAAAGAACTGGCAGTAAGTTCAGAAATTGCTTTGTAGCCTTGTCTTTCTTTAATAAATAAATATAAATATAACTCAATGGTTAGGCTGCATAATATGCTTAATAAATAGTATTTGTATGTATTTATTTGGCTGACTCCCAAGGAACATGCCATGTCAATAAGTGCCTTGGGAACCAGCCAAATAAATGAGCTGTGTGTGTTTGATTGGGGAAGTGGAGAGTAGAGTGTAGAGTGTAGTCTTAGTTGCAGTTGGAGTCCTGATTACTTGGTGTGAGTGTCCGCAGCGTCGTGGCTGCAGGAGGGCAGATTGAAGGTCTGTCGCTCGACATGCGACAGTTTGCAGGGACGCAGCTCGTTGATGATTTGGGGGCTCTGCTCGTGGAGGAGACGCATGCGCTCCTTATCGATGCGACGCTCCATGTCCAGCTCCATTTCGTGCAGGGCCTGCTTAATCTGGCGCTCCTCCTCGACCAAGGCGGCACGCACCTGAGCATTATGCTCGATGTCGATGGCAATCTCCTGGTGCGCCCTCAAATTGATTTCCCTGCTAGTCGCTTCCCTTTCGCTGGCCTGCTGATATTGGCGCTCCATGAAACTTGTTGGGGTAATTGGAATCGTTGCTGTGAGTGCTTCGTCCTTGTCGCGATAGAATTGCTGTTCCTCCTGCTGCCCGATCAGATCCTTGGCCACTTGCAGCTTTTGATTGCAACGCTTCTGGATGTCCTGATAGGCGCGCTTCTTCTCCCGCGCCTGCCGCTCACAGATCAGAATGTCGGCCAGCATATTATCGTGGGCATCCTTCTTGCTGCGCATCTCGGTCAGCTGCTGTCCAAGTCCATCGCTGATGCGGCGACGCCGCTCAATGTCATCCTGTCGCTGTTGCAGCTGCTGATTAATAAAACTCTTGGTCACCGGACCCACTGCCTCCATCACAATCACGTCCAGCTTGTCGGACTTGTACGCTGCGTTCGCTTCGCGCAACTTGCGCTGAAATTCGGCGCACTCATCGAGCATGTGTTTGAGCTCATCGCGCTTCTTGTGGCGCCGCACGATTGCCTGCTGCAGATCATTGGCATCGGCCATCTCATCGTTGTGACGCTTCTGCCGTCCCTCCTCCAGAGCCGACTGCTGCTGCCGATGCCTATCCGCTTGCACCTTGTGTATCTGGGCAACCAATTGTTCACTGTATTCCTGCGACTTCATCAGCAATGCACGCTCCTCGGCCAGTTTCTCATCGCGCACCTTTTCCATTACCTGCTGGGCCTCCTTGTGCCGCTCTGCACGCTTCGCGCCAACCGTTTGCATATTCTCATTGCGCATCTGGACCACGCTCAGCGTTGTCTTGGCCCGATTGATTTCGATGTGCAGATCCCTCAATCGCAGTGAGTTGCTGTGCAGCTGCTTGCGACGCATTGCCTCGGCCAACTCTTTGCGCTTGTGCTCGGCCATCGTCCTGGCAATCGATGTGGTCTGGCACTCCTTCTCCTGCATGGAATGATGCTTCTGCTTGCTGCGGTCATCGGCTATCTGCTGCACCTGGTATTTGACCTCGCGATACATGCGATTCGTCTCGTTTGAGGGGGCAACGATCAGCGGTGATGCGTCCATCTCATTGAGCCGATTGCGATTCTCCTGCGGCAATCGGTTGAGGCGACTCAACATATCGGCGACGGGCTCCTGCGGCACCGTTGCGAACAAGGACACGCACGGATCATCCCAGGCGCCATATTGTATGCGTGCCGGCTCAATGCGACGACGGCGTCCTCGACGCACATCCCCAGACATTATCGAATCGAATTCAATTCAGTTCAGAGTCAGAGTCTCGCAAATATTGTTTGTGTGTCTTATTTCCGAATCGGGCGAACTATGTAACTGCTACTGGTGTGTGTGACTAAAACTGAAAGGAATGTGCTGTAAAACTAACTGCTTACAGCTTACAGTCCAAGCCACAACTAGACAGCTGACAGGCGGGTAAAGCTGTTTTTCGAGTGATAAATAAATTGGGATGAATTTCGTATGACTTCAAATGTATTTAGTATTTACAATAAATCTACAAATCTTCACAGATTATCAAAGAACACGGCGCGCCAACATCTTGGGAACCTCGTCTAACGAACGCCATTCAGGGATAATGGCGTCATCAGGGAACTCAGGCACTTGTTAAAATTTCAATCGCAGGGTTAAGGGAAATGAGTCGAAATCACAGAATCCTTGCTTTCTCGATAACTTTAAGCACGATTTGGATGCGCTTTGGCCAGTTGGTAGTCCTGCTCCAATCAAAATGTTCCACATGGGGTTTGTTCCGATCTGCAAGAATTTATTAATATAGTATAAGCTGTTTAAAAAGCATTTGCCCTTTTTATTACTTTATACGAATTGGCAGGCCAAGGACTATTTTTCTTCAAAGGCCAACCAAAGGCCTGTCCTTGAAATGGCTCAGTTAGGCGTTGTTTATCGATTCCTTAAATTTGTTGCGCATTTTTTGTCTGCTGACCTCAAAAGGCGAAGGTCAAACGTGATAAAGTGAAACGAGTTGAAATTGTTTTATCTTGTGTATACCTAGATAGTTATTTCTTTATTTGGTATTTTCATGTATTCATTGAATTGTTTCATTCTTGTTGTACAATTTTGCAATTTGCAATTTGACATTCGACATTGTTTTGATGCTTGCCTCGGCTACGATTATGAGATATCAGATTAGAAATTTAGCTTGACTTGGTTTTGGTTGTGTAACTCTTTCAAAGTGTGTACTCTAATAATAATAATAATAATGATGATGTTGTAGCATAGCATACTAAGTACAGTACTCGTACAGACACACAATACATACAAATACACATACAATTAAGAGTAGACGAGAAAACTATAGTCGATGGAGAATTGCACGACTATTTCGTCACCCTGTACTCAGTTCAAGGTTCTAAAACATTAAAGACTAACAGTTGTACGACAAATTATTTCGAGTATAATAAGTATAAGTAGATGTATGATGTATGTATGAGATACACGAGTATGGATTAACTATATTGTATATTGAGTACTGGGAACAATCATTCAAATATTTGCTACACATCGAATTGACGGGCTCTATATAATTAAGACGGACATACAATTTTCAATTGAATACTTAAATTTGGTCTCCCATCTGTTTGTTAGACATATATGTTGCATATGTTGCATATACTCTATATGCATATTGAAATGGGGGCTTACGATGTTGCAACAAACTGGCTAAATACATAATACTTTTGATTTATTCATATCAACTGACGACAACATGTGGATCGATCGTCAGTATTTCTGGATGGACCATATATTTCTATATATATGATATATACATCATATATTTCTGACGGAAAAATCTTTTCATTGGCAGAATTTGGGAACCCGATTTCGATAGAGATGGCAGATAGCAGAATATTTCTTATTGTTGCTCATCTGTCTCATCTGTCTATCTCGCTCTTTTCTCATGTTTCTCTCTTTGTTTTGTCTCTTTCATAATCGTGTATTTTTTGAAACAAGTTGAATTTTCTTGTTTTTTTTTTCAATGACTACTTTAAACGCATATTTTGTTTTTTTTTTTGTCCTACACGTTAGTTAAAAACTATCATAACCTTTATTTATTATTAATTATCGTTAATAATAAATTAAAAGTTGACCTTGGTGAGCGGAGGGCTTTCACTTACTAGTTGACTACACAACAAAAAAATGCAAATGCAAATGCAAATACAAATAAATAAAACTGCTGCATTTAAATTCCAAAAAATGTCTATGCCCAAAACAACGATTATAAAATCATATTCAATATATACAAAACTGAAAAGTGTTTTTGCTTGTAAATCATTAACTTAGTCGAGTAAAAACTCAAATCTCGCAAGTATAACTAACTATAATTATTTTTCTTTTTTTTTAGAAAGCATGCCAAATATCAGCATACATATTAATATATAGACAGCAATACCCCTAATTTAGAGGATGCCAACAATTTTTGGTTTTATTTAAGTTGCTTATATGCTAGGCCATATCTAAATATGGCTCGAACTCTTGAACTCTGGCTGAGATTGAGGGCGAGATCAATATTTAAAGGAAAAACATGCAAAAATGCACAAATACAATTTGGCTGGTGTTTTGCATCTTGTAAGTGTTATCGATTTTGTTCGATTAATCGTAATAAATGTATAAAAAATATTCCATTGTTGAGACACAAGTGTAATTTGTGAAGAGCTTATGCTTGCTGCCCGAACGATAATGATAGTGATAACGATAACGATAACGATAACTCAGCCATTAGTTGAACTGCAACTCCACCTAGATCATCTAGATCACCTAGATCTGTCTACTTGTTGTTGTTCTCCTGCAACATATCCTCGAGGGCACCATTTAAGCGACCCTTGCTGAGAGCCTCCACAAGCATATGCAGTCGCTCCTCCCGCTCCGAATGACGACGCTCCAGAAGCGACACCTGCAACATTAAAACATATATTCAAATAATGTCCAATAGCGGCACATAATAAACTGTAGAAACTTGTATTCAAATGATATCTGTTTGGGTTTTGGTATTGATATATTCCCGTCTATATATATATACCTTGGCTTTGAGGGCATAGTAGTCGACGGGGATTTTGCGTCGCTTCTGTGTAGCAAATGCCTCCTCGCGCTCATTGAGACGCTGTTGCAGGATCCGCACAGTATCATTACAGGACGCCAGCTCGCGATCATGGGCACCCTGCAGAGTCTTTAGCTTTAGGAGCAGATAAACAGATGCATAGCAATGGCCGATTAGCTAGCTGGCTAGATAACATAGATACTAAGGCTAACTCACATCCTGCAGTCGCTTGTCGTGCAGCGTTTTATAGTCGGCCTCCAGCAGGTGGTATTTGTTTTGTGCCTCCTTCAACGCTTGGGTCTCCGTTGTCGCTGGGACATGATCATGATAATGATTATGGTGATCGTGAAGACGTCGCGTTGCGGAGCTACAACCGGCAGAAATGCCACCAGCCTGCTGTTTTGATTCCAATCGGCCACTGGCTCCTAGATGAAGAAGAAGTATATCATATTTTATAAGCAATAACTTTAAATACCTATTGTAATATAGACAAATCGTAACTCTAATCTAAACCAACGTCGAATACAAAAAAAAGAAGATACATTTAAGCTTCCAATTGGTGTAAAATATAACCAGACTTCTATTTAATCAGATGTCAGCATTAAGTTCGGATAAGAAATGCTAAAAAAGAATTTTTCCTGAGTTGTTTAAACAAATGTGTATTTAAAATGTGGGTTTCAGTCGAGCTTACTCGACTAGAGCATACCAACTAGTCGCAGGAGAATTCACTAGAAGCAGTTCGAAGCCAGCTCAGATATATTTATGTAAGCACTTTGACTTGCACAAGAGTTGCGGGGTTCAACGCACTCTAAAGTGTCAGACTCTCAAATTAAAGTTTCCAAAAACCATGAAACAACATAAAACAACGAAAAAAAACATAAAATAATAGATGCCAAACTTATAACAATAATTAAATAAGAGCCTCGAAGCTGATTGCATAACGAGCCAAACAAAAATTTGCATTTAAACACGCGTACAATATTAAAACAAAGTTGTTGTTGTTGTTGCTGCTATCGCTGGGCTATTATTAGCACTATTTGTGAACAACAACAACAACAACAACAACAACAGCAGCAGCAGCAGCAACAGCGACAACAGCAGAAAGGCAGCAACAAATGTAACATCGACATTAAAGAAGAAGCAGCAGCAGCAGCAGCAGCAGCAACTATAACAAGCGACATGGGGCATTATAAAACGTTGCGCGCACGCGCAAACGACAAACGCGTTAGCCACGCCCACTGCTCGCCTCACGCGCCCCCCGCCCTGCCCTGCCAGCCAGCGACTCGTCTTTGACTTTGACTTTCGCTTTCGAATTTTCTTTTTCTCTTTCTCTCGTCGCAACAAAAAACTAAGCAAAAATTTTAAATCGATGAAATGTAAATAAATACAAAAAAACAAAAACAACAACAACAACAACAACAAAACGAGTCCCCCACATGAAGGTGACATAACCAAGTGGCCGAGATGCCACTCATCCAAGGGGGCGGCGGTGGCAGGGCTAGTTGCTAACGTGTCTAGTTCGTCTGTGTGTGTCTGCGACTGGTTAAGCGACACACGTACACAAAAGCCTGGCCATTTGAAATGAGTGCAAAAAAAAAAAAGAAAAAAAAGCAATTGAGTCTTGCTCGAGTCGAGATTGCTCGATTAGCAGATACCCTATAGTTGACTCCTAGCATTCAATATGACAAACACCAAACACCACACAGCTCTAAATGGTTTTTTTTTTGTTGGCTGTACGAAATGATTCATTACGATATCTGGGTAAATAAACATTATTGGAATTCTTGCCTTGGATTATTTGAGACAGGTAGTTAAACAGGGAAAAATTGGTTTAGCTGCGTATATCTTCTCTCTGGTAAGCATACAAACGTGTTCCAGCAGCGGAATTTGTGCATCGATAGTTATCGATACTTTTAGCTGTTATTGTCTCTTGATACTTAACAAGAATATGTATATATTTATCGATACTTTTAGCTGTTAGTGTCTCTTGACACTTATCAAGAATATTTATACAAGTTTTACCCATTCTTTTTCTTGTGCCTGACGGAATCGATGTGCCTAACTTTTGGGCAACCTTTTCCGGCCACTGCCAATATGTACAGGGTATATGTGTGTGTGTGTGTATATATATATAAAAAAAAGTAGTTGTGCGGTCAAAAGGCCGCCAGCGGCTGCTTCACTTTGCCGGCTATGAGTTAGGGGGTGCGAGGGGGTGGTGTGGCAAGGGAGGGGGAAAGGGGGAAGGGGGGGGGGAGGCGGGGTTAGTGGGTTTGTTGAGGAGTTTGGACAGGCGTGCAATGATTTATTTCAGCAATTTATTTGCGTGTTTCTCGTCGCTTGGCTTTAAAAAAAAAATAAATAAATAAAAAAATCTTGTACGTGCTGACGAGCAGAGAAAGTCCATAAATTACACGAACAATAACAGCGAACGGCGACCGAGTGACACACAGGTATGTATGTGGCAAGGGGGAAGGGGGGAGACTTACCTGCACTAAGAGTCGCTGCTGCAGCTGCTCCAACTCCAACTCCGGCAGCTGCTGCTGCTGCCGCTCCTGCTCCTCCTGCTACTGCTGCTGCTCCAGTCGTCTCCCGTTCCCGCTGCAGCTTCCTAATGGTCCTCTTGCAATCATCCAGCTCGCGTGTGAGTCGCTGCATCGCCTTGTTCTTGATGGCCAAATCGACACGCATGCTGCGCACCGAGCTGAGTAGCTGAGTGTCCTCCTTGTGGTTGCCAGCCGAGAGTGGTCCATGTCCGTGGCTGTGCAGCGATAATGTTGAATCGGATTGCGAGATGGGCAACTTGGAGCCGATGGGCAGCGGATGGCGTCGCTGGTTGCCGCTCTGCTTGGAATTTGGACGCGATGTGTTTGGCGTTGAGTTGGCTGTGCTGCTGGTGCTGCTGCTGCCGGCTGAGTGAAGTTGTTGTTGCTGTTGCTGTTGCAACTGTTGCTGCAAATGCTGCTGACAGATGACGCTGGGCGAGGGGCAGCCAATGGTGTTGGTGCTGTGATCACGCATCGAGCCGCCACCGCCACCGCCAGCACCAGTGGCGCCCATCGGATACGTCTGGGTGCCCGTTGATGTGATGGACTGACTACGACCGCAGTGGATGGCCACTTCCGGTTGAGGCAAGGCCTCCGTCTGGGTGCAATTATTGTAATAACGATCCGCTCGCTTCTGCATATAGCGATCCAAAGTGCGCACCTGGGATTCAATTTGCTCATTCAGCTTCGTATTGATCTCCTGCAAACTGTGCAAGCGACGATTAGGACACAACTCTATCTATCTATCTATCAATCCTATCTCTCTCTCTGCCAACTCACCTGAGCACCTGTGTCTCAAGATCGGCAATGTGCGTCTCGTATTTGGCCTGAACGGAATTGAAGCGCGCCTGAACATTGGCCAGTATCTGTTGAGCCTTGCGATCCTGCTCCTTGGCATCCGATTCCAGTTGAGCGATCCTCTGCTCCAGCAGCTTGCGACTGGTCACATTCTCCTGATCGTTCAGCGAGCAAATGCCCGGATTCTTCGATGCAACTGTGCGCGAACGAGAGTTAGAGAAAGGAGCAGGGGGTGGGGGGAGAGGGGCAGGAGATATGCTCACCAATCAAAGCGGATACGGAGTCGGGATGCTTGCGCATGAGAATGCGCTCCATTTCGCGGCACTGTCGCTGCAGATCCTGTATGATGCGCGCATCCTTCTCCTTGGTATCGGCCGCGTACCGTCGCTCCTGTTGCGCCTCCTCCAGTTCGGAACGGAGGGAACGCTGCAGCTGAATGGCCTCGTCGCGATCTCGGCGTGCCGATTGCAGTTCACTGCGCAACACACCGGCACACTCGTGCAGATGCTGCACATCCAGGTTGAGCATCTCGGACTCCTCCTGCAGCCGGCCATTGTGATCCCGGAGTGCCCGTTGCGTCTGCGACAAGGATTCACTCTGCAGCCGGACCGATGCCAGTCGCTCCTCGGTGTCCTTGAGCTGCTCCTGCAGCTGTTCGATCTCCAGCTTGAGCACATGCTCCCGCGACACGCTGCACGCGATCTGCTCGATGGGTGAGCTCAGTGTGCTGACCAGATGCTTCGGCGAGTGGCCCACCCCCTTCTCACTGTAGCTGGCCATCGGTGCGATTGACCGCTGCGCATATTGGCCGCTGCGAGCCTGCCGGACTGCCGGCAGTGCCTGGTGGTCCTCCGCTTCGGTTAGCTCCTCCATCTGGCGATGGGGCGAGAAAACGCAAACGCAAACAACAAGCAATAAACCAAAAACAAAACAAATAAACAAATTTTACGGATTAGTTTGAGTTCGGCATTCGTGAAAGTGCGCCTGACAAGTGCCGGCGACTTTTTTTGTTTGGGTGTGTGTTAACTAACGGTAACAGCTAACAGCCAACAGTTACCAACTACCAGCAAATGCCGGCCAAAATAGCAACAATAACAATAACCACAACAACAACAAAAACATGGGCAAACAATGAGCATCAGCGTAGTTTCTACGTGACTCCTGCCCAACCCCCACTACTCCTTCCTTCTGGCCTAAAAAAAAACCAAAAACAAGAACAACAACAACTGAGAAACCGGTCAGAGGCAACAACTACGCAACCAGCGGCGCACGGTGGTGCCAAAGTACAACAAACAAGTAATTCAATTCGTTCATCGTTTTAGATTTCATAGCTACGTATCTATATTAATTAGTTATTATTATTTTGCATTTACAAAATTCGAAAAAATACATTTAATAATAATAATAAATAATAAGGACATGTATGGCATGGCTTGAATTTCTAAATTAATAAACATAAATTATAAATGAATGATTCGAATAAAGTCAATTCAATTCACACTAAATAAAGTGATGAGAGAACAACTTTAATAAATGCGAATTAGTTTTCGTCCAGTTGTAGCTTGCACACAAGCTCAACTCAATATTAATTGATATACATTTCATTAAGTGCAGTTTGCTTCAGTTACAGTCACAAGAGAACGCTTTAAGAATGCGTTAGTTCTGCGAAACTGCAACAGATGGCGCCCAAAGGAGAGACGAAAGTTTTGCATAATGTTGTTGTTACAGCCATGTTTGACACACTGTGCAACGCTTGGAGACCTCGCATGCACACACACACACAATGCTTTACTTATTTGTGTGTGCGTGTGTAAATAAGTATTTAACAAGGGTAAGCGATGACGATTTAGACTTCAACGAACATAATTACATTGATGTGGGTGTGAAGCAGCAGCAGCAACAACAACAACGACAATAGCTGTTAATATAACAGTAACAACAATGCACTCAATAAAGCACCGTAAATATTGGAAGAAGAAAGTTCGTGGCTCTGTCTCCAAACAACTTTGTTCCAACCACACACGCCTCCTGCCCCCCGCTCCCACCCCATTCATCTATCTATTGTCCACATGTGTGTGTGTGTGTGTGTGTTTGTGTTTGTGTGTGTGCAGCACTTTTTCAAGTCTCATTTAAAGTCTCATTACATTTTTGTTGTTGTTGTTTTGTTTTTTGCTTTACTTGCCCATTCGCTCCACTTGAAGCACTTTTGCTTTCATCGCTTAGCTCGCTGATAGATTCTACCTGGAAAGCAGTTGTCCAAACATTTAAATGGAAGCTGCTCCCCTTGAATACAAAAAAAAAAGAAATGAAAAAAAAAAAAAACCAAAAGGAAAAATAAAAAACAATATTTAACTAGCCCACTTTTTGGTTATTTATTATTTAAATTTTTGTTGGTTGGGCTGGTTTTCTCATCTACTCCCAAGCTATGCTTAAACGATCGTCTACATTTGTTCATGTTGTTTGTTGTACGTCCATCGATTTAACTTTAAGTTGTTTTTGTTTTTATCTTGAAGCACAACTAATCCACACTTTCCATTTCATTTACAAACATCAGGGCAACACTAACTAGACAAACAAAAATAGGCACTCATATTTTTGCATATGTTTTTCAAGTTATTATCATATGAACGGAGCTCATCAGTTGGCTTATATTATTCACATAGATATAGTATCATGTCAACTCAATATCCTGAATATTTCATAAGGTTCATTAGGTAAACACTACAGTTATTCAAATGTCAAATGAGATTCCTTTGGCTATCCCAAAGATAAAGTTATACTTTATTTACACAGAGTTGTGAGCAAGCATAAACCACGAGATACCCTATAAATATTTTCAAAATCTGTACAATTCATCCCGGAAGTATACTGCAAATGATTACACATCAGAATTGTATGCTATTAATTATCAGCTTTTATTCTCAATTATGGAATTAACAGATACTCCCTGCCTGATACCACTTGATATTTTCAAATTTAAAATTTAAAGCTGCACAATCGATTAATCGATAATTGCTTTCGATAGTTTCATTTCGAAGATACAAAATTAGCATTTGAATATTCTTCTTTTTATTTTAGCCTTACAAATAGCATGATAAAATCTACAAAAATATATTTGTTTCCCATCCCAACAAAAGTGAATCTTTCAGTCAAGTGAAATCGTTACTTAGATAGTCAAACGATTATTAATGCGAATGAACATTCACTCTATCTACAACACTCATACCTCAAGTATAAGTATTCATGAGTACTTATGACTATTAAGGACAATTTCACTGCTTGACAGCGCTCTAGATTCCGAGCTCAGATTTGCAATTAACTTGAACACAATTGACAATTAATAGACTACCATATATGTACATATGTTTATCCGTATAATCTGTGCAAATACTATATATATATATATATATATATATATATATATATATATATATATATATATATATATTCATATATGTAAAGTGAAAGGAGCTGCGTTTCCGATTGGAGAGCGAGAGTAAATCATAGCGTGGGTAATAGCTAAATAGCAATGACAATAGCAATAATAATATTAACAACAACTGCTGCTGCTCATTTAGAAATTATGTCAATGCGTCTAAATTGGAAACTTTTGAAGTTTGCTTAGACTTTTGAGAACTTGCAGCGAAACAGAGCAATTAATCAATGTCACAGAAGTGCGTCCAACTTTTCAAGATTTCATATGTATATACATTTTGCATAATGTGTGGGCGAGTAATCCCTGCCCATCCCTCTCATCAGTAACCCCTCTCCCTGCCCATTAGTTAGACAACAGTGGAAATATAATAATAATAATAATAGCAACAATGTAATCCACTTGCACCAGTTAAACAGTGGAAAATTGTGCAAATTGACATCGATTCATTATCGATAACGAGTTGCGACTATTTGCTTTAAATATCGTTTGATTGACTGACTGACTGATTGACTCACTGACTGCCTAAATGTGCATGTAGAAAGTCAAGTAAGTGTGTTTATCTATATTTATATTTGCTGCAGACACGCCCACAACAACATCACTCATTATTTATTTGATTCATTCGTAATTGCCGTGCTGAGCACTTAAATCGTCGAACGTATTTTAAAGGATCTGTAATGCAAACTGATAATGTAAATCATCCATATATTCTTGCTGACGCTACTAAAACAATCCACAGTACTATTGGCTATAGTATATCAAAATAGGAGTATAGAAAAATGTGAAACACATATGAAAAACAATTATAGAATTGTGAACAGCTAGTGGTCTACGGAATAAATAGATCTAATCTGAAGTTTTGAAACACATCTTTCATTATTTAAAAAGTTCCACGAATAATGCGATTCCATATAAAAACCATTTTACCCTCCACTAACAACTAGATTTAAGTGTTTCTTTATATTATGTACGATGTGGATGATTGATGATTTAGTGGGTAGTTGTCCAAACTACGAAATGAATGTGAGACATGAGACATATTCGGCATACAGGTTCTTGGTCCAAGCTCCGGGATTATGCATTATGTGTTATCACAGCATAAATTGTTAAAAAAAAAAATAAAAAAAATTAGAAAAGCGAAAAAACAACACAGAGTTGTTGTTGTTGTTGTAATCCACATCCACCCCTTGAAAGAAAGCGAGAGCGTTGGCGGCATTGGCGACATTTCTGTCTGCGATCCGATTTAAAAAATTAACATAAAAGATCGGACAACAACAACAACAGAAAACAGCAGCAACAAGCAACGCATTTATGAAGATTCATGCAACCGATAAAAAGCAGCATTCGACGCTGCTGCTGCTGCTGCTGCTGTTGCTGTTGTTGTTGCTGCTGTCCATAAGGAAGAGAGGCGTCGCAGTCGCCACTAGCTGCGCAGCTGGCGGTAACAGCAACAGCAGCAACAGCAACAGCAGCAGCAGCAACAGCAACATATTTTGAGCGATCGGCGACGACTACAACAATTTACATACATAACACGATTGCTACACACACACTCACACACTCACACACACACACACACACACAGAGAGAGACTTTTGAGAGGTTGCCAGGCGACGCTGACGTCGCTGCTGAGAGAAATATTGAAAAATGAAATGGCAATACTTTTCCCAACGTTGGTATAAAAGCGCCACTCCACCAACGTGACATGTCTCATTACGGTTTACTGTTAGATCTCGCTAAGATGTACGACGGGAGATCAAGAGCAATAATATTTCAAACAACAAGAACAACAATGACAGCAACAGCAGCAAGCGTCTTGCTATTGTTGTTGTTGCAACAACAACAACCACTGGCAACAGCCATGTCGCTGGAACGTTTAGCGCTGGAGCGAAATGAGCTGCCACCGCCAGCAGATCCAACCTCCTCCTCTTCGTCGTCGTCGTCTGATCTTGTTGTAGATGATATGAAAATGGCCGCATTGCCGGCAACGGGAGACAGAGATATGTATATGCTGGTGCCGGAATCGATAGCCAGCCAGCTGGATGATACGGAGCATGTGCATCGCAACACAATCGAAGCGGAAGACGAGGCCCAACCGGACGCAGAGAGTGCTGCGGACATGCTGATGCTGGAGAGCGATGATACGCCGGCCATGCAGCTGGTCGAGCTGCCCAGCGTTATAGCCGAATCTCAGACAGAGTCACATGCCGAGCTGGAGATGGTGGCGGAGCCAGAGCCAGAGACGGAGACGGATTCGCAACCAGAGCCCATAATTGCAGAAGTGGCATCGCCGGAGCTAATTGAGGAGCATGTTGTGGAGCAGCCGGTGAGCAAAAGTGAGGAGCGAATGGAAAACGTTGAAACTATGCCGGATGCGGCAATCGAGACAACACAAGTAGAAGGGGAACAGGCCCAGACCCAGGCACAGGCACAAACTGAGGAGCAGCAGCCACAAGCTGCTGGTGAAATGACGCCCGTAGAAGCGGAGGTGGATGACCTGACGGAATACAGCACGCCCGCTATTTTCGAGGACCTAGAAGAGGATAGCGAGTCCAAGCCAGAGACGGAAGACTCCAAGTCAGAGCTGGCTGAGAACGATAAAGTGGAAAGCACAGATTCAACATTGCTGACCTCCATGGGAGCGGGCATTGAGGAGAGCATCAGTGAAGCCATAAGTGAGCTGCTGCCGCAGGAACTGAACGAAGAACAAAACCAGGAGCAGGTGCAGGTGCAGGAGCAGGGACAGGAGCAGGTACAGGTGCAGGGACAGGAACCGGCGCAGGAGCAGGATGCGCAGCAGATCATCTTCCAGTATTCTGACGAGATGGAGACAAAAGAAACAGAAGTGGCAACAGCAACTGAGCCACAGCTGGTGGAATCAATGCCAGCAGATCCCATAGAGGACACAGCCCAAGAGGATATGACGGCGGCGGAAAGCCACAACGAAGGCGAAACCGATGCAGCAACCCCAGTCGATACACCAGTTGAGGCACCAGTCGAAACTCCTTTGGACACTCCTATAGAAACTCCTGTGGAACATCCTGTAGAAATTCACGTTGAAGGGCCAGCTGAAACTCCAGTTGAAACTCCAGTTGAAACTCCAGTTGAAACTCTCATGGAAACTCCAGTTGATGCTTCCGTTGTGGAACCAGTGGCAACTCTAGCTGATGAAACACCCATTGAAACTGATCTGGAGGCTGTTCCGGTGGCTGAGAAGGAAACGCTAAATGAAGCTGAACCAATGATGCCCGTGGAGGAAGTGCTCAGTGTGCCTGTGCAGGAACTAAGTCTGCCCGCAGTTGCCGTCGAAGCAGAGTCAGAAAAAGAAACACCGATCCTAGCTGATGAGATGCCACATGCAGCTGAAGCACCAGTTGAAAGTCCAGCTGAAGCACCAGTTGAAACTCCAGCCGGAAGTCAAGTGCAAATCCTAGCTGACGAGCAGCCCGAATCCGTGCCAGAACAGTCCATGCTGACGACCATAATACCAATGGTTCTTCCACAGCAGATGGCAGATCCCGAGTCGCTGCCGGAGCCGGAGCCGGAGCCGGAGCCAATTCAAGTGAATGACAGCGTATTGAACTATGTGAATGCCTCGCTTATGCAGCCGGAACAGGATGGGGGACAGATGGCAGCGGTTACAGAGACCGCATTCAGTGCACAGCTAAGACGCTATGATGGCGCCCAATTGTGGCGCATTGTCGTCCAAACGGATAAGGATAGGAAACTGGCCGACGAACTGCAGTCCATATACGGTATTTATAGCCTCATCGTATCGATAAAAAGGTAATTCTTTGTTTAAACCCAATCTCTTGTCCAATCTCGCCCCCATCAGATGGACAACTGTGGAAGGAGGTCAAGCAGGAGGTGGACTATCTGCTCAAGCCGCAAGTGTTGGCTGCTGCTGAGCGACACATTCGCGCTGCGAATTTATCGCGCATTGTGCTTATCGATAACCTGCAGCAGGCAATCGAAGTCGAGAATCCGACCGCCGAGGAAATAATCAAACTGCAGAATCGCGACGGTGAGAATTAGGGTGTACCAAACACTTTTTTTTCGATTTCTGCCTTTTTTTTTTCTTCTTGTTTTTCTTGCTTTTTTGTTTTTAACCCCTGCCTCAGGTGTCGCCATAAATGAGCTTTTAATGCAACTAATGGTTAGGGCGTGTGAAAAGTCATAAAGCAACACAAACAACAACAACAACACAAAAACAATAGGAAAAAGGGAGAAAAAAATGAAAAATATAGAAAAAAAAGGGGTTGCTAAAGTAAAAAGAGAGTTATCGAGACAGCAAATTGAGTGACGGTCGGAACAGTTTTGACAGCTTTGATATACACACAACTCGCGACTTGCACTTGAGGCGCACACACACAGGGAGCACCCTGAACTTGGGACGCACTGCAGCCAGAAAGCTCTGTCTTAAAGGGAAGCAGGTTGGGTATGAGAGATATCCGCTTGCAACTTGCAAGACACTTGTTTAATCAATAACAGGCATGACACGCAATTTCCTTGAGCCGGAACGGGAATTGAGCCATTGATGGTATTCTCAGTACTTGACACTTGGTTTCCTTTCTTTATTTCTATTTTTGATTTAAGGGGGGGGGCGGGGGGGGGGGTGAGGGGATGGGAGAGGGTTGAATGAACTCGTTGGTTTGTGTTGCCATAGCTGGCTGGCATTTTACTTAAAGACTATGTCTATGCTCGGTGTATCCGCAGGAAAACGGCTAACGTGGAAGGCCTATCATCGTCTCCAGGACATACACGATTTCATTGACTACATGGCCAAGACCTATCCGGACATTTGCTCCACAGAAACCATTGGACACTCCGTGGAGAAGCGTCCGCTCAAGATACTCAAGTGAGTAACCACAATAATAATCATAATCATTTCGATATTAGAGTCAGCTTACATCAAATCTAATCACAATTAAACCAAAAAAAAAAACCAATTAAAGGATTTCGAATGGTAATGCACGTAATCCTGGCATCTGGATCGATGGTGGCATACATGCACGCGAATGGATCAGTCCGGCAACCGTCACCTATGTGGCCCATCAGCTGATCGAGGGCTGGGAGCAGCTGCCGGAGCATATGAGGAACATCAACTGGTACATTCACCCGGTGTCCAATCCCGATGGATACGAGTATTCCCACACAACGGATCGTCTGTGGCGCAAGAATATGCGCTCCCACGGACGTCAGTGTCCTGGCGTCGATCTAAATCGTAACTTTGGCTATAAGTGGGGAGGCAAGGGCACTTCGGCGAGTCCCTGCGCTCAGACATATCGCGGCAGCAAGGCCTTCTCTGAGCCGGAAACCTTCTACATATCGAAATATATTAGTGGCTTCCCCAGGGAGACGTTCCAGGCATATCTGTCCTTCCACAGCTATGGCCAGTACATACTCTATCCATGGGGCTATGACTATCATCTAACCAAGGATCGTGCCGATCTCGATCGTGTGGCGCGTCAAGCGGGCTCGGTAAGTACGCACATCCATGAATATATATTTATAGATATAGATATAGATGTAGATAAAGGCATTCAATCAATCCTCTTTCGCATAGATCATCACAAAGTCGTCGGGCGTTAAGTATACGGTTGGATCATCGGCGACAACACTCTACCCGGCCGCCGGCGGCTCGGATGATTGGGCCAAAGGAATTGCTGGCATTAAATATGCGTACACCATTGAGATGGGTGACACGGGTCGCTATGGCTTCGTCCTGCCCGCTCGCCACATAGAGCGCAATGGCAACGATGGCTACACCTTTGTCGATACCGTCGCCCGTGCCGTTGCCCAAGGACGCTCCCTGGATGCCAGGAGCGGCAGCAGCAGCAGCAGCAGCAGCAGCAGCAGCGGCAGCAGCAGTGGCAGCAGTCGTCGCCGTAGTCGCTAGTTGCTAGTTGCTCTGGCTAAGACTTAGTTCAATATGAATTTTTTTTGAGTCCGAATTTTTTTTTTTTAATTTTATTTATATGAGAAACTATTTATTTATTTATTTATTTGTAACTAGACAAATTGAACATTCCAAAATAGACTGAGACATGTTTATTGCAAAATCCGCGAGAGCTTTTCTTTATGACTAACGCGGAATTTTCGTAGAATTGATCATTAAGGGTAACGGCAAGTACTGGTGGCAAAGGACAACACTATATATCCCAGAAGGATGTGCTCTAATCGAAAGAACTCGACCAGCAGATCCCTGAACCCAGCACTTAAATATTGCTGATTTCAGTTTCCTCAATAGAAGAGAGAGGCGCAGAGACACCAGGACCAGCATCCGACAAGTTAGATATAAGTAAGTAATAACCATGGGGAAGACAGGCTGAGGATACTCACCGGTCTACTGACAGGTCATTGTAGACCAAGAAGTCAACTAACTAAACTAGGTATTTACAGTAGCGAACTATGCAGGTTTTGTGAAAGCGAGAAGGAATCCTCAATGCACATCCTAGCAGAGTGTGTCGCCTTAACCAGGAAAAGATGCAGCATCCTAGCGATGCACGTTATGAGCTTCAAAGACATAGAAGCCCTCAACCCAACAAACATTCTCGTATTCGTGCAGGGGCACAATAGTTTTAATATTTACTCCAATTATAATAATAACAGGGTATGTTGTACAGGTATATCTGAACAGCAGTATTGCTGTAATCGCACACAGATGGTCAAATGCGCAGTCGATGGCATTGAGTTATTGGCTGACAAACCGCTCCTCTTCCTCCTCTTTCTTCTCCTCCTGCTACTTCTCCTACATCTCCTCCTACTTCTCCTTATTATCCTGCCCACCCTTCGCATTCATGTTGTCGACACCGTTGGCCTTCCGCTTGCGGAGCGGACGTTGCTCCTGAGCTAGCACGGTGAGCCGTCCGTGACTTGTTGAGGGACCGTCACAGTCGGGATCCAGATTTGATGGGCAATTCGATGTTGCTGCATTTGCAGCTGTAGTTGGTGTTTCCGGCGGATGGTCGATCATCGCCGAGGTTTGCATTAGTTGGTGCTCGATGTCGCTGTTCAGAAGAGCACACTGCATTTCGGGCCATTCACTGTCATCGACGGACTGTTTCAAACCGGCCGCCAAATCGAGCATCTCCCTCATGGTCATGTCGTCCTCGTAGGCGTCTGCGTCGCGGAGCGTCTTCTTCAATTTCTTAATTTTTGCAGCGCGAGTCTCCATATTTATTGTCTCCTTTTTTGGCACCTGAGCTAGCACGGTGAGCCGTCCGTGACTTGTTGAGGGACCGTCACAGTCGGGATCCAGATTTGATGGGCAATTCGATGTTGCTGCATTTGCAGCTGTAGTTGGTGTTTCCGGCAGATGGTCGATCATCGACGAGGTTTGCATTAGTTGGTGCTCGATGTCGCTGTTCAGAAGAGCACACTGCATTTCAGGCCATTCACTGTCATCGACGGACTGTTTCAAACCGGCCGCCAAATCGAGCATCTCCCTCATGGTCATGTCGTCCTCGTAGGCGTCTGCGTCGCGGAGCGTCTTCTTCAATTTCTTAATTTTTGCAGCGCGAGTCTCCATATTTATTGTCTCCTTTTTTGGCACCTGAGCTAGCACGGTGAGCCGTCCGTGACTTGTTGAGGGACCGTCACAGTCGGGATCCAGATTTGATGGGCAATTCGATGTTGCTGCATTTGCAGCTGTAGTTGGTGTTTCCGGCAGATGGTCGATCATCGACGAGGTTTGCATTAGTTGGTGCTCGATGTCGCTGTTCAGAAGAGCACACTGCATTTCAGGCCATTCACTGTCATCGACGGACTGTTGCAAACCGGCCGCCAAATCGAGCATCTCCCTCATGGTCATGTCGTCCTCGTAGGCGCCTGCGTCGCGGAGCGTCTTCTTCAATTTCTTAATTTTTGCAGCGCGCGTCTCCATATTTATTGTCTTCTTTTTCTTTGGCTATTTCAAATTCGATTTTTATTCGATTGCAATGTGGTTTATTAGACTGTAATGAATCCACATCAATAATTCTTGCCATGGTTATCAGATTAATTGCACAACGGCATCCCGAAGATTACTTACCCTTTGCAGATCGGAGAATATAAAAATTGAACGTTTTACAAATATTTTATTTAACTTTACTGTTCGACAAGTGGCAGTACACTGAATATTCCAGATTTGAGTAGTTAGCTTGTATTATAAAAGGATGACAAGTATGTCAATGCCTATAATGCAGAGGAGCTGAGCGAGCTGATGAAAAAGTACAGCGCCACCGTAAAAGCAGCTGAATGCCGAGCAAATCAACGTATCCATATCCAAATCCGAATCCAAATGCCAGTTTAAATTCACTGAACTCGAAGTGGATCGCAACCAACTCAAAGACCAGGTGGCTGAGCTGCAGCACAGACTGAATAATGTAGAAAATAGGGGTGATCTCTCCTTGTCCAAGCGTTTGGAGATGCTTCTAGAACTGGAGCCAGCTACACGTGCACATCGTCGTCAAGCTGATTCCACGATTTACAAAAAGATAGGTAAAGGGAACTTGGAGTTGAAGCAATGAAATAACATCTAAAGCGGATCCTTTAAAAAAAAGATCTGTGTCTATGAAGAGTTTTCTATACTGCCATATCGCACAGAGGGAATATTGAAATGGCAGCCAATATTCTACAATACGGCGTTAAGCACCTTCCACTTAATGCCTGACTCGGATCTGAAACAAGTGCCGTTGGGAAAACGAGGAAACCAGAGTCTGACAGGGAAACAGGGCATGGAAAGATGGCAGAAGTGAACTTCTGCAATCATCGAACACAAGGAGCAATCAGTTTGTATAGAATTGGGTGTCCACAATCGCTAGTTGTTTAAAACATTTGAATACTCGCATCATCAACTGGCTAAATTACAAAATGTTGGCATTCTAGAGCTCAATGAAGGCTGCTCTTCAAGACTTAAGGGAGTGACTCTACAGGCCTCTCAGAGTGTAAAAGATGCAGTCGACGATACGCCCTTCGACGCCCACATCGATTGGCTGGCGCACAGTCAACAATACCAGTGAATTTGAACAATAACTGCAAAAGATGCAATATCTTGACGACCGCAAAGTTCAAAGGTCGATGGTAATAATAGGCCATATACTTTACATGAGAATAAGAACTTTACAAAATAGACAATTGTTAAATATTGCATTTATTCGAGTACCTTTTAGCTGCCTGATTATATTTAATAAATATGTATATTGTATTGTTTACTCAATTAGCTTATTGCTTAGATGATTAACAGAGGACTATTTACTGAGTCGAATTTCATTTTCGATACTCATAGCAATAAAGCGAAAAGGGAGCAAAGTCATACGTCCGATACGCTATAGTTGATGGTGAGAATGTGAATTGCGATTCATTTAGTTAGGTTCCCAGCATATTCAATCGATCGAGCAGATGATGTAGATTACTTGGAAACTAGACTCGAGACGCGATCATCAAAATTTTGTTGGTGATCTGCAAGCATCTTGTGTAACAACAAATGGGTATTCCCTAACTTTAGCTATTAAATACTAATTATACGCAGCGAAAGGAAGATGGACAGATGGAAAGATGAAGAGGGGGATGGTGAAGCAGACGAAGAAGACGAAGAAGGCGAAGAAGAAGAAGAAGAAGAAGGAAAACAAATGGTGAGTCATTTAACTAAGTAGAAAAGATGCGCTTACAACGCGTATAACAATTATGTATGTATAACATTTCGACCAAAGTAAAAGTTTTGACCATTTGAGTTATGCAAATTTTGTTGTGTCTGTGCGTGTGTGTGTGTGTGTGTGTGTGTGTGTGTGTGTGTGTGTGTGTGTGTGCGAGCAACAGTAGGTGAATTGAGAACAGAGCCAAATGGCAAAGTCAAAAAAGTAGCCGTTATTTGCGTGCCGCATGCCAAACAGAATCCAACGGTCACACGAGCAACATTCAACATTTAACACTCAACACTCGCGACGGTTTTTCAACAAAAATAAAGTACTGTTTTTTTATTGTTTTTTTTTTGTTGTTGTTGTTGTTAAATGCATTACGCATACGTTCGATGGTACGTTGTCGCGTTGTGCGCGTGTCGTTTGTGGCAGCCACAAGCCGCAGCAGCAGCGAGTGCCACAAAGCGTGTCGATTTCTTTGCACGTACCGGTGATAATTTGGTGCGTTTACCGTTCTTTGGTGGTGGGGTCGCTCAGCTGTTGCGCTACCTGCGACCCCTTGACCCGACGGCAGATAATGGCGGCCTGGCCAGACGCTCAGCTCTGCGGATGTCCCTCGACGAGAACTACGTCAGCTATCGGGGCGCTCAACTCTGGAAGCTCAACTTTAATGGCACACGCAAAAGTGGCGATAATTCACCGGATGCCCAATTCACACAGTTTGTCGAAGACTTTGGTGAGTAAATGCAAAACACAAAACACAAAAAAAAATAAAATAAATTGCTGACGAGGTCATCGATAGCATCGATCAGATATTTAAAAAACCATCAATCGTTTTGACAGAGCCACAAATCGGGGAATGTTAACTAACTGGACAAATTCTTAGCTTGCCAAATTTTATTTAATACTTTAATCAACCGTTTGCAAACGTTAACATTAATATCCTTAATTATATATATACAATCGCCACAAAAGATATGCAAAGTGAAAAGTTCTCCCAACTGAGGATCAACTGAGTTGGGCTGTTGACCTCGTAACCCCGTTAGCTCATTTGAATAGAATAGAGCATGTCAAAAGTTTGAAACGCCCAGCCAGAAACTCAGTCAGAAGCCCAGCCAGGTAGGCAGACAGACAGCTCAACATAAACAGGTGCGTTTCTACGCATAAAAATGGCATTAATCAATGGGGTCAATTAAAAAAAAAAAAATTCAACAACAAAAACCAAACTACAACAAATAAGCAGACAAAGCAAAAGACAAAAAGAAATGGCAAAACAACTTTAGAGATTCTTTGACCTTCTGGCCATCAGCCATCAGTGGCGAGAGTGTCGAGAATTAGTTCTGTTTGTGTGGCACGATCAGCAGCATGATGTTGAGATTATATTTATTACAACTGCTGCTACTACTGACCACCTCCGGTGGGATTAGGAGATTAGTCGGTATTCCGCGTGCTCCGCTTCTGATCTGGCGTAGTGTCTCGACACTACCGGAACTCTTGTCCCTCAACGGGAACGAATTGTACGAATCGACCTTGGAGAGTTTGCAGTGGTTGTCGCCAACGGATTTGAGACGCTACAATTTTTTATCGCCCGGCTCAACGTATCAGATCAATCGACGCTACCGGAATAATGCATCGGTACGGCGCTACTACGGCTATCAGCTGTGGAAGCTGCACGAGACGCGTCTCAGTCAGCCCCAGTTGAAAAGGTTTCTACGTCACTTTGGTAGCACCTCATATTAACACTCCATAACTCCACTTGGCTTACCTATCGAATGATCTCTTTTCGCATATTTTAGGCAGCGAACTGTGGAACATCAATCAGGATGGCATCGATGTCCTCATCGAGCATGAGAACGTGGAGGCAGCCAAACAGTATATGGCACAGACATCATTTACCTATAATATCATGATCGATGACATCGAGAGGGCCATCGATGAGACGTACACGGAGATCAATGAGGCGGACACGGATAATACGCTGGCCAATTACTCGCTGCCGTGGCTGAATCGGGAGGGCTCACTGTTGACATGGCGACGCTATCACGACCAGGCCGATATGCAACAGTTTATGCAGAATCTACTCGAAAATCATTCCGAACTGGCGGAGATCATCCAAATTGGACTCACACGCAACAAGCGTCCGCTGGAAGTGCTCAGGTGCGTTTTTCAAAATATATAAATCGATTTTTCATTTCTTTTTTTTTTCTTTCAATTTTGACGTTTTTGATAATTGAAATTGGACAGAATCTCGAATGGCGATCCGAATAACTGGGCGATCTTTGTGGAGGCGGGCATGCAGGCACGAGACTGGTTGAGTCCCGCCGCACTGACCTATGCCATCTCGAAGCTGACCTGGCTGTGGGAGGAGGGTCTGGCGGATAAGTCGATGCGTCAAATCGATTGGTATTTTCTGCCACTGGCCAATCCCGATGGTTATCAGTACTCCCGCCTAACCGATCGCTTGTGGACAAAGAATCGCAATTATGATAGTGCCACGCGCTGCTATGGCGTCAATTTGGATCGCAATTTTGATTATAGTTGGGGCGAGGCGGGCTCCTCGTCGAATGCCTGCGCGAATCTCTATCATGGCGAGAAGAGTTTCTCGGAACCGGAAACTCGGGCAATGCGCAACTTTCTGCTCGGCATGCGTGACTATTTGGGTGCGTATGTCTCCTTCGGTGGCTATGGCCAGGCCATCACCTATCCCTGGGGAGATGACGACTATGTGACGACGAATCAGCGCCAGTTGCGCAAAACTGCCCGCCAGGCCGTTCTCAATTTTCGCCGGCTCAATCATGCCGAATACACCATGGGCACCAGCTTCAAGCAGAAGTTGGCGCGGGGAGGCAATGCAGCCGATTGGGTGCAGCATCTCATTCAGCCGCAGTTTGTGTACAATGTGTTCCTCAAGGATCAGGGACGATACGGCTATCTAATGCCGCCACACTACATACTCGAGTCCGGCGAGGAGGCTTTCGAGTTTCTACGCACAGTCGCCCAACAGTTGGCGAGAATCAAATATTAAATATTTGTATTATTATACATACATATATATATATGTGTACATATATATACATATATATATATATATATATATATATATATATATATATATATATATATATATATATATTAGACTCATGCATGTGTCTACCATTTATTTATACACATTACATTATTTATTTATTTATTTCCATTTTTTTCTGTTTTTTTTATACACTCAATAAAAATTCCCTGAAATGTGAAATCATGTAAATTTATTATTCGATGAAATCTGATACGTTTGGGGCAGGAGTTATTGGATGCGGGCAATTCTCGCACATGAGTCACAAATGTTTTTGAAATTAACAATGGGTTTTGGGCGATTCTTGATTTATTTTTTTCAGATTTGTTTGTTTGCTTTGGCAATTTTATACATAAATAGTTATCCAATAATTATAGAAACCATGTTCGTACAAATCATATCTAAAGCTATTAAATTTAATTAACTAAAATTAGAAATTGCAGATTTGCATTTGAATTAGTCTTTTATATAACAAGTAGATGTTTATAGTTTGAACTGCTTGGCGGGGAAAAAGTGTTGCATGCTTTTAGGCGATGTAATTAAATTAAGTTCTTAAGCAAGTCAAATTAAAGTAGATGTCCATATTTAAGTGTATATTAATATATATAAATATATATATATACAAATATGAGCAAGTAGTATTCACAGATTTGTATTGATCCATCATGTAAAGACAAGCTCTTCAGCTGATTGGTATTTCTTGGGCACAGAATGCCAGAATGCGCAACAATAAATTCAAGTAGAAAGCAGTGAGCAAAAAAAAAAAAAAACAAGCGGATTACAAGTGAGAGAATGAGAGCGGGAGAGGGAGAGGGAGAGGGCACAAGCCAGAGCGAGATGGTAGATGAGAGAGGTGGTTCGACATTAAAGCTACTAGTTCAACTTGGACAAACTTTCACTTTCAATCGCGTTTTGAAAACCAGTAAAATATATACAAGAAAGAAGAAGAAAAAACAACAACAACAACAACAAAGACAAATGGCCCGACGACGTCGGCGACGATGTTATTCATTTATTTAACATGCATTTAGAAATTATGCAGGGCAGGCGAAAGGCCGGTCGATAGACCCCAAACAACAAAGAAAAAAAAACAAAAAGCAAAAACAACACAAAATAAATTAAAAATAAAAGCTCAAAGCTCGCAAAGAAAGTGATTTAAACGCTGATCGGCAAACAGGTGAAGAACGATCAAAAAAAAAAACTAAAACTAAAAATGCACGACTAACCGCATACCCTATATAAAAAAAGAGCAAAGTGAAAATAAGCAGCATTGTATGTGTTTTATGTTCTACTTGCCCAACTTGTTGGTTGGCCACAATTTCTAAATACGATTGTTCGAAATTGAATGGATTCCGGTTGCTGCACTTCGAGAAGGGTAAAAGCGCAGTACACAAAAGTGAAAATATTTTTTTGAAACGATCGCAACAATATACACAAAATACGCAAAATACAAAAAGACAGAAAAAAAAAAACAAAAACCAAAATGAAGCTGAAGCTGAAGCTGAAGAAAAATATAAAACAACTTAATTGGAGGGGAGTCGATGTTGATCAACATTAAAAGGCGAAAGAAAGTAAAAACATGGCAAGTGGGTCAAAAATTGCGCCTCGTCATATATACACACACACACACACACACTCATACACACACACAAGCACACACACAAAATATTCACATATTCAAATTACACACAAACATATACATTTACGGCCTGCAGCAATTGAGTCAAATTTACCACACAAGCAAATAATACATGCTTAATGTTATTTCACACACACACAGACACACATGTTATCAGCGGGTAATTTCCAGCTGTTAAAGATTATGTTTAAGTTTTCAAAAAATTTCCCAGATCTATTATTTCCTATATGTAAATAATGATTTATAAATCTAGCTGAGTTGAGCTCAACAAATAACGTATGTTTTTCTATTTATGCATATTAATACACAGAAATAAATATACGATAACCTTAGATTGACGTCACATAACATTGAAAACAGATAATGAAATATATTCGCGAAAATGTATAATAACATAAATAAATGTAAGCCAGAGAATTCAGAGATAAGTGCGAACAAAAGCATTGACAGTTGCATAGTTCCCCTCAAACTGTGGCACTGTCTGTGCAAGTGCAAAGTGCACAATGACCGTTTGACATGCACGTTGCGCACGACTCAGTAGGTTGTATATGTGTGTGTGAGCAATAATTGGCGATTGATAATGCACACGAAATGCAATAGTAGCTTAACAGCAGCAGCAGCAGTCGCAGTAGCAGTCGCAGCAGCAGTTGCAAACGCATCAAATTACAGCACGACGCTGCTGAGAGTCAATGTCGCTGACTTTACAGTGCCTTACACACGCAGCAGCAGAGCGGGTAAGAAAAATGGGGGGCGGGGGGAGCAAAACTGAAACAAGTAAGTTTGCTGTAGTCGAGTGTGCTCGAATACGATATACCCTGCACCCAGCACCTGTTAAATATATTCCACTTTTATTGCCAAATTGCAATTTATAAGTTTGTTGCGTAACTCAAATGTAAGCATGCGTGGAAGTCCTCTCTTTTCTGAGTAAAATAAGAAGAAGAAAAGTAAGCCAGTGCATATAGAATATTTAATAAAATATTTAAAAGAACAAACTTGATTTGCGTCTATACTTAAAATTTGAGGTCTCCATCTAGCTTGCTGCGGCCTGTTAGATACATATGCACAAATCCATGATACCTTTCATTTTATAAAAACAAAAAAAACAGTACATTTACAGCAGCAGCAGCAGCCGCCGACTCATTGTGTTCGCCAACAACACACGCATTCTCACTGCACACTGCACAAGTGGACAAGTGGACAAATGGACAATGGACAATGGCCACAGGCTGGCTTCACACGTAAATTTCGTTTGTGTTTTTTTTTCATTTTGTTATGTTTCGCTCCATGCGTGTCTCTCTCGCTGTCAGCGCGACGCTTCGCTGTCAGCGCGACGCTTCGCTGCGACTGCGACGGTGACGGTGACTGTTGCCGCTGCTGCTGCTGCGACGGCGACTGCTGTTGTTGTCAATTCATTTAGTACGCGCCGATCGCTCCAAGATCGGTCGTCAGTCGCAGCGCAATTTTTCTCTTCCAAAATTGTTTTTTTTTTCACTTTCTGTTGTAATTCTGTTTAACGCTCGTTTTTTTTAATATTCATATTTTTTTCGTCGGTCTTTTTTCTGTTTGAATTGGATTTTTTTTTATGTTTTTTTTGTTTTATTTATATTTTTTTTTTATCGGGAATCGGCCCTCGCACATTGGCCTGGCTTGGGTTTTATATAAAAATTGAAGCGACACAAAGACAGCATTTTAGTCGGGGCTCATTCGCTGGCCTGCCCAAGTGTCACACACACACACGCACACACAACAGAGCAGAGCTGAGCTGAGGTGTGTCAACAGCAACTGACCGGCAATTGCAGTAGCACCAAAGAACAAGAAGAAGAACAACACTTGCAGTAGCAGCAGCAGCAGCAGCTGCAGCGCAACATAAAACGTAAGCATAAAATAAATTATCCATGTGAGCGAGAGACAGAGAGAGATAGAGAGAGGTGAAGTGAGAATGTTAGAGAGTGGGAAGAGTGTGGGAGAGCGAGCAGACGAATGCGGATGCGTTTTGTTAATGAGCGAGGTCATTTGCATGCAACTGTTAACATTCGCCACTGTTAATATTTAACATTTAACATTTGCAAGCAGCAACAAGTTTTTCGCTTAGTGCACTCGCGTTCAGGGAAGGAGTTAGGGAGTGAGGGGAGAGTTATCGATAACATCGGGGACACGTGATCGAAAACGAAGGTCGGCCTAATTACGACGCCCCACAATTAAGCCCAGCTCGAACACTAACCGCTTAACGGTTTTTGTTTGTTTTGTAGCGCAGTGAACCAGTTCTATCAGCCGCTTTCTGCACTCAAAAATTATGTAAAAAAAATCAACTAAATGTAAACGGGTCGTCGTGAAAAATTAACACAATTGCGTGCTAACCAAAAGCGACAACAACATCAGCATCAACATCAACATCGCCAGCAGCAATTTCGAAATGGCCTTTTGTGGTCGGTTTTCTACAACACACTCTTGTTTTTGTCTTTTTTTTCAAATCAAGTTGCACAATCAAATGAAACTTAAAACTCTGTATAACAGTATCAGATTCAAATAGAGTACAACTCGTAATTTGTACTCAATTTCAAATTAAAATAAAATAAAATAATCCGATAATCATCCGATATTCGTTTGCCTCGATATTAAAGCAAAACGCTCCTTGCGCATACAAATGATGCACAAATCGATTCACTTCGCATATATTTCAATTTGTTTCATTGAACCAAGCACCCCCCATCCCCCCATACTGCTCCCCTCACTTCCAAAACGATCGGCAACTCTTGAAAAACAGAAACGAATTGAAAACAAAATTGAAAAACTGCAATCGCAAGCTTTGGAAAACCAAGCAACTTGTACAATTCCCGCATAACATTGAACTTGAACGCAGTTGCCAACTCTTGGCCAAGGCCAAAATACCCACACACACATACACCAACACACAAATTTGTATGGATAGCGTGCATTGGGCGTAACAAATTTGCATCATTATCTATTAACTAAATAAACTAGAAAAATAAAACTTCAACTATTCAGTTGTTGTTACATAAAATTATATCTAGTCCAACTCTCGAGTTCTCTCACAAATTTATTATCTGCACCATCATTTCGTATTTTTAGAAAACATTTCGATTTCACTTTTTCAGTTTTTAAATGAATATTCAAAAATTGAGAAAAATATTCACAAACATCACAAAAATTCAATTCCAACTTGTAAGAAAATCGC
Source organism: Drosophila macrothrix (assembly GCA_035042055.1). Lineage (NCBI taxonomy): Eukaryota > Metazoa > Arthropoda > Insecta > Diptera > Drosophilidae > Drosophila > Drosophila macrothrix. Next base: position 6,021,099 of record JAWNLX010000587.1, read on the forward strand.
ACAGCAATTGAATTTAGTTCAAACGCTATATTCGTTAATAATTTGAATGATTTACAACGCTTCTGAGTGATCGAGATTTGACAAGTGGAGCACACTATAATTTAGTGCCTATATAATAATGTTAATGAGGCATCATTTTGACAAAAAATAACCTCGCCGTTCCAGACGCAAACGTAAGCTTATTGATATTAGCAAGTTAAATTCTCCATTCGATTATCAGAAAGCAAAACTAAAAAAACTTTATTCGTGTAGCGTGAAAGTGCATATGTAAATGCTTTCGATCTCATAAGGTATATATATATATATATATAGCCTAGGCGATATATACATAGAAATTGAGTTTATGTAACTTGGAATATAAATTTAAAATTTTCAATCTAAGATTTCTAATTTTAAAGCGAATGATCGCTTGTTGTAAGACTTACAGCTATAAATGAAATTGGTTTTGAATTATTTATTTGTTATTGCTCATATCTCTTAATTGTTTATTTTTCTCAGTTCGATTAACACACTAATCAGAGTAGTTATGGCTTGATTTGTTTTTTGTTTTTTTTTTTAAACTTTTTTTTATGGATTTTATAACCTAAAAAGCAAACTGAGCGCAACAAGGCGGGAGGGGGTGAGGGGTCTACGTAATTATGTAATTACTGAAAGTAGTTACTGAATCGCAGCAATCGTCGGTAATTTGTTAACAGCAACTGATAAGCTATCAATTCACAGACACTGCGATAACCGATTACCGATAGCTGATAACTCAAAATAGATGATGACAATGAATCGAGGAGGAGTGGAACGATTGATGCTGCTAGCGATGCTGCTTGCAACGGCGAGTGCAGCAAATGAATCCCTGTCATTGGGAAACATAGTTGCCGATTTGCCGGAGCGTTACGATGAGACACAATTGTGGCGCATCCACAACATATCGGACGCAATGCGTCAATATATGCCCGTTGGTCAGCTAATGGAGCAGAAATTCGGTGGCAATATCTGGAAGGAGAATTCCAAATTCCTGGACATCTCCATTGGCAAGGAGCATTTGAAGGCGGCCCGCAACTTTCTCGATGCCCATCATCTCGAACCACAAATACTCGCCGACAACGTTCAGTCCCTAATCGATGAGGAGCTGCTCGATGGTGTCCAAGCCACCTCATCGCTGCCAGGCATACGCGCAAGTGAGTCTAACTTGAATTGACAGCAGACAGACACATTTGAAATGTGTATTTTTCGCTTAACAGAGAAGGCATCGCGGTCGGGCAGCGGCATGCACTGGAAGGATTATCACGATCTGGACACAATATATGCCTTTATGCGGGAAATACGCGCAAAATATCCGAATATAGTGCGACTATATACGATCGGACAGACGGCCGAGGGACGGGATCTCAAGGTTTTGCGGTAAGTGACAAAAGAAATACAGTTGCGGTTAAAATAACAGTTGTGTAAACATATGTTTTGGAAAATGTTGAATACAAGCAATCATTACTGAAGATAAGTAAACATTAAAAGATGGAATAGCCATAAAATAAAAAAAAAAAACCATTAAAAAAATAGCTGAATAAAGAATACTTCTAAAAACTAGACATGATAGTTGGCTGTATTATATGACGTATAGTATTTGATTGCGCAACCCTCGTTAAAAATAATTTAGCCAAAACAGCCCAAAACTGAAAATAAACAGAAGCAATTGGTAAAATCCCAAAAAGTGTTGTGAGCAGATACATCGAGGAGTAAAATTGTCAAAGGAATCGATAGGGTTAATGAAAGTAGTTATGAAAATATGAATTATTTACAGCGCTAATATTATTTTGACCGCAACTGTACCTGTAAGAATACACAAAAATGCACAAATAGTTTGACAATCACAGCAGACAGCATTTCTGTTAACTGGCAATGACAGTTGAATGTTGAATGTTCAAGTCAAGGCGGTTAACATTGAAATGTTACTAACAGTTGAGCAAGTGTTAACATTTGTCTAACAGCGCCCAAAAGCATGCTGTAATTATTTTGTTTTCTCTGTTGATTTTTTACAGCATCTCGGAAAATCCGCGTGAATATAAAAAAGTTTGGATCGATGGCGGGATTCATGCACGCGAATGGATCAGCCCGGCAACGGTGACCTTTATACTGTTCCAACTGATGCACAACTGGGAGAATCAGCCGTCGCATATACGCGGCCTAACCTGGTACATAATGCCAATGATGAATCCCGATGGATACGAATACAGTCGAACCGTGAATCGTTTGTGGCGCAAGAATCGATCGGGTCCACGTCGCGCCAATTGCTATGGCGTCGATCTGAATCGGAATTTCGACATTGGCTGGAATGGCTTCGGCTCCTCGAAGGATCCGTGCAGCGATGTCTTTCGCGGCACCTCAGCCGCCTCCGAGCTGGAGACGCAGGCTGTAGCAGATTTCCTTGCGAAACGCAAATTCAATCTGGAGGCATATCTAACCTATCACAGCTATGGCCAGCTTGTTGTCTATCCGTGGGCCTACAAAGCCGTCAAGGTGCGCGATGCGGCTGTGCTGCAGCGTGTTGCAACCACAGCGGTCGATCGCATTGCCCAGAAGACGGGCAGTACGTACCGGGCGTCTGTGACGCACGAGGTGCTCGGCATTGCCGGTGGCGGATCCGATGATTGGAGTCGCGATGCCCTCGGTGTTAAATATGTTTACACCGTGGAGTTGCGTGATCGCGGCACCTACGGCTTCGTCCTGCCACCCAAATTCATCAAGGATACGGCGCTGGAGGGCTGGACTGTCGCCGAAACGGTTGCCCAATCCATTGGTTAACCCTCCCGCCCCCTCCTTATACATCCATCTGTCTCTCTATCTATCTGCCTGTCTGTGTGTGAGTGTCTTGTTTTTTTGTATTTTGTTTGAGTGAATGCCTATTTATGTATGCATGTATTTGTACATTGTAACATATGTAAAAACAAAAAATAATATTTATATATATATATATATATATATTTACATATATTTATACAAGCTTATGTCCTTATAAATTATAATTATATTCAAAATTGCTTTTTATTTCGATACCAATTCAGCAAATATCAAAACGAAATTTTGCACTTTGAAAGCCCAACAGAGTGTGACTCTAAAACTGCAATGCCTGCACGGCGACTCCTAAACTGTAAGTGTTGATTTTTGTTTAAGAAATTCCGGTTTTTTGCGTTGACTTTATTTATGGTTTTTTTTGTTGGAATTCTAAAAAATTACACAGGTGAAATTGTGTTTTTGAAATAACTTGTAATTGATTTTAACATAAAATAAGAAATTATTCCCCATATTCAAATATGTAGTTCTCACGAAAAGGAACTTTACTGGGTATTCTACTAGCTAGCTTTGCACTCACCAAAAAATACCCAATTTCACTCTTGATGACTCAGCCAATAATACCATACGATTATTGCTTGTTGAAGTTTTTTTTTAAATAGGAGATTTATAAGGAAGACCGTCCAATTGAAGTGGCTATGAAATTCTTAATTTTTTCCATTATCTCAGAGCTTAGACTCTACCTTCAATCCTCTAGCATCAGCCCTGTAGCCCAATTATTATATTATAATGTTATTGGATAGCTCAGTTAAGCCTTTATTATAATGAATACATAGTCAAATCAAAGCTTTTGCAAATAAAATCTATAGAACGAGAAATATGGACTCTTATCTATCTTAAGCCAGAGACTTTTGATTTTCAATAAGAAACAAATTAATTAATTCATTAATGTTGTTTTTTGGCTTGATATTTTTATTTTTCATTAATGGAAAATTCACAAGTTATTGTCTGCACACATATTTGAATGTCCAGGTGTGTACATACAGTTGCGGTCAAAATAATAGTAGTGCTGCCTCAAATACTCAATATTTTCATAGCTCCGATTCCTCGATGCCTTCGATTGCTTTGACTATTTTACTCCTCAATATATCTGCTCATAAATACTAAATACCTAGTATAATGTCTAATTTTTAGAAATATATTTTATTCCCAGGAAAAGCTATGAAATATTCACTACTATGATTTTGGCCGGCTCATTTGTGATTTATTTAGTTTTTGTTAGTGTTTTTATGGCTATTCCATCTATTTTTTTCATTATTGATTGCTTTTATTCAGATAAAATTGTCATCATTTTTTAACAATATTTTAAGTTTTTTTTTTTTAATTTTTCAAAACTCTACTATTATTTTGACCGGAGCTGTACATGCACACACACACACACGCAGCGTTTTTATAGATGATATTATTTTGAGTGCGGGCTTCTCACTCACCGTATCCTCATCGTCATCTGTGTTGTCCAATTGTTCCAGCTGCAGCTGTTGCAAGGTCGCGTTATCGTTATCGTTATCGTTACCGTTGTGTATGCTTGTGTGATTCGTGTGCAGATCCTTGGGCGTTGACTCCTCGGAAATGACCGATTCCGAGGGCAGACTATCAACGAAGGCAACAAAGTTGTTCAGCTGCTCGGCAACTGGATGAGGAGGCGGATGGGTTTGAGGATGTGGATGTGGCTGTGGATATGTCTGTGTGACTGTTCCTGCGCCTGCTGCTGCTGCCAGTTTCAGGTGGTTACTCTGCGTAATCTGGCCGGTATTCGTTTTAGCGCCGACCTGGACATGCTCAATGGAGCGAGTGAAGCGGGTATTCAAACGAATGCTGTTCTGGGGCGACGACAACGACAACGATTGCGGCGACGATGGCGCCGAAGGCGTCTGTGAGGCACTGGCCCTAATCGGTTCCGTGTCGCCATCGCCCAGACGCATCTGTTGCCGGATCAGGCGTTCCGCTTCCAGCAGCAGCTCATCAACGGATCGGAGATCGGTGTGATCGGCGAGGCGACTCACCTCCTGGAAAATGGTGTCGGGATCGGTGTGCTCCATGTTGCAGTTCTGCTCCTTGGCCAGGAATTCGATAATTGAACTGCTGTTTGTGTAATCCAAGGCGCTGCTAACATCCCCATCCCCCTCCGCATCCATGTCCCCCGCCACATTCGTCTCAGCATCCACATTTATCTTGGCGCATTTCACACTCTGCCCACCGCCCACTTGGCGCTGGCGTGGGCGTGGCGCCTTCGACATGCTCCCCTCTCTCTCACTCACTCACTCTCTCTTCGTCTCTCTCTCTCTTTATGTGCAACTCTTCTTCTTCCTCTTATTTGTTTGTTTGCTTCTTTTGCAATTTATAGTTTTGAACAATTAAATTTTGGCAACTCGACTTTTTTTTTGTTGTTGTTGCGACCACGACGACGACCACCACAACGATGACTACACGACGACGACTACCACAACGATGACTACACGACGACGCACGCAATTTGCTATTTAGCAATTATCAAAAAAAAAAAAAAATAAATAATGCTTTTCGCTAGGTTTTTTTTATTCTCGCAACATTTTTCGCGCGTTTCTTTCATTCGCGTGTGCACGTAACTGCTCATTGTGCGCTCCTCCACTAACAGCACTGCTCCACCGCTAACAGAGCTGCACATTAACAGTTTTGGGCCATTCAACTTATTTAAATATTAAAATGTTTTTAATAGTTGCTAAGTTGGCTTAGCACATAAATTCAAAAATAAAGTTAAGACAACTGTATTACGAAATAAAATTTAGTTAATAGAATCCTTTGGAAACCCAGAAAACTAACGTTATGATTTCATTTGAATTTTTATTTTATTTTTGTTGTTTTGTTTTCTGCAAGAACAATATTTTGATGTGTAGTGTGTAATAGTATCCTTACTTAGTAATACTCAATATTTTCATAGCTCCGATTCCTCGATGCCTTCGATTGCTTTGACCACTTTACTCCTCAATATATCTGCTCATAAATACTAAATACCTAGTATGTCTAATTTTTAGAAATATATTTTATTCCCAGGAAAAGCTATGAAATATTCACTGCTATGATTTTGGCCGGCTCATTTGTGATTTATTTAGTTTTTGTTAGTGTTTTTATGGCTATTCCATCTATTTTTTTCATTATTGATTGCTTTTATTCAGATAAAATTGTCATCATTTTTTAACAATATTTTAAATTTTTTTTTTTTAATTTTTCAAAACTCTACTATTATTTTGACCGGAGCTGTACATGCACACACACACACACACAGTGTTTTTATAGATGATATTATTTTGAGTGGGGGCTTCTCACTCACCGTATCCTCATCGTCATCTGTGTTGTCCAATTGTTCCAGCTGCAGCTGTTGCAAGGTCGCGTTATCGTTATCGTTATCGTTACCGTTGTGTATGCTTGTGTGATTCGTGTGCAGATCCTTGGGCGTTGACTCCTCGGAAATGACCGATTCCGAGGGCAGACTATCAACGAAGGCAACAAAGTTGCTCAGCTGCTCGGCAACTGGATGAGGAGGCGGATGGGTTTGAGGATGTGGATGTGGCTGTGGATATGTCTGTGTGACTGTTCCTGCGCCTGCTGCTGCTGCCAGTTTCAGGTGGTTACTCTGCGTAATCTGGCCGGTATTCGTTTTAGCGCCGACCTGGACATGCTCAATGGAGCGAGTGAAGCGGGTATTCAAACGAATGCTGTTCTGGGGCGACGACAACGACAACGATTGCGGCGACGATGGCGCCGAAGGCGTCTGTGAGGCACTGGCCCTAATCGGTTCCGTGTCGCCATCGCCCAGACGCATCTGTTGCCGGATCAGGCGTTCCGCTTCCAGCAGCAGCTCATCAACGGATCGGAGATCGGTGTGATCGGCGAGGCGACTCACCTCCTGGAAAATGGTGTCGGGATCGGTGTGCTCCATGTTGCAGTCCTGCTCCTTGGCCAGGAATTCGATAATTGAACTGCTGTTTGTGTAATCCAAGGCGCTGCTAACATCCCCATCCCCCTCCCCCTCCGTATCCATGTCCCCCGCCACATTCGTCTCAGCATCCACATTTATCTTGGCGCATTTCGCACTCTGCCCACCACCCACTTGGCGCTGGCGTGGGCGTGGCGCCTTCGACATGCTCCCCTCTCTCTCACTCACTCACTCTCTCTTCGTCTCTCTCTCTCTCTCTTTGTGCAACTCTTCTTCTTCCTCTTATTTGTTTGTTTGCTTCTTTTGCAATTTATAGTTTTGAACAATTAAATTTTGGCAACTCGTCGACTTTTTTGTTGTTGTTGTTGTTGCGACCACGACGACGACCACCACAACGATGACTACACGACGACGACTACCACAACGATGACTACACGACGACGCACGCAATTTGCTATTTAGCAATTATCAAAAAAAAAAAAAAATAAATAATGCTTTTCGCTAGGTTTTTTTTATTCTCGCAACATTTTTCGCGCGTTTCTTTCATTCGCGTGTGCACGTAACTGCTCATTGTGCGCTCCTCCACTAACAGCACTGCTCCACCGCTAACAGAGCTGCACATTAACAGTTTTGGGCCATTCAACTTATTTAAATATTAAAATGTTTTTAATAGTTGCTAAGTTGGCTTAGCACATAAATTCAAAAATAAAGTTAAGACAACTGTATTACGAAATAAAATTTAGTTAATAGAATCCTTTGGAAACCCAGAAAACTAACGTTATGATTTCATTTGAATTTTTATTTTATTTTTGTTGTTTTGTTTTCTGCAAGAACAATATTTTGATGTATAGTGTGTAATAGTATCCTTACTTAGTAATATTTTTCACATTATCGACAATTTTAAAAAACACAAAAAAATAAATACATACATATATATTTTGTTCCCAAAATTGTGTTTTTTTTTATATATCTCAGTTGTAAGCCTAAATATGACATTTTCTTTTACTTCATTTAAACATACACATAGATATACAGATACGTATATATATATATATATATATATATATATGTATATATGTATAGATACATGGATAGAGTTCTTTTCACTTAAACGCTATACGCAATAAAATAACTATATATTTTTTCATCTTTTTTTTGTCTGCAATACATTTAATCTTTTACTTTATACATGTATATGTTTGTGTCTGTCTGTGTGTGTGTGTGTGTGTGTGTGAGTGTTTGCTTATATAGAATATACAATTAGGAAAAAAAAATTAATAATTAATTATACATATGTAGAATATAAACATTTAAATAAAACCTAGGTAGCGCTGGATAAAATCGTCGGATAAACAATATGTACAATCGATTATTAGTTGTGTGTGTGAGTGTGTGTATGAGAAGGTATACATATATATAATAATAATAATAGTTGCTAATATTGCTTATGACTATATAACGTACACATTTATCAGTAGAAATTTGGATCTTTGAGTGTTTTTCTTATTATTTTCTTTTACTTTTTCTTGTCTCTGTGTGTGTGTGTGTGTGTGTGATTGTAGTTAAAACGCTGACCATGCTCATGAAAATTTGCTATCACTTTTGTTTTTGTGTGTGTGTGTTTTTTAAATACAAGACAATATATAATATTGCTAAGCTAAGCTACAAAAAAATAAAACAAATACAAAAGCCGAGCAAAGGAGCACATTTTGTGTGTGTGTGTGTGTTGAGTGTGTGTTTAGTGAGTGTTGTGTGTGTGTTTGGCTCTCTATGCATTATTACGAAACACATTCACATTCAGAATAGGAAATAAATAATTAAACACAACGACGACAGCAAGTTCGTCCGTCGTCCATTTCCAATTACAACAAACATTAAGAATTATTAATTTGGTGGCAGGCTTTCAGGGATTGGCGGCGACATATATTCTACTATATAGTTAATTAGCTCATCATCTGACATTAATTATCTATGACTGCTGTAGGTCTTGAAGACACGGGGCATGCTACCGCTGCTGCCACTGCTGATGTTGTTGTTTGTGTTTGTGATTGTTGCACTGCTGCTGCTGCTTGTGGTGCTGCTGCAACCGGCATCCTGTGTCTGCATCGACACATCACTTGCCTCATTATGATAATGATGATGATGATGATGCTGCTGTTGCTGCTGCTGCTGATGATGATGATGATGCGCTGTCGTTTCCAGATTGAGTGGCATCGCCATCGCATGATCCTCATCGGCATGCTCGTAGATATAGTCGCGCTTCTTGAAGTTGTCAATTATCTTCTTGGTCGATTTCATGTGTGCCACAAATGCAGCCTCCAACTGTAAAACACATCATTTCAATTGAATACATCTTACTTTGTGTACATTTTTATGCAACTGCATGATTTGATTACTCACACTCGAAGTCAGATTCATGAATGTGTGATATTTCTCCAGCACACCGACGATCTCCTTAAAACTATTGCCTCGAAGCTGGCGACGCACAATCTTCTCATACTGCTCATTATCGGTGATCAGGTTGCCAATCAATATTGCCGCATAGCTGCCCTTCAGCGTGTGCTCCATGTGATGGCTGGCGCGTTGCACAACTGTCAAATCAAAGGTGCGATTAGTAAGTATATATATACATATATATATATACATATTATATATATATGCTAATGAATATATATTAAATGCCAAAGTCCTACACAATTTTTAATTGGAATTATTTTATATTTGCAACAGCGATAACTTTGTTGATTTTAGCTTTTCTTTGAAATATTTACACCTTTTAATTGTTTTCATTGTCGCTGTCGTTTCAATTACCAGTACCCTGTAATTTGTGATTATTTGCAAACAAACAACTGCTGTTTACGCATTATAACATCAGCTGCTATAATATAAACTATATATATATACATATATATATATATATATATATATATATCTATTTTCAACTTACGATTGTTGACTGTCTCCTCGACCTCTTCCTGCTTCTTTTTGCCCTTCTCATTGTTCTCGAGGAACGCATCCGTATTCTTCTCCACAAGTCTGCAAGCAAGTCGGCATTATACCAATTATAATATATATATATATATATGGCTATATATGTCTAACTAACCTGGCCAGCTCCTCGCACTTGTAAAAGTATTCGAGCAGTGCCTGCATAGCGCTAACTGCCTGATCCCCGGGCGGTGGATTGTCGGCAACGTATTCGGCGGGCGCATGTGCCTGCATCAATGTGGCACGATTCGGTGGCGTGTGCATGCACAGATTGATCAGCAGTGTCAGCACCTGAAAAAAAATAGCACACAGAGAGAAAGAGAGAACCAAAAAGAAAACCATTAGTTTTAAATCATGTCAAACTAAATCTTTCGCATAAAATCATCAATTATTGAAATGATTTCGATTTGAAACTTAAATCATAATAAATAAATAATAATAATGTCAAAATTAACTAAATGAATTAAATCCATAACAAATCACAGCACTTTTCTACATATTATATAGCTTAAGATGCTCATGGTCTCATATATAAACTATGATCAGAGCAAGTCTGTTAGATATTTAAAAGGATATATCGATTAACGATAGACAATCGACAATTGACAGTGGCTCACCAGAATGCTCAGCTCGAAGACACAACGGTCCGGAATGTAGTTGGACGCGAGCAGCAACAGATGGAAACTGGTCTCGATGACATCGCTGCGCTTGCCAAGCAGTTCGGCGCCCAGCGACGGCTGTGCCTCGTTGAACGTGTGCGTCAAATTGATGAGTACCTTCATCACTGGTATGAGCAGTTCACGCATTGCGACGCCCGGATGCTCCTTGCTGCTGTTCTGTTCGCTGGTGCTGCACGGATGCAGCAGCAGCTGGCGATCGCAGAGCCGATAGAGGAAGCACAGTGTGTCGACGGCCCGTCCCTTGGCATAGGTGAGCATATACCGTTGATTCGCCTCGTTGTGCTGGGTGACATTCTCGAGGACGCGCAAGCAACGTGCCACCGTCTGCATGTTGTCGAGCAGTGTCGGTTGCCACACAACTAGCGACATGTCTGTGGCAGCTGTGGCAATCACCGGCTGACAGAAATCCGATATCGTTTTGATGATATGCTCCAGTCCGCCCAATTTACGCAGATCCTCCTTGAACCATTCACCCGCCCGCTTCGAGGTGAGCGAGAGCAGCGTCTCCATGGCCAGGGTGCCCACCGTTATCGATTCCACATTGAGATGGGTGCCCTTGCCCTGGGCCTTGATCTCCTCGCACAGTTCGCGCACCTTCTGCTTGTTCCGCTCATAGTTGGCACGATCTGTGGGCGATGCGGCAACGCCGACGCCCACACCCTCCGCCTCCAGCAGATTGATCATCAGTTCGAGCGAGTCCCGATCCAGATCCATGTTGAGACCCTCCTGCGACAAGATGTACATAATCGCCGAGGTGCACAGACCCAGACTCAAATCCCGATTGGCATCGGAGAGCGCCTGCAAAAATACAAAATATTTCCACAATTAATAATCGATACAATCGATGAATCTCCTCTGCCAGGAGTTGTATACTTCTCTGGCTGCTTATATATGCCACTCACCTTGAAGAACTTGGTGACGACACCATGGGCACGGACATGCATTCGAAACGCTGGCGTCATGCACTTGGTGGCCAGCTGGAGGGCGGAGAGGCAACGTGTCGGCGGCGGATTGTGCGGCTGCAGTGCATCGAGTATATACTCGACATCGTCGTACATCTCCTGGTATTCGCCAATCTCCTGGATCTGATGTGCCGTCTTCACGTTCCGCACCACCGTATAGTATTCCTTGGTCTTCCGTTCCACACGCAAACCGGCCATTGCCGATGATGATGATGTCGTCGTCGTCGCCGTCGTCATCGCACCCATGTTACTCAGGCTCATGCCCTCATCCGCACTCGGCTCCAGGTCCAGATCGAAGGCATCGCTGCCCGAGGCAGCCGTCGTCGATTGCTGCGATTTGGTTGGTCGACCAGCACTCAGTTTGCCCAACGCTGGACTTTCGCCACGCAGCGCTGAGCTGCTGCTGGTATTGTTATTGGAATTGGAGTCACCAAAGTCCCCATAGATGGCATCGATGGCGGCCGCTTTGCTCGCCGCCAGATTATCGCCCGCAGCGACACCACCGCATCCGCTGCTCCCGCCACCGCCAGCTGTAGTTGTGGCGGAGGCGTTACTGCTGGCATCGCTGCCATTGCCGCCACCGTTCGCCTCGAGGGCAGCGTCCCAGCTGTGCTTGTACAGATGCCGTTTGGAGACCGTCGCCTGCTCCGCCTGATCGGAGGGCACCAGGGCGCGACTCTTGAAGATTGAGCCCTTCTTCTTCGATATGACCAGCTTGACGGCGCCACGTTGCGTCTCCTCAAGATTTGGTGGCTGTGTGGTGGTGCTGCTGCTTCCAGTGCTGATAGCTGCCTCTAGGTTGTCTGCACCACTTGTCGCTGCTCCTGCAGCTCCACTCGCTGCTCTAGCTGCTCCAGCCGCTCCTACACCAGCACCACCAGCTGCTGTTGCTGCTGCTCCCCCGGTTGCAGCAGCGGCTGCTTCTCCACCCGCTGCACCTGCTGATCCAGCTGCCGCCGCTGCTGCCGCTGCTGCTGCTGCTGCTCCACCTGGCACTTGGTTGTCCAGCGTAATCGTTCGCTTGAATTTATCCTTGAACTTGTAGTCACGCAACGGCGGCGACGATGAGGACCCATCGTGTTGCATCATGGAGGAGCTATTCGATGTATTCGACAACTCATCCATGCCCGGTTCCGGTTCCATTTCATGCTCCGGTTCCGTCTGCGTCTGTGGTTCCTGCTCCGTGCCGTGCAGCGTCGTTTCGTGCAACGACTCGTATTCCGGTCCCATGTCCAGATCAAGTTCCAAATCCAACGCCAAATCGAGATCTGTGTGCATTTGCTTGGCGGGCGTTGGTTGTGCCTCATCCTGTTTCCTCAGCTGCTCGGCGAGATGTTGCTGCTTCAGCTTCAGCTGTGCCGCATCCGTATCGAGCGGCATCTGTTCCGCGGTTGCTGTCATTGTTACCGAGGCAGGCTGCTGTTCTTGCACTTGGAATACTTGCAACACTTGCGTCACCTGCTGATTTTTGCGTTTCCGTCCATAGCTACGCGTTGCGGCGCCACCGGCCCCATTGTCCGTTGTGGCACGACTCGCCTCCGCTTTGGCCGACAGACTTGCGGCAATTTTATTGATATTGTTGTGCACATTGTTGTTGTTGTTGCTGTTGTTGTTGTTGCTGCTGGGCAAATTGTTGTTGTTGCTGGCAGCAGTGCGACCACGACCACGTCGTGTAGCAGCTATAGGGGCACTAGCAGCAGGAGCAGGAGCGGCAGCAGATGGAACAACAGCAGATGGAGGCGCCTCTGCAGCTGTTGCATCAACTGCATCCATTGAAGCACTTGCTGCTGCTGCAGTTGCAATCTCTGTTCGCTTATTGCTGCTGCTGCTGTTGTTGTTGGTGGTGGTGGTGGTTGTTGTTGTGGTTGTAGTGGTTGTTGCACGCGCGCGTGTTGCACGCTTTGTGCTCTGCTGCGTTGCCTCCTCCAACTGCAGCTTGTTGCGCATCCGTGTGCGTGTCTCCGTTGCCGCCGGCGTCACAATCTCCGCATTGTTGTTCGCCTTGCGGGCGCGTCCACGTGTGGTCCGCTTATTGCTGCCACCCGCTCCACCCAGCTGCTGCTGCTGGGTCTCCTGCTCCCCATTGAGGCGTGGCATGAGCACCTCACCACGCAGCACAGCCAATATGTCGGCCTGCTGCAGTGGCCGAGCCGCCTCCGTTTCGCCAGCAACAGTTGCTACTGCTGCCGCCGAACCCCCACCACAGTCCATGTTCATCATGGACTCCAGTCGCGACTCAATGTCTGAGGGTGGCGCCACCAGCGATGAATGTTGACTTGTCTCCAGATCGCTGGTAATGACACTCGAGCCACGGCTGCGTATCACACAGCTATCCTCCTGCACCGACTGGGCGAGCAGCTGTGGCGTACTATTCCCCTTGGATGAGTTGCTGCCCAGCACCGAGGATTGCGAATCGAAATCGTGTTCGGGCGGCGAAATAAGTGCGGAGCGTGTTGTGGGCTGGGATTGCTGCTGTTGTTGCTCGTTGAGCGCCAGGTGTGGCGATGGTGTTTTAAACTCCGAGTTGGCCAGTTCAGCAGCTGCTGCCGCGCCCACGCCAGCTGCTGATGATGCTGATGCTGATGCTGCTGCTGCCGCTGCTGCTGCTGCGGCTGCGTGTTTGAGATGCTTGTGCTTTTTGCTTTTGGATTTCTTTTCGCCTCGCGAATCCTCGCCAGCTGCTTTGGCTGCTGCTGCAGCGGCTGCTTTGGCAATCGCGTTGCGAATCACGTCCGTTTTGATGATCAGTTTTAGGCGCTCCTTGGGCGGCTTGTCTGGTGAGATTTTCACTGTGCAATAATTGATTTCGGGCGGTTCCTCCTCATCCTCCTCCTCTTCTTCTTCCTCCTCCTCTTCTTCCTCTTCGTCAGCGTCTGCTTGCCTTGCTTCTGCTTCTGCTGCAGTTGGCGGCCTTAGCGGTTTTACAGTTATTTTTGGCGTTGTTGTTGTTGCTGCTGCTACTGCTGTTGTTGCTGCTGTCGCTGCTGTAGTTATTGTTGCTGTTGTTGGTGTGTTTATTGCTGCTGCTGCTGCTACCGCAGCTTCGAAAGGAACTCGTTCATTATTCTCATCGTTGGGCGTTTGGAAATGTGTCGGCGAATTATTTGGCGGCTCTTCGCTATCCGTGCTGACTAAGCGCGATGTGCCCTGAAAATTTAAATGAAAATTGATGCTGTTGTTTAATAACTGTAGATCAACATTTTTTTAGTTTACAGTTTACAATTTCTATTGGGTTTATTTTTTCAGTGACAATTAACACTTGGCTATTGGCGACCGACGACTGCCGCACAACGGAAACAAACAACAACTGGCGGCATTACTAGTGAAAAAAGAAAACAACAGCAACTCAAGAAAACAGCACAAAAAAAGACTCCATTTAATGTAAAAGCGCGCGTAATTTAACACTGCTTGTTGTTGTTGTTGTCGCTTTCTCTTTCCCACACAGCGCTCAGAAGAGCGCTTCAAACAGCCAATGCATGCGTGTGTGCATGTGTGAGCGAACGAAAGAGTGAGCGAGCGAGCGATCGTGCGTGCGTGAGTTGGCGAAAGAAAGAAATGGAGACAGCTATCGATCGTTCGCATACGCGCGCACAGTGGTTCACAGTGTGGCAACAAATAAAAGAAATGCATTTGACTTACTCTTTGTTATTTTTGTGTTTTTTAAGACAAGCTAAATATAAAGTAAACACAGTAAAAAATTTGGCATTTTGATTATGTGCAAGCAGTAAATGTCAATACTAAAACTATGAATTATAATTTAAATTCTTATAATATAAGACAAAAAATGATAAATAGAGATTTTTCAAATTTACATTATAATAAAATAAATAATAATAAAAAAAAATTAACAATTTTAAGTAGAGCTTTTTTTGGGCAACTTACTTTGGAAATGCGTAGAACAATTGGCGGATGTTCGGGTGTACGGGAAGCGCTTGAGGAGCAGGCGGAAACGGATGGCACTGTTGCTGTTGCTGGAGCTGTAGATGCAGCTGGAACTGGAGCAGTTGGAGCAGCTGCTGTTGGAGTTGCTAATGATGAAGCGCTGGGCGCCGTTGCTGGTGGTGGAAGCGCTGGACTTGAATCTGCTTCGGCAGCTAATCCTGCTGCTGCTCCTCCTCCTCTTGCCACGGCTCCTGCTGGTCCTCTTCCCACTCCTGGTCCTCCTCCTCTTCCCACTCCTCCACCCACTACAGCTTCTTGTGAATTTGTTGCAGTCTCCGCCGGACGCATCTTGGGCATAATGAGATCCTTAACGGGCGTTGGATAACGCTCATCCTCATCGACCTCACAATAGTTGACCTGCTTCCGAGCACGTCCCAATATTCTTGACGGCGGCGCCTCCGGTTTTAACTTCTTCTCCTCCTTGAATTTTTTCTTCTTCTGCGTGTTGCCACTGCTGGGTGTGTTTGGAGTTGTTGTGTTTGTGTTGCTGGTGGTGGTGGTGGGTGATGCAGCTGCCAGGTCGAGCATGTGATCTGCCAGATCCATGGACATGCTGTCACTTAACGCACCGGGCGTTAAAATTGCAGTTGTTTTTGTTGCCTTCTTTTTGGGGGATTTGCGCTTCCGCTCAGCGGAGCTGCTCGCCTTGCTCAGCTTCAGCTTGAGCGGCTCATGGTGAAGCTGATGTTGCTGCTGATGGTGGGTATGGGTGCTTGCCATCGGATCTCGCATTGGTGAATTGCCAGCGGCGCCACAATGTGGCAACTGTTGTATGATCTGGGCGATGACTTCGGGCGGTGCCGCATTGCGGGATTTGAAGAATTTTTTGGGTTTCGGTGGCTCCGGCACCGATATGGACATATCATTTGGATCATGATCGTGCGACGAGGCCGGACTCTGGGCGGGACTAGCGGCCGCAGCAGCGGCCATCGGATGCAGTGCAGCCAGTGTGTAGGTGCGTGTCGAAGTAAAGCCCATTTTGCCCCATTTGCCGACAGTGCCAACGGAACGGGCGACAGTGGGACGATTTGTGTTCTCCTTCTCCTTGCACAGTGAGTCCAGGGGCACAACTATGTTCTTGCCCCACCGTGACATTTTGAACAAAAAAAAAAAAGGAAGGATCGAGCAAAGTCCCGTTACAAAGTCCCGTTTAAAGTTTTGTGCTCGCTCTCTCTCTCTCTGGTGCTCTCTCTTCAGTTTTGTTTATACTGCTTCTAGGCGCTTATTGCTCCCTTTGTTGTTATTGTTATTGTTGTTGGCGCAACAATTACGCTGCTGAGTATAAAAGAGAGAGAGAAGAGACATAATTAAATATTTATCTTCAATTCATAATTAAATTGCACGCACACACACATACACACACACACACATAGTGTGTACTCCTGAGCCATACTTTGACATTAAAGAAAACAACGAAAAAAAAATTAGCAGCTTCTGCCAGCAGCAAATGTCAAAAAGCAACAACAACAACACAAACAAGCGCCGTAAACATGACGTGCGTGCGAGCGAGAACACAATAGTCACCGACTCCGTTTTTCAACATTTTTATTGTTGCCAAAAAAAAAGCAGGCAACGAAAAAAAACTAAATTATTGCACTTTCGTTTTGATCAACTGAGTTATTATTTTATTTACTTTGCTATCTTCTTTTAACGTGATTGTTTTGCGTTGCATTTGGCTCACCTGAAAAAAAAAACACATTTGTTGTTGTTGTTTGTTGTTTTTATTGCTGCTCTGCTCTGCTCTGCATGTGGGTATAAGCATATGTATATGCATACACACACATATACATAAACATATACGTATGCGTATGTGTGTTTCAAATCTCTGTTGCTCTATATGTGTACATGTGTGTATGAGCGAGTAGGAATGCAATAAAAAAACACACACACACACCTAAAAACACAGACACAGAAACGTTGTCGTTTCGTTCGCTTAGCTTATTGGCGCAATTTTCTGTTGCACGCGCGAATTCTTGCGATGCTTTTTCGCATGACACACACACACACACGCATAAACAATTTACGATAATAACAACTAATGCACTCACTGTTGCAGCCGATTTGTTAATATTGTGCATAGTGTTGAGTAGCAAACTGCATGTTTTTTGTTGCACACATTTTCCACCACTTTTAACAGCAGCAGCAGCAAATCGCAACAACAGCTACAAATTACATACATACAAATCGCTCGCTGTGCGACACTTGCAATTATTGCACATTGTGGCACACTGGTTCAATGGAACGCTTCAAATGCACCGTTTTCTTGTTTTTTGGTCAATCCAATTTGTTAAGCATTAAAATCACACACAAAATATATTTAATTTTTTCTTCGCAACTACAATTTAGAGTGACCAAATTTTGTTTGCGTTGTTTAAGGCCCGACATTCGCCACGAACGAACGCAGTGTTGTCTTTTCCGATAACATTTAAGTTACGCATTTGCGTGTTAACGTCGCAGCTCTACACGCGTTGCGCAGCCAACTTCTGTTGAGTAGAACGCTGCGTGCAGCCAACATCAAGTGATTGACGCGACCAACTTCATGTTGGCGCCACAATTGAAATTTTTTGCATCGTTCGTTTATTGTGTGATTATTAATATTTATGGCTTATTGATTAGCTTATGGCTGTCCGTCCCACTATGCTGTCCATTGATAATATACGCCAGTGGATCATCCTTGCTGGACTCCATCAGATGTTCGCACGATGTTTGATTAATTGGAAACATGAACGACAAATCGATACAATAACGCGGCAATTTCTCCCTAAAAATTTACATTTTGAGTCGATTAAGGTATGTAAGCGTTTCTTTTGTATTTTTGGCTAACCTCAAAAATGTTATAACATTATCGCCCAATGTCTGCTCCCGGGACAAGAGCAATGCGGATAAATAACGTGAATGCTTCTTCTTCTCGGCACAGTGCATAATTAGACCCCAATTGGCATAATCCGTGTCCAGCACATATGTATTATAGACGCCCTCATCTGGAAATATATGGCAAATTAAGATTATATATGCATATATGTGTGGATTAAGCGACTTACATATATCCTCTGTGTGCTTCCAGTGACCCGGAGTCTCGGGATCCGGTATTAACCACGTAATATTCCCCTGAAGCTTCTCGCGCAACGGATCCTCCGCAAAGATGTAGCTAAAGTTCATCGTTATCTGTCGAAAATGGGCATTATTTACATGTTATGGTATATAATATATTCTTGTCGTCTAACTCACATGCCGATCCTCAATGGAGAAGGCGAAATTGCTGCGCATGCAGGCATATTCCGGCAGTTCCTCGGTGGATGCATAATACTGCACCACATGCCAATTGCCCATCATCTCGGTCAGATTGAAGTTCCTTATGGCGCGCACCTGCTCGAACATTTGTGCAGATCTCATAAATTACTCACAAACAAATTCAATAAATGCATTTGAAATTCTATTTTATTTTTCAGATATAATTTCTAAATATTAGGAAACATATTTCTATATAAGCGATGCAAAAGGTTTGTGTATCTTAAAATACAAAGGTTTATTAATAATATAAGTAGCAAAAAAGCTAATAAAACAATTCACGAGATCAAGTTTGCTTTTGCTAATCGATAACTATTTCAGTTCCTCAAATATCAATACTTATTGCTTTCCAATAGTAATAAGAGCCACAATCTTAGGCATAATATGCATATGAATTATTATTGATCAACTGGACAAATTACATCAAGATCGGATAAGAAACACCAAAGTTGAGTGTGCCAAATTTATATTTGGCAATATAAAAGAATAATTTATCAAACAGCTGGTATATCAGCGTATATCGTAGACGATCTGTCTTGACTACAGCCTTCTTACTTTGCATTCTAATTATTGCGTTGACTCACACCACTGTGCAGCCAGCAGCAAACCCAAATTCATTGGGGCAAATGTGCGTGCCAACTGAAATTAAGCCACACACACACACACACGCACACACATACATGCATATGTACAAAATGTAGTTGCATGTCACTTTGTGCATTTGTTCAATTTGTTTTTGTGGCTTTTGGCTGCGTTCGCTTTACAGCTAGTCATACAAAAAAACATTAGAAAAATCCGCAAAAAAAAACACTGCACTTGACCGCCTGTCAACGTTGGCGCAATGTCGGCGCCAGCAACTGAAACGGCGACGGCGACGTCAACAGTGACTGCGAGACGCGGACGTCAGTCAGTCAGGCCAGGCACTTAGAAAGTGTGATTGATTTTGGCATCACTGTGCGCCCATTTCTTCGCCCCCAGACACATTCTGAATGAGAGTCGCACTTCACTCGCATATTGATGAGAGAGCAACATACACACACACACACATAAAGATATATATATGTATATATATATGTACATATGAGTGGAATTTCGATATTGCATTTTTTATATAGCCCCAAAAATATTTAGTTGGATTTACTATATTCTTATGCGATGGATTTTCAGCATGAAAATCTTTTTTTTTGCTATACGATTTTAATCGTATTTAAAAAAAACTTTTTGCTTACTTATTTCTTGGAATGATTTCACTCACATTTGGGCATTTCTTGCGCAGATCCGTTCGCTTTCTGCATTGTGCCGCATAACTGTTAAATTTCGTCAAGGCCAAAGCGCTAGGCCAATCGAGCAGGAGCAGAAATATGAACAAAAACAGCAGTTGAGCTGCCCCCCTTTTGCGGGCGGTCATTGGGATAAGGATACGTATTATTTATCCGCTTATCCGCTAATTGAGCGCTTGTATTTAGAGAGTTGCTTGTTGCGTTGTAGTTGAAACACTGTGTTTCCATCGCAAACGGATGCGGCCGCTACAAGCAGCAGCAGATCTGACTCTTAGCGGATAAGACGCCATAAATACAATTACATATATGAATGTGTGTGTTGTGTGTGTGTGCAGACAGAGTTGTATATTACACAGCATTTTTATGTAGAGTTTATTAAAATGTGATCGTTGTTTTTGTCGCTTATTCATTATCGTAGCTGAAAATAAAACACACACATACAATTGCATTTTATTTAGTGCTGTGCACTAAGAGATTTTATAGCCAAATGGTCAATATAAACTATCGCATAGCTCTGGCCATCAGCAGAAATACTCTAATATAAATTTCCATATACAAATAAATATATACATTTAGATGTATATTTAATATGCCATGGGCTAGAATTCCGTCAACAGTAACAAATAACATTTGTATAATTTTAGCTATAGCTAAATTAGCTTTGCTTGGCTTGCATTGATTTACTCATCTAGCTGTAAATTACGAATCAGTTGTCAACAGAAGCGCACTAGTATGAGTATGTGTGTGTGTTGTGTGCAATGTGTCATTTAGCTTATGGAAATTGATATTGGAATGCGTGCAAGCATCCAGCATCTCTCTCTCTCTCTCTCTCACTCGCACTCTCTTATCAAACGCTCCAGTGTTTATGCATATACATATTGCTGCTGTTTTCAAAGAGCATGCACCACTGTGCAAATACACTTTGGATAGAGATGCACATAGACAGCAGAAATTTAGTATTTTTGGCTGGATTTGGAGTTTTTTTTAAAACTCATTTTATTTTTGTTGTTTTTGACTTGACGGTCCCTTTAGCTCTTTCTCCAAACAAAAAAATAAAAATACAAACAGCCCTGGACATCGGTCAGTTTCCCATGCTAAATAACTTTCTCGCGCCACTTGCTGGGCGGCTGATAAAGATGAAATCTGTGTAGTTTTTTTTTGTGGCGAGACTGTTAAAAAGGTATGCAGCAAACAGGAAACACAAATTTATTCTTTACGATCGCGAGAACAGCCTTTGGACACTTTCTCTTTATTGCGAAACTTGTTGGGCGGCATTTTCACGCAGCCATCGCAGCCACAGTGCTCGAGCCACATTCAACATCCACATGCCATCCAATCCACAAACATATCCAGCATCCACAATTCACTTGACATCCTCAGCGCTGCGGCTGCAGGTGGCGTCGCTAACGTTGACGCCTGACGCCAGCAGCTGCAGCGTCTTCACTTTCCTTCTTCCGCCATGCATTCGCCGTCTGCTGTTGCTGTTGCTGCGTCTGCTGCGTCTCTGTCTGGTTTGGTCAGTTAGCCAGTTAGCCAGTTAGCCAGTCAGTCAGTCAGTCAGTCAGTTGGCCAGCCCAAAAGCGGCGCAACTTTCGTCGCGCTGCCGACGGCGACAGAGCGACAGCGACAGCGACTGGCTCTATGGACAGTTCCGGCTTTAGCGGTCATCATCTACACAAGGCAGACGCAGACGCAGACGTAGACGCAGTCTTTGGACAAACTTTGGCCAACGGACGGACATCTCTCAGCCAGGCGCGACGCACTTAAACGAAAAGCCGCTTTTTTTTATGTGCGCCAAAAAGAAAGAAAAAAGAAATGGAAAGAAAAGAAAAGAGTGGCCAGCGCTAAAAAAGGCGAGAAAACGACCAACGAGAAATGTCTCCTGATCGACACACACACGCACACACACACACATATATACATGTACTTACATATGTCTGTGCGCTGAAGATGAATGAAAGCAAGTCGCAAATATATTGCTGAAATAATCGACGAGCTAATGCCCTTTAATGTTTAATTAATTTTTATTTTTTTGTTTTAATTTTAGTTTATTATTATTATTATAACTATTATTTTTTTTAATGAAATTCTAATGCTTTTATATTTGATCATTTAATTGCAAATGTATCTATTTCAATATTAATGGTATTGCTTTAATTTTATGCAGTTACTTTTCGTTTGTAACTCTTAACAATTCTATACAAATTAAAAGCAAACTTGAACTGCCTATATATTTTATTTATTTTAATATATTTTTATATTTCTTTTATTTGTTCGTTCAGATTCAGACAATATCGATTTGTATCGCCCATTTATCGATTACCTATCTGTCATTAGAAAGAAATGGAGATTGAAATCTTGACACAAATGTATGCTGATCAAGCACATCGAATACCCTTTAAAATTGAGAAATTATTGGTTTTTTTTATTATACAGGGTATAATAAGTAACAAAATGCGTAGACAAGAGCAGGTAACCCATTTTATCACAAGCTCAACGAACAAAAAGCGTGCAACTGTTGCAGTTGCAGTTGCACTGTTGCAATTGAGACGGCGACTCAGGGGCGGAGCTGAGGGGCGTCTGAGTGGGTGACTGGCTGTCTGCCACAGACTGTCTGTCTATGATCTATGCATCATATGTATATTGTCAACACATTATCAAAATGCACTGCAATAAAATTGGCCATTTGCCACTGATTGTTTATTTTATTTTATTTTATGCTAAAACTTAATCTGTCTGTCCAAATTTATTATGCAGTTCAGCGAACTTTGAAAAGTTTGGCATGAAAAAAAGAAGAAGAAAAAACAGCTTAAAATTAATAGGAAAATAATTACCGAAAGTGCATCCAATTTAACTGCCAGTTAGCTAACATTAACTTTGACAGCAACATGAGATAATGGCGCTTGGATAACACTTCAATAAAATTCAAATAAAATTCATGTGATAATGTGAGAGGTGAAAGTCCTTTGATATCTGTAATAAAGAAGTATAGGATTAAAAGTAGACGATCAAAAATAATATATAGAATACATATTTACCTATAGTATGTATTTTATATAAACAACTACGGTCAAAAATATAGCACGTATGTGTTGGAAAATACTTCAAATATAGTTTAAATATTGTGAGAATTTTATTTAAGCTCATGCAATCGATATTGAAGATAAGTAAATATTACATTTATTAATAAAAAAAGTCCTTAAATTTATTATTTTTATTAAATTATTATTTAAATTTAACATAATAGTGGAATAATAGTGAAGATAACACAGCTTTCCCTTTCTAAAAACTAGATTTGATGGGTGTTTATATTTTACAATGTATTTTGAAAATAATTATATATATAATGTAATATTATATATATAATATATATTATATTTATATTTTAAAACATGCCCAGATGAAAAACCAAACATTATTATTTTTTTTTTTGTTTGACGATTTTGAAGAAGTCGCGATTTGATCACCTCAAAATTAAATGCTTTGAAAAGTAGTACTACTATTATATTGACCGCAAAATACCTCTAATATATGTATATATTTATATGAATGTATATATATATGTATACAGCTTAACTATTTTGAATTATATGTGATTGTGTTCACTTTAAGTATATAAGTATTTGTTGCTAATTGTATATCAGGCCACTGTGCACTGTGGTCCCGATTTCTCAATGTAGCAAATGATAAGGCGATGAGCTTTTGTTTTTGGACATGCCAACAAGATTTTAAAGACAACAACAACAACAACAGCAGCAGCAGCAGCAGCAGCAGCAGCAGCAGCAGCAACAGCAACAACAGAAAAAAGAGAAAAAGTCATGCGTATTTGTAGAATGAGCCAATGATCATAATGACTGCCGTTGTTGCTGATGATGAATGGTAATTATGATGTTTAGATGCTGAAGTCGAGTGCGCTGCCACGCCCAAACACAACAACAACTGCAACAGCAACAGCAACAGCAACCAAGCAGCAGTAGTAGCAGTAGCAGCGGCCACCGGGTGACAAGGCATGTGGCAAGTGGCAGGTGGCAGGTGGCAGGTGGCAGGCAACTGACTCGTCTGGAATGTCAAACGTTTATTTGCCGGTAATTAAATTTGAAAATGATTTAAATTTCACCAGCGAATATTTGGAATTGGACTTAACACTTTCTACGTCGGGCACGTTCCTCTAACAAACCCAAAGGCCCAGCCTCTGGGCCACTTACACACTTATCCATATACGTACATATATATATATATATATATGCATGTATATATGTATATACCCCACAGTCAATACGACAGACAGTCTGACAGACAGTTCGTCAGTTGGTCAGGTGGGGCCCACCCGCAAGCGCAACATTTTCTACGATTGCCAGCTGAGTGCTCTTCGAGCCGCACCGCACCCAGCCAAGAGGCAAGCGGGCAGCCGGCACCCGTCAGCCATTAACCGGGCAACCGGGCAACGGACTACGGGCAACCGAGAGCAATTCAATGATCAATTCATCTGATTGGGAATATTTTGTTTTCTATTTGCAATTGATTGATGTATTTTTCATTTCAGTTTTACATACCCTGTACACATTACAATTGAAGTGTGCTGCACACGTAATAATATACAATTTATATATATCTATATTCTTTGTCTTTATTTAATATAAGATGTTTGTATGTGATGCTGTATCACCGGAAAAAATAGACTGAATCGGTCGTTTGATGGGACATTGTAGAATAATTGCCTGATTCCACTATCAACATATCTAACATTCGTAAAGTATGTTGCGGAGTTTAGAAAATCAATCGAGTGTTTTGTGTTTTCTTGCGATGGAATCGCAAAATGTTAAGAATTGGAATGAAAGAAGTCTTTGGCATTGTGGAACTCTGTCTCCACATTTAACTTGGTCAGTAGCCGATACTCTACCGATTTTGTGACAATCAAGAGGCATCCTTAAAGTAGTCAAGAAGATGTAGTATCCTAGGGAAACATGTGAAACGAAACAAAAATTGAAAAATATATAAATAGACAAATCAGCAATATTTTACTTTCAAATTGGGGCTGTCCACAGGCTACAGGATATCTGGCGGTCGAGCACTCGCACTAAAGGCACTCTCACTGTTTTTTTTTTTTTTTTTTTTTTTTTTTTTGGCTGGCAGGCGGCGAACGCAAAAGCAAAATCAAAAGCCAAATGTCGCGACTGGACATTGCTCACTGTGTGAGCTGTTGCTGGTTGTTGTGGTTGTTGCTGGTTGTTGTGGTTGTTGTTGTGCAGCAGCAGCATCGTAAAGATTCATCAACATAGCTTATTGCCGTTGGCAATTTCTGTGCGAGTGTGTTCATATTCCATTAAGATTTGCTTTGTTCGATTGATCTGAAGAATGCCAACTGGAAGTGCTACTCAATGCACAAAGTACAACAATAGCAGCAGCAACAAACAACAACAACAATTGTTACTTGAATAATCATCATTGTTGTGGTTGCAATTTGGAAAAGTGAAATTAACTTTGACTGTGTGGGATATGGATTGGTATTATCTACAGCCAATATAAGACTTAACTTAAGATTCGTTTTTTTCTCGCAAACCTTACGAAACTTTTAATTATTTGATTATTGTTTATAAAACGTGGTCAGCATTAAAAGAGACGCAAATAATAAAATTGAGCCGCAGAAACTGGTTAAACCTTTGATTAGCCATATACACTAAATTTAATCAGTCTAGTTTAAATGGAAAGTGAGTTGCTGATCAGAAATATATATACATATATACAGAGATGTGTACGTATATAAAATATATATTCACGTTAAAATATCTTGCGATGTTTAAATACATATGTTAACTATTTATTTATACATGCAAGTTTTTACGAATGATCAAATGGATTGTTTATTGTTTATTTAAAATTTATTTATTTATTAACTGATTAACGAACAACAAATAAATAATGCCATTAATAATAATAATAATATATTGTGTCAAGATGGGAGACTATATCCTATATCAAGAGTGTCTCTTATTGATATCGGACATCGATTTGTCTCGATGTTCGCTAAAGGAGTTCGGCATGTTCACACAGATCGACTCGGCTTTTGATGCTGATCAAGAATATATATATATATGTATACATATATATATATTTATGACTGATTGAATACCCTGTAATCCGGAATGGGTCATGCACAAATAACTTTAGCCACTCTCTCGTTGAACTAGTCAACTGTTCGAGTGTGACTGGCGAGTACTCGAGTACTCGAGTATCTGGAAACTATGTCAGTTCATAATTGTTGGTCAATCATTTGGGGGGGACGCAAGCCTGGGCTTTGGTTAATGGTTAATGGTTAATGGTTAATGGGCGCACTTGCAACACACGCTTCGTGCCTGCCACAGTTGTCGAGTTGCAGCCAGTTAAATTATGCACAGACAGATGCATGTGCGTGCCCTTGCCTTGCATCTGCCCCATTCATCTTGCCACAAGCGAGTCGATTTTTGTTTTTATTTGTTTACGCATGCGTAGCACAAACACTTTGAATATTCCACAATCATCGTCGTCGCGTCCGCGATTTTGGAATTTTGAATTGGGTGGGGTTTGTTTTTGGTCCCCTCCCTCGATCTCTCAGTTAAAGTTTGGGTTTCAGTCTCACTTCGTGATGCTATTTGTAGATCGACGACTTTGTTTTCATTTGGGAAAGTGCTCAAACTTTTTTCTTCTTTTTTTTTTACATACTCGTGGTAAAAGTTACCAGCCATAGAATATATATTTTCGGTGATCTGTCGTACATATTTTCATGCTGGCAGATGACAGCAATTTGTCTCTCTCTGAATTGAAGCCCTGGAAATGTGATATCTGTTTTTTTGCTTATCAATATTGATATTTGAAAGAACACAATGTTTAAGTGCTGCACCTCTAGATGAATTCATAATATCGATATTGAGATATATTCGGAGAGACTGTACTTAAAACTCAAACTTTCAATTATTATATGTTTAATTTCAAAAAGAAATTATAATAATATTTAGAGAGATCTATGTATACTTGAAACGTTTCGGTAAAAATGTTTATAAATTGGTTCGCAATCTTTCCTTCTGTGACTATTTCTTGTAAAAATATTTCATTTTGATCTTGACATTCAATTTCTGAAGCTGAGGTTGCCATGACATGATTTGACCTATTGATAAGTATATACTTAATAAGTATAGACATGAGACACGATATGATCTATGAACTGTCTGATTCTATTGCCAGATGATGTACTTGACATATCATTTTTTATAACATCTATGTATAAATGAATGCTTCTTGTGCCTATAAATTGGTTACAGCTTCTTTCTTTTTATTATTGTTCTCAGTCTCAGTTTAAGTTAGGTTTTATATTGAAGAGCACTCAAATTGGATTCAGACGAACTTCAGTTTCATAAATTCCAAATCTAGAGAAATGAGAGGCTCGCAAGTATGTGTGTGCATATGTATGTGTTTAACCACAAAGAGCGGCGCCTCGAGCCAATGTGCCTCAAGTGCCAAAACTCAAATACTGCAATGAGTACGAGTATGAGTATGAGTGCGAGTATGAGTGTGAGTGCGAGTATGAGTGTGAGTGCATGAGTATGAGAACTTGATCATCATGTGAGTGTCTCTGTTTTCTCGCACGCCCAGTTTGCCAAAAAAAAAGAAAGAAAAAAAAGTACTTTTGAAACTGAGGCATGACAACAATAACAATGGCTATGTAAATAATTGATGCGAGCTTCTCTCTCTTCTTTCTCTTCTCGCTTCTCTCTCGCTTCTCACTGCCCGCTCGCCAGAAGAATCTTTTTGGACAGCTGCTAATTGACTTTCAATGTTTGGGAGCAGCTTTTGTTGGGGTGCTGAGAAAGTGAAATTGATCGCACTTGCCACTTGCCATTTGCCACATGCTACAAGTTGCACATGCCTCGTCTCCACAACGTTTTGAACATTTTTTTCTTTTTGATTTTGTTTTTGATTTTGTTGTTGTTGGTGATTTAAGAGCTGCAATTGCGACGCAGGGCATTCTAAGGAGGCAAGGAGCAAGCAGCAAACGAGCCAGAAGCAAGAAGCAACACAGAGAGAGAGAGAAACATAGAGAGAGAGAGAGAGAGAGAGAGGGAGAGGGAGAGGAAGAGGGAGAGAAGAGGGCTGCTTTCTAAGCTGCCTTAGTCGCCGCTGCAACTGTTGTTGATGCGATGATGCCGCTGCTGCTGCTGCTGCTGCTGGGATGAGTTGCATGAGTTGCAACTTCAGCTTTTACCACGCATGCCGGCGACACTTAAAAGCGAAACGAAATGAGCAAATATCAACAGCAGCAACAACAGTGAACAGAATACTATTTAATGAAAGTGCCTAACAAATAGATACCCTGTACTCTGATGTGAACGTTTAGTAATTTCCTGATCTGCCCGAAAATAGGTTTATTCAAGCGTCTTTCTGCTTTAAAAAAATGTTACAACAATAAATAACTTAACCAAATCGATTTTAAAGTTGAGCTTAAAGTCATTTTTAAGCATAAGTTTTTCTCGCTTTTTGATAAGGAAGTAAATATATTCCTCATGATAATAATAATTAAGAATTTATTTAGTTATAAAGTAAATTCAATTGCTTTTGTTAGAGATAATTATCAACCTAAATTGTGGAAATATTGCATATAACCTTTCCAAATCAAGTTTTATATTTGGGGACTGCATTTTTATAATTTGCATTGTTATTTGCTGGTTTGAAATTTGTTGCAAGTACAATAATAAATACAATAGTAAATGGATTTATTGAATTTATTTCACATTTGCGTTTAGAATGCCCCCGATGCGGCACTTGACTGATTACAGGGTATAACAATGGTGGCAACTGGCTTTAACCCAATTCTTTGGCTGCATTTCCGTCACTGAGTGAACTACTCAAAAGGGCCAATCTCCGACTTCGACTACGAGTTTGACTCCCAAGATGCAATGGTGAATAAAAAAACTAAAAATAAAAATAAAATGTGTCTTCTCATTGCTTAATGTCAGCCGCTGCTACTGTTTCTCGGCTTCTTTTTAGTAGTTGTTGGTTGTCGTTTGTCGCTTGTCGGTTGTCGGGTTGTTTGTGTCGTTTTCACTTTGGTTGCAGTTGCAGTTGCCACCTTGTAACCCGGCAATAATGGACAAGCATGCGACCGATTGCAGTCAGCGCAAAGGTTATTGCAACAACTCAAATAGCAACAACAACAACAACAGCAACAACAACAACAACAACAACTAGTACTATTAACAACAGCACGTTAAAGTTGTATGCGGCAGATGACAAACGACAGCCACTCGATGATGAAGTGTCAATGCAATGAAAACTAAACTAATAAATTGTGAGAGCGACCCAAATAGCTGGCTAGAAAACCTGGCGTGGCTAAAGAGGATTTTACTGGGCGATGGCTCTTCTCCTCTGCCACAGCCACTGCCACTGCCACTGCCACAGCCACTGCCACTGCCACAGCCACTGCCTCCGCTTCCTCTGCCCCATCCTCTGCAGCTGCTTCCATTGATGATTCTCCATCTGTCTTTAGTTTTATGCTGAGGGCACAAAGAGTGTTGCAACAATATGGCTATATGCAAATGCACAAATTACAACAAATTAAAAATGAAATTAATTTAAAAAAAATAACACTGGAAAGAATAAAGCATACCCTTTGAGCCATGACCAAAGTTTACTTGTTTTTATAAGTTTATATTTTGAAATTAGTAAAATGATTATTTTTGGTTTCTTTTTATATACTTTGAATTCTTTCCGGATTCGTCTTGAGGCAGTTTGCTGTGATAATCGTTAAAAAGAACACAGCAACTTTTTTATACGAGGAAAATCTATATCGGATATAGTGGAACGATCCAGTCGGCGACTGCAGCAAAAAGACGAATTTGTTGCCAGTCTCATTTAAAATGATGCCGATGCTGATCAAGCATATATATATATAGCTAATGGTTTTCGAAGCGTTACAAACTGCACGACAGAACCCAAATACCCGCTGCCAGTGTATTAGAAACGTATTTAAATGAAAATTACGTATGAGTATCATGGAATCGCTGCTGGGATTATTTATTATCTTGTTGGTGTATAATATGCATACATAGTTATATATCATTTTATTTCCCACTCTCTCCCTTTCTCTCTCTCTCTCTCTCTCTATTGCCTGATAGCATTCGTTTTTCGCTGAGTGTACTTCTTGATTGTTATTTTTTCAAAACTAACGCCACAGTTGAGAAATGCGGAGACCTTTACCAGCACCAAATTTGGTCGGTGTCAACTGATCGATGGAGCCCCTCAACGCACCCGCCCCTTTCCCCCCCCCCCCCCACACACACACACACACACAACCCACTTCCCCGCCTACTGTGTCTGTCTGTCTGTCTGTGTTTCTGTCTGTTTCGGTTTCTGTTTCTTAGTCAGCCGTTCAATGTGTGTGAAATTGAAGCGCAATTCAAGTCTGCGGCCGGTGAAAGTAACAAGATACTTTTAATAAGACATCTGAGAGCAGAGCAGGTTGACATGGAATAAGGGGCGAGCGTATGGGGGGGGGGGGGGGGCTGGGCAGTCAGCAGCATTTACTTAAGATGCGTGCGGCGTGCGGCGTGCGCCCAACAATTAAGCGAACAGCAAAAAACAGCAATGGGAACTTGCCACAGCCCTTTGCCCCACTTGCCACCTGGCTTGGCCCTGCGGCATGCAGACTTTGTTGCTTGTCTTTGTATCTAATTGCATATATACTCGTATATACAGTTGAACTTCTCTCAATCGACCATCTGCCACAAAACTTATTTTATTGAAATGTGAAAAATGTTTTTTTTTTTAAATTTATTTTTTTTGTTTCCCATTCAACAACTTCTGTGTTTATTGACCGATATCAATGAAATTGCCACAGTTGATGAAATAAATTGAAAGACATTTAAGTACGCAATTAAGGTACGAGCTTGAGAGAAGCTTTACGTTATAGTCAACTTGAATTTGTCGAGCATTATCTCACTTATTTGATTTCTTATAAACAAAAGCATTGGCCAAGCGACAAAGTTCGAGCGTAAATTGGATGGCGAAAACTCGGATGCAAAATGAGCAAAAATATGCATAAAATATGTATATAAAATTGAGCCGCCAACTAACTGACTAACTAACTAACAACTGACTAACTGGCAGACTTTGTGGCGCGACTCGCGTCCGCGTGTTACTTAATGTGTGTCCATCGATAGACGAGGCTGGAGACGGTCGCCAATTGACCAATTTCAGGCGGAACCAACAGTCAGCCGGCTGACTGACTGACTGACTGACTGACTGACGGACACACAGACAGAGGGACGGACGGGGGAAGGGACGGATGGACGGGGACTGACTGACTTGGCTAGTTGACTTGACCAGTTGACTAGTTGGCCAGTTGGCTACCAGCTAACAGCAAGTTGCGATGAAATTACTCCAATTTCGAGACAAGTATTTTTGGTCATATTTAGCAAACAGGAATCGCGATGCGAGCTGCGATCTCTGAGCCAGTCCCAACTCTAACTCCTTAATAAAAGCTGCCAATTCGACTTGAAATGGCGATGAAATCGCTATTTAATGCACACTGATTCAAAACATTCATACACATGCACATAATAAGGCATAATGAAGTTGGCCAAAAGTGTGTCACAGGCAGAAGGATGCATCTACGACGCCATAAGCTATATTTATATATATATATATATATATAAATTCTTGATCACAAGTTGAGTTAGCCATGACTGTCTCTCTTTATCTCTCTCTCCATCTCTCTCACTCTTTCTCTGTCTGTCTGTCTGTGTTTCTCTGTCAAGTTCTCGAGTTGATTTTATTTTATGGTCAACTTTCACCTTTTCCATAATATCGAGCAAAATTGATTTTCGATCGATATGATATATCTTTCCTAGCGAGAATGTATAATGTATTAATATATATATATATATATATATATCCGTACATGGTTTAGATATAGGATCGGAGCACTATATCATATGCCATAGGAAAGAGAGGGTTTTGTTTCCCTTCAGACTGGAGTAAATCTGCCGAAATCTCAACTTTTGTTAATAATAATTCAAACTCTGATCAAAGGGCTAATTAAGCTTCGGCTTAGCCAAGATTATTTCAAAATAAACAGTGACAAAGACGGAACTAGAAGTGCAAACTAAAAAGAAAAAAGAAAAAGAAAAGTTAAATAAATTGTGAATAAAATAAAATAGTTGTTTTTTTTTTGTACATTTTTCAACTCAAAGTCAAATGTTAAATTCAATTAGAATCTACTGTTTTGGCCACACTGTGCAACATTTCAATTCACAAGCACAAGCAGAGCAAGTGCAGCAGCAGCAGCAGCAGCAGCAGCAGCACCTGAAGAGGAAGAGTGCCACTGAAGCAGTCTTCAGACAACAGCGTCATCAACAAAAGCAAGAAACAAAAGCAAAAACCAAAAGCAAAAACAAAGCAAGGCAAGGCAAAAGCAAAGCAACACCAAATGCGAAGGCACTTGGCAAAAATATTTTATGGAAAAGTGGAACAATCGATTAAGCATTACGGCGACGACTTGAATACAAAAAAAAAACAAACAAACAAAAACACAAAAAAAAACACAAAACACAAAACAAAACACAAAGTTGCTGCAGATGCGGCTGCTGTTGGATAGCCGCCTAAACAGATGCAGATTCAGAAATTGCAGCGGCGATCGACAGACAACCCACATCAAATCATCAGTAGGAAAGCCACCCAGAAGGGCATTTGGAACGCCGCCCACTAGTGATGTGAAGATCGACCTCAACTTGCAACTGATCGCTGCACAGTCGAGCAGCAAAAACAGTAGAAGAAGAAGCTGCAGCAGCTAGCAGCTAGCAGCTAAGCTGCGGAATGGAAATGGGATTGGAGAGGGGCGAGTGGCGAGTGGACTCAAGAAACCCACTGAAAAATCTCTGTTCGGTTTGACCGAAACAAATTTGGGGTTCCACTTCCGATTCCACTTTCGATTCGGGTGCGTAAAATAAACAAATTTATGTTCAAGTTTCGGCAATTTGTCTACACTTTTTTAGCTTGCTTGTTTTTTAAAGATTCCTCTTGAAATTGAGTACAAAATTATTCAAATCTGACTTCAAATTTGGCATATAAATTCTCATATAGTGTTTTGGTTCCGGATATGGTCCGTTCGAGTATTTTGGTCTATGGACAAATTTTGAATTTCGATTCTGATTTCGATTCTGAATTTCAATCGGTAAACATTCGTTTCCGCTTCCGCAAATTCCTCCCTCAAAACTTGCAACAAGTGAAACTATCAAGGAAACTAAATTGTTTGCTTTGATTACACTCAGAAAAAAAACTAGTCACTCTGCGAAAAGTATTTGTTAATCAAAATCTTTGGAGCTGACATCAGATGAAGGCCAAGCCAAACTGAGTTTTATACTTAAACATAAAAACCAAATCAGAGAAACAAAAAATACGAAAACTTAAAGATTCTCAAAATATTTGTTCTCGGAGATTTTTGTTGGCTTTTTTTTTGCTTTCGATTCGAATACCTGAAGAAAAGAATATATTTAAGATATAAGTTGGTAT
Organism: Drosophila macrothrix; assembly: GCA_035042055.1. Classification (NCBI taxonomy): domain Eukaryota; kingdom Metazoa; phylum Arthropoda; class Insecta; order Diptera; family Drosophilidae; genus Drosophila; species Drosophila macrothrix. The sequence goes on from JAWNLX010000587.1 coordinate 6,054,532, forward strand.
TGGGGGAGGTGTATGGTTTGCCTTGGTCGTAGGTGCCACAAATTGGTGGCGCGGTGCGGTGCATAGAAAGTGCAAACAGTATTTTTTTTTTTTTTTTTAGGACTTGGGTCCGATGCGATGCGATGCGATGCGTTGCGTCTGCAACTGAAAGTTGCCCCCGTCTGCCCAATGAAAAACAGCAACAGCAACAGCAGCAACAGACGAATGGGGAAACCAACACTAAGCGCTGACAACAAAACGCATGCCACAAGCAACAGCAACAGAAGAAGCAGCCGGCAAAGCCGATACCGATAGCGATACCGATACCGATACTGAATTACCGTATTTGTATTCGTGTCTCATATTTTGTTGCTGTTGTTGTTGTCGCTGTTGCTGCTGCTGCGTCGGCTGCTGCTATTGCTGCCTATCAATGAAAAGAAGAAATTTCGCCATCAACAACAGCAGCAACAGCAGCCGTAGCAGCAGCCGTAGCAGCAGCCGTAGCAGCAGCCGTAGCAGCAGCCGTAGCAGCAGCCGTAGCAGCAGCGGCAGCCGTAGCAGAAGCAGCAGCAACAGCAACAACGTTGGCAGCGCCGTCGCAGCGCTGCTTGCCTCGTCGTTGCGCATGCGAAGTGTTTCGCTACGAGAAAGCAGGTGGATGCAGCATTCGGCGCTTACCCACGGCGCGGACCAGACGCGTTTTTAAAGCCACTTCGCATTCGCAACCAAAACTTCGAACGCCACTTGTAAAGCATCAACAAATAAATCACAGCAAGCCAAACAACAAAAATAACACAAAACCGACAACCAAAAAAATAAAATAAAAAAAACAACCGCATCAAATAATAAAACAACAAAAGATATTTTACAAATATTTGTGCAATTTTTTTTATAAATAAAAACACAACAAAACAAAAAACAAAATCCGAAAACAAGCACTGTTGTTGCATGTGTGTGTGCTTTGTGTGTGTGTATTTTGAAAGACGCGCGTGTCCTTGTTGCACGCTTTTCTCCTGCACTTTTGTCTATATATAAATATATATATATATCTACATATATATCTATTTTTTGTTGTTGACATTTTGTTGGTATTTTTGTTATTTTTTTCGTATTGTTTTTTTTTTTTTTTTTTTTTGTTGTTGTTTGTTTGTGCATCTTCTGCTGGATCGTCATTAATTGCCCGCGTGCAACTCGAACTTCAAATAGTGGCAATTAGCAGCTACCGAGCGGTACCGTTGTCAACAGCGCACAACAACCAAGCGTCAAACAAACTAAACAGCCAACAACAACAACAGCAACAGCAACAACAAGCGGCAAGCAACAACCAACAACCAGCAAGCAGCAAGCAGCAAGCAGCAAGCAGCAGGCAGCAACTAGCAGCCAACAACAATAACAATAACAACTGCTTTCGAAAGTCGCATCGAGCACATCCTGTTGCTCGTTCGGCATTGGATCAAAATTGGAATTGCGGCACTCTCCGGAATTGGTCCAAAGCGAAGGTTAGTGTTACTCAGCAACAGCATCTCGTAGCACAATTCTGGCTCAAACTGAAACTCAATTGGCTGCTCCAAGACTGGCAGCTGAAACAATTAAATCAATTTCGAAGCCCTTGAATGGGTTATCGAGTGCTTCTCCATCTACTCATATAGTCTAACGCCATTCATCTATCATCATCGGTTGGAATACTAATAACTTATCTGCAATCAGAATTTAGAGATGCTCTCTTGGCAACTTTCAGCTACTTTCAGGCACTATATCAATTCGAATAGCCGAGTCGGTTAATGATTGAAATGGGGCACGAATTGGAGTTAGTTTAATTACGATAGAACAATATTGATTTCGAGTATTTAATATTCCGATCAAACAGAGTAAATACCCAAAGAGTTCGCTGAATAAACTAGAAAAGACAAAGTCGGCTTTCAAAAATAATAAATAAAACAACTGAGGCGCAAATTGGCAGATTTTAAATTTTAAGTTACTAGTTTGATATTAGTAAAAGTCATACAAATATTGAATGAAAATCAAACTAATTTCGAAACTGCGATTTTTCCCCTTTTCGGTTTTCAAAAACATTCAAACAAATCCTTCCAAGAATATCTCTATCTCTGTCTCTCTACCTCTCTCTAACTATGTCTGTCTCAGTGGTGGCTGGTTGTACTCTGAAAGTGGCCAGTCTTCGATGTTGAGTCTTGAATCTTGAATCTTGGCGTTTGTCAGTCAGTTGGTGAGTTTTCTAATTGCTCGACTCGTGTTTGTCTTGGGCCTGTTGACGTTGACCCACTTGGCTGATGGAACACATTATTAACACATTTCACCTCTCCGCCAACTGCCCCGCGAGTACCACCTGTACAGGTGAATAAGTTGTCATTAAAAAAAACGTCGCCGCTGCTGCTGCTGCTTGCCTCTATGCCATCTTCTTCTTCTTCTGTCAGCCTGTCACTTGTGGGTTTTTTCTCTCTTTCATTTTTTGTTGTTTTTTTTGTTTGTTATCTTCTTGCTTTCAATTTGGTGTTGTCCAATTTTTGGGGCGTGGCAGCTGGCGAGTACTGCGGTATTCAATTGTATTGTTAGCCACACATTGAATGCATGAATAAATGTCAAATCAATCAAGTCAATCAGTCAATGGCGCAAATTTAAGTGCAACACAACACTAATGCCAATAAATTATAATTAGCTGACACAAACACACAAACACAAGCATATAAATACACACTTGAAAGCGAAAACGGGCTTAACAAATAATAATACTAACAGCAACAGCAACAGCAACAACAACTGCAACAGCAACAGCAACAGCAACAACTTGTTAAAAAGCCACAAAGTAAACACTTTCTAGTGTTTCAACAACTGTTGCTGTTGCTGCTGCTGCTATTATTACTTCTTCTACTTCTTCTTCTTTGACTTGCCGCTTTTCATGACAATTGCTTTCCAACAACAATATATTGCAGGCAACAACACCAACAACAACAGCAACAACAGCAACAGCAACAGCAACAACAACAACAACAGCGTGCACATGACAACAAATAAAACGTATTAATTGCAATTTATGCACATTGACAACAACAGACACAAACAACAGACAGCAACAACGACAACAACAACAAACAAGCTGCCCCGCTAGCAATATGCAACGACAACAGCAACACTCACAGCAACAACAACAACAGCAGCTCCAGCCGCAACAACAACAACAACAACAACACGAGATGCCAAAAAACATTAAACAACAAAAACAAATGCGTTGCCAAAATTTTTGTCGACAGAGTCTGGGGATCAAAAAGATTTGTCTGCCGCTTATCATTTTCCTTTCACTGCAGGTGAGCAATAACAATAGCAATAACAATAACAATAACAATAATAACAACAACAACAACAACCACAATAATAATAATAATAACAACAGCAACAACAATAATAATAATAACAACAGCAACAGCATCAAAAACTCTTTCATCTTTCACACACACGTAATTGAAATCAATTGAAGCTAATGCAAAAACGTGCATGGACATAATTGGCAATTCAGCAAGTTATCGATAATTATCGATAAGCTGCATGCGAGTGTATTTATATGTCTGTGAGTGCGTGTGAGTGAGTGTGAAGTGAAAGAGCTTTCGTTTAATAGCGCACACTTAAGTAGCTTTCAAAGCGGGCTAAGGCCAAACGGATTATCCATGTCTTTAATCTCCCACATTGATAGTCTTAAGAAGTACAACATAAATACGATATACGATGCTAATCCCAAGATAAAAAAAAAAAACAAAATTAAAAACAGCAGCTTTCGTTTTATGGCTTATAGATTGAAGAGCTTCACTTTGATATATATATATATATATATATATATAAAGAATAGATTAAAGACCATTATCAGTCTTCGTGAAGTTTCGATAATTTCCAACTATTATTTTCATATATTAATTAGATTACTATTAAAAAGAATAGAGTTCCGGTTGTTTTTCTGATTCACAATGCTATTGAAAATATTCTTAATTTGAATTCGATTTATATTTAAAAAAAAAAAATAGCTTTTAGAAAAGAAGAAAGAAAAATATCTATGTTTTATATAGAATGTGAATATGAATAGCACTCAAATGGTGATAAACTATAATGATAAATTATGATTTCTGTAAGAAAAGATTCTGATATGTATTGAAATATAGTTTACCTTTGCCGAATACTTCATTTTCAAACTATCTACATTTTGAAACATGCTTGAATATTTGCGATATATGTTCGACAAAACCAATACAAATAGATACATTCTGAGGAGGTGCTGTTTCTATGTAGAAAGTCAGCTTGCCTGTCAGTCCCGCTCAGCTTGTCTGCTGATCTTGGGTTCGTCCTCCTTTTGGTACGCTGCTCGGCTATGACACAATTTAAAAGATGATTTCCCTTTCCTTGGCTGCACGACGAACAGCTTAAACAAAAAAAAAAAAGACAACAACAACAAAAAAGACACGCAAAAAACTCTTCCTTTTTTTTGTTGGTGATATTGTTGCATTTTTCCCAGCCTCGCTTGGGTTCAACTTTGAACCGTCTTCGGGCAGATTCGTTTGTTTCAGGTTTTTATTTTTGGGCGCATTCTCTGGACAGGGAGAGGAGCACTTTTTTGGCTTTGCCGCATATACTTTCTCTCGCAGACAGGGAGACAACAGCTCCCTCCTTGTCTCCCCCCAAAACTTCTCCGCCCAACTGGGCACCAGACAGCATCTTTCGACATTTTGAGCATATTGGTCGAGGTCAAGATTAACAGCAGCAACAGCAATAAACAGCAATAAACAGCCGGCATTGGCATTGGCAGTAGCAGCAGCAGCAGCAGCAGCTTTTTGCTGTGGCTTTGGCTTTGTGTTTGGTTCCGTCTTCAGCTCCGGCTGTGACTGAAGCCGCATCATTAGTTGTCGCATTAGCAGCTGCCGCAACAAGCAACAAGCCACAAGCAACAAGCAGCCGCAACAAACTCACGACTTTATCAAGCCCATTGCACCGTCGCCAAAATGGAAACCGTTGGCACACATTTCTATTAACGCAAGGAGTCTAGCCTTCTGCCTGGTCAAGCCAGCACCCCCCCCCTCCACCGCTCCCACGACATCCCCTTTGCCTGCCCCTTTCGTCGTTGCGCTCGCGTTGGCAGTTCTATCGCATTGCGGAACCGGATCACGCGCATCAAAAATCTAAAAATCGAAATGAAACCAAAGCCGTAGAGCAACTGCAAAGCTCCCCTCCCCTTCCACTTTCCCTTCACCCCCCCATCCAGCCTCCTTGGTATTATTCATGCTTGTCGTCGCCCATGGGCTGCTCCAAATCACGTCTCCGATTCCGCACTTAGCATGCAAAACTCTTTTTTGTTTTTGTTTTTGTTTCTTTCTTTTAAATTTTTAACGTATTTTTAGAATTTGTTGTGCGGAACTTGTTTGCCAATTTATCTGCTGGCTGCTCTTGCGTGTGTGTGTGTGTGTGTGTGTGTGTGTGTGTGTGTGTGTGTGTGCTTCTGTCGCCTGGGCATCACATCACTTTCTACCTTAAACAGGATTTGGCGGGCAGGATGCCACCGTCGCGTACCACGTCGCGCTGATTATGTGACATCTCCCCATTGAGTCGCCCCAATATGCCGAAAGTTGCCGGGGAGAAAGTTGTTTTGGGCCTGCGGCACAGTTTCTGGTCCAAAGACAAAAATACTTTGGGTCTGGGCCAGCTGGCCAGATGCGACAGACGACAGACGACAGACAACAGACGACGACCGTCTGCCAAAAATGTTCAATGGACTCCTCTTCACTTCTCTTTTCTCTTGAGCCGCAAACATTTTCAAGCCCAATTTGCGAATTTCTATTTGATCACATTTGCTGTTATTCCCATACTTATTACATTCGACCAATGAGTCAAATCGGAACCGGAACTGCAACAACACCGCTTGAAAGTCGGAACCGCAACTAATATGATGAGTTCATATAATGTTCCAATACGGAACCGCAAACCGACAAGGTAGTTGCAACTAATTCAACAGCTTGCCAGAGCCAAAATACGACTCGGTTTGACAGCCTATTTTTTATATAACTACTTGAAGAAGCCAAATAAATGTTATATACAAAAAAAAAAAAAAGAATTAAAAATTACGAATTTATGCAGCGTTTTTCTTTTTAAACAATGTAGTTTTCTAAATTCTCAGAAGTTCTTAATTCAGTTCAGTTCAGAAAATTCTGTTCAGTTATGTATGTATATACAATATGTATATACTAAATATATATATATATATATATATACATGTTTTCAACCTGATCTTCAAATCTTAACCGCCTTATCCAATAATGTGAAATACAGTAATTGCCAGCTTAATCCAATTTTGATCTGAAGCGATAGAAATTTATATTGATTATAGTTAGTGGCTCTTAAATATGGATATGGATAAATGGGTACTTGTTGCACAAATGTGCATCGATTCCATAGGGAATACATATATATATATGTATGTTTATATAGTATTAGCTATGATGACTGACAAGCTTTTGGCATCAAGCAGTTAAATATATTGTAAAGCTTCTAAACGCTGAACAAAATTCAGTTTTATGAAGAATGCAAATCGAAGAAGGCTTTCAAATATTGTGAAATGTGCAAGTTGAGTTAATCGATTGAGCTATTAAATCAAGTAGCTATGTAATTAATTCAATTGTCAGTCTAGCTGCTTAACCGGCTATCTCTCTGCAGTGCTCTCTCTCTCTCTCTCTCTCTCTCCATCTCTCTCTCGCTCACACTCTGTCTCTCTATCTCTCTCTGTGGATTCCCCCTTTGATTTCTAGCCTTGACATCGTTCGACAAAAAGGCGGATCTTCTTGGCCAATTGGGTCACTTCAGATGGTAACAGAGAGAAACAACAAAAAAAAAGTGAAATTTGTTACAGTTGGCTGTGTGCTTCTTGTCTCTTTTGTGTGTCTGTGTGTGTTGTCATTGTTGTTGTTGTTGTTGTTGTTTCATTTCTTCATTTTCTTTGCCTTATGCAATTGAATCACAAGTCGCATCCGCCATTCGCCAGTTGGCCAATTGGCAATTGGCATGCGACATGTCGCTTTGCTCCCATTGTACTTACTTGAGATTCTTGCCATGTTTCCCTCTCCCTCTCCCTCTCCCCTTCTCTCACTCTGTCTCTCTCTCTCTCTCTCCCTCACTCTCTCTCAGTGTGCCTGTGTGTATCAGTATTTGTGGCACCTCATTAATGCAAGCTCTTCTTTGCTGACCTATTTGTTTTACTTGTGTGTCTCTCCTTTGGCAGCTCGTCTTGATCCGGGCGGATGATGTTGAGGTGGTGAAGGCAATCGCTGGCAACGGTGGCAACGATGAGCTCGCAATGGGGCTCAGCGATCAAGACAATGAGGTGGATCAAATGGCACTCGAATCTGAGCAGGAACAGCAACAACAGCAGCAGCAGCAACAACAGCAACAACAACAGCAGCAGCAGCAGCAGCAGCAACAACAACAGCAACAACAACAACAGCAACAATCTGGGCCCAAGATTCAGGTGCATTATCATCACAATGGTCCACCACAGGCACCGCCCGGTCTGAGTCTAGGCCTTGGACCCGCTAGAAGTAAGTAAAATCCCCAACAACAATTCTCAAGTAATTATAAATATATTCATTTTGTACAAGTTGCCACAAGCAAGTACACTCAGAACAAGAAATTGACCTGAAATGTAGAAAATCACCTTAAAAATTAGAAAGTTTTTCTTGTTTTTCGAAATTATTTCTAGAAATTGTAGTAAAAAGTACAATTGAAATTCATTATTAAATTGAGCAACAAGTAATGAAATTAACTAATAAGAAGTAGCCAGAAATTAAGAAATGCAAAGCGTGCTTTTTTTTTTTTTTCTTTTCGATTTATTAAAATCACAACGGTTTACATCCAATGGGAAGAGAGTTCACCCAATTTGCACCACCCACTCACTGCTCGTCTATTGTCTATTGTCGTCTATCCACAGGCAGCAACCATCAGAATATACCGATGAGCTTTGGCCAGCCGTTTGGACCACCACCACCGCCAGGTGCACAATTTTATAAGGGACCACCGCCGCCAGTGCCACAGCGAGGACCACTCGTACAGGGGCCATCGCTGGCATCGCAGGTGCAGCAGGTGCAGGTGCAATCGCTGCCCGATCTGAGCGTGGGTGCGTCGAGCAACAATGAGATTTGGGCATCGCCCGTCCAGGATATGCCCAAGATTGTGTCGCTGGATGTGAAGTGCGAGAAGAACGGCATGAAGGTGTTCGTTCAGTTTGATAAACCGTTTAACGGCATCGTCTTCTCCAAGGGACACTACAGCAACATGAACTGTGTGCATCTGCCATCCGGATTGGGTCGCAGCTCCGCCAGCTTCGATATTGGTTTGCATGAGTGCGGCACCGCTGGCAATACGGATAACTACAATCAGGGCTATGGCCATGACGCAGCCGGTAGTGCTGCTGGTGCCGGTACCTATTTCGAGAACATCATTGTCATCCAGTACGATCCGCAGGTGCAGGAAGTGTGGGATCAGGCGCGCAAGCTACGTTGCACGTGGCACGATCAGTACGAGAAGAGTGTCACATTTCGACCCTTCCCCGTTGACATGCTGGATGTGGTACGGGCGGATTTTGCTGGCGACAATGTCGGTTGCTGGATGCAAATCCAGGTGGGCAAAGGTCCCTGGGCATCGGAAGTCTCTGGGCTGGTGAAGATCGGTCAGACAATGACAATGGTGCTGGCAATCAAGGATGATGACTCCAAATTCGATATGCTTGTGCGCAACTGTGTCGCCCACGATGGCAAACGTGCACCCATCCAGCTGGTCGATCAACGCGGCTGCGTTACACGACCCAAACTGATGTCCCGCTTCACCAAAATCAAGAACTTTGGGGCGTCTGCATCGGTGCTGTCGTATGCCCACTTCCAGGCGTTCAAGTTTCCCGATTCGATGGAGGTACACTTTCAGTGCACCATACAAATCTGCCGCTACCATTGCCCGGATCAGTGCAGTGCCGAAACGAACCTTCAGGATGTCCATCATTTGCAAGTGGGACCCGAATCGCAGTACGGACCACCGCCACAGCTCCATGTGGATGCCTATCATGTGGCCAGTGCAATTGGTAAGCGCCGCGATGAGCGTCGGGTGCAGCGTCGTGCTCGAGCTGTTGCAACGCCAACGGAGCAAGTGGGCCTGAATCGCATCATTAAGGTTGTCTCCTCCGGTGATCTGACCTTTGCCATCGATGAGCAGGCGGGCAATGGTAATGGGTCCGCCGTCAATGCCGGCAACACCTTGCCACAGACCATGGTATTCCCGGTGAGGGAGGAGGGTTTGATTTGTATGACAACGCCCGGTTTTGCCATTACGTTGATTGTGCTGTTGGGCATATTGGTCACCTCGTGTCTGATCTCGGCGGTGCTCTATGTCCGACTGCGGCCCTTCTCCAGTTTTGCCGCCAAGGAGCGAGCCGTCGCCTTTACGAATCCACAGCTGGCGGCTGGCGCTCTGCCCGTCATCCATTTGCCATCGCCGGTGGATGCGCTGCCGGGCACGCTCTCCAAGAAGCGGGCGCTCTCATGAGCGTCAACAGTTTTAATGATCCATCCCGAACATCCACTCCAGCCACTCCAGCCACTCCAGCTACTCCAGCTACTCCAGCCATCCATTCAGGATGTCTGCCCCTCAGTTTGAATTCGTCTGCTAATTGCTAATTCATTCATATTCATAAGTTTAATTTTTGTCACAGATCTATCAATAATTATGTAGTTCATGCCGTTTTACTGGGTTCTCCTCTCACAATCCCTATCCGTATCTAAGCCAATTCCCAACTATAGTGTAGAAGTTCGATTGGATTTTTCTTCTCTTTCTATAAGCACTTCAACCCATCTCTCATCTTTCTATCTCTTCGTCACTTGGTGGTAGTCTTTATTATCAAAAAAAAAAAGAAAAAAAAAGACAAAAAAAGAATAAGAAAATAAATGAAAACCATATAAAACATGCTTTAGTTTAAGTCGAGGTTCTACTTAAAACCGGTGCTAAGCCCAATGTTTACAGATTACAAAATAATACTTTGGCCAATCTGGCAACGCTGTCAATTCTATCCCATTCGTGCGACTATCTCTGCCTCTGTCTTTCTCACGCTCAATGCGCATTTTCACATGGTACTGACGGAGTTCAGAACAGGACTTTAACGACAAGCTGGCAACGCAAGCAATTCCAGTAAAATTGTCAAATTTAACAATTTAACAGTGACAGAGAATTGGTAAACGTTCAGTTAACTTTTTGACGGGAACATGGGGAAATGCACACTAACGTTTTAGACTCTTCTTAGACTGTCCTTACACTAATACTTACCAGATATTTATACTTATATGCACGCATTAGATATGCGTGTGTATATTTCAATTAGTCACTAAATATTTTAAGTGCTTTAAACTTAGTCTAAGCTCCAGATTCGAATCGATTCTTTGATCCATAGATCCTTCTGATCCTTGTTGCATCTTGTTAATTTTTAATTGTTGTCTCACATGGAGCCGTATCTAATTTATACTCTTATTTATTTATTTATTTTTACCAACTAGTACAATCCCCGACAAGCCCCAATTTGTTTATTATGAGTATTTGCTTTTTTTTTGTTTTTTTTTTATTATTATTATTATTACTATTGTAATTCCTGCAAGAGAGAGAGAGAGAGGCGGAAATTAAGCTAATAACGTGTTCAATAAATCGTTAATAATATTACATATTGGAAAAGTTGTTTAATCGAATTGTTTAGGTTCATAAAACAAATACGAGTGTACCGATTACTTTCTTACATAATCTATATATCAAATTATCTATTTACTTATTTACGAAATGTACGATTTATACAAATACAGCATTGTATGCTTGTGTGAGCAAAACCAATAAACGACAATAATAAAAAAAAGTGTTTTTTATTCATTAATTTTTATGCAAATTTTCAGAGAAGACTTACATCTTTGATTAAGGACTCCAGCTAAGCATGCCAATATCTCCGAAATATAGATACAATATAGATCTATGAGAAATTTCAAAAATTATTCAACTATCTTTAAGTATCCAAATAATTGATCAAAGTCGATTTTGCCTAAATGTATGCACTACAAATTGATGTTCAATATCAAAATCAAATCCACAGTGCTCTTCTCAAAACTAAATGTGCTCAGACCCAGCATGCATATATATATATATATAATAATGCATATATATATGCATATAATCTATAATCTATAAGAGTTATGGGTTTGCCCCAAAACAGATTAGAGATTTCCCATTTAGTTGCAAAATAAAAGACGCATCCAAATATAATTATTGTAGTATATTTAATCTTAATTTTAAGTATTTATTTTGTTTTTGCATTTAGTTCATTACAATTTTCAGTGTTTGTTTATATTGTTTAGCTTTACGAGTATTTATTAAAAAAAAGGTAATTAAATAAGAATTGTATAAATTATTTGGCCTTGACAACCGATTTGCATTTGTTGTATGTGGTATGTTGTATGTTTTGTGTTTTTGTTTTTGTTTTTTTGTCCATTCCATTTCTCTAATAATAATTTACTAGATGTTTAAATAAGTCATGAATACATAAGTCTAAATTCACATAGATCAGAGATATGGGAATTTAATTTGAATCAAACGAAATATGCCAAAAATACATATACATATATATCTAAATATATATATATATATATATATATATATATATATAGCTGATCTATATGAATTAAGATGTATAAAAAGTGATGAATTTTAACTAAAATTTGCTAAACGCTGCATTCCAATGACTTGATGAGTTATAATTTCAATACTTTTCGAATATTTTCGATTTCGATTCCGATTCCGATTCTTGAAAATTGTTGCTGTTTGTTTGATAGTTTGTGCTGCTTATGATAGGTGCTTATCGAGTACTAAGTAAATCAATAAATAAGTGTCCCCTAACGTTAGTCATGTAGTAGTAAGAAGTAAGTACGATTATATCGGGCATACGATATTGCTATTTGTATTTTTCGATATTGGGTTTTTTTTTCTTTCTTTCTTTTTTTTTTTTTTGCAAATTTAACGACTAAATGCACCCAAAAAATTAAAAAAAAAATTCAACATAAATATAATAAATATTGTGCAGCACCAGTAAGACAAAAGTAATGAGTGTGTGAAGATCGGGACATCGAATGCATCTCTCTCTCTCTCTCTCTCTCTCTCTCTCTCTCTCTCTCTCTCTCTCTCTCTCTCTCTCTCTCTCTCTCTCCCTCTCTCCCTAATGGATGGCCTTCCGGTATTGCCCTGTTGCCCGTTTTCAGCTGACGAGAGCAAAAACTAACGAGTATATAACAAAAAAAAAAAAAAGCTAACGAATGAAAACATGCGTGTTCCATTCCATTATGTTTTATTCGATTCGATTCGATTTAAATATGTTTTTGTTCCATCTACGAATGTGAATGTGATCGAAAGGCATATTTCATTCAATACCCGCTGTAGCTAACAAACGAATGAAGGAGAAACTAACAATTCCGTGTTCCATGCCATTCTGTTCCTCAACTCAATTTGTTGCCAACTAACTAACCATTCGGTGTTCCATTCCAGTTTGTGGCTAACTAACGAGAGCACATGGATGTTCCATTCTATTTCGTTCATTTCGCTCTCTCTCTCTCTCTCTCTCTCTCTCTCTCTCTCTGCCTGTCTCTCTGCTTGTGACTACTTCTCTTGTGCTGTTTCTTCTACTTGTGCCGAGTTTTGTAACGAATTGGAAAAAGGCGCAGGCTTAAAACCTGTCAGTCAGTTCGATATTCTTTTTGTTATTCAAACAAAAAATAATAAATAAAATAAAATAAATAAATAAAAATAAGAAGTATATAAATTAATAATGTTTGCAGCGGTACATTAGATAGTTTTGGGTATATAGATACGAGGGGGGGAGGGGAGGGGGGGGGAAGTCAGAGCCATTTCTCACTGCACCGTTTCATGGCCAGCAGCAGCGCTGGGCAACTGTTGCTGTTGTCGCTGCTGCTGCTGCTGCTGCTGCTGCTGTTGTTGCTGCTGCTGTTGTTGCTGCTGTTGCTGCTGCTGTTGTTGTTGCAGATGTCGCATGCGAAAGAGCCGCAACGTCATCCAGGAGGCAAGAGTGCCGGGCACCGGCATCGGTGTCTGCTTCTCGAGCGCCTCCTTCTGCAGCTGATAGCGATAGAGCAGCGAGCCGGCAATTAACGCTGAGACAATTGTCGCCGAAATTACAACAATGAAGAGTATACTAAAACCGGGCACCGGCATACAGATGCCATAGACGACCTCCTCACTGATCTTGCCCTGAAAAACGGTGACCGCCTCCTGTTTGACATCCGGCGAGAAGGCCAAATCCGCCTCGGAAATGACATCGTATAGACCGCTAACGCCGACATCGGCGCTGCGCACCTTTCGATCCGATATAACCAAGGAGCGACGACGACGTCGACTGTTCCCACTGCTGCCATTGCTGCTGTCCTGCGTTGCAGTCGACTCTTTCGAACTGTTTGCCGTTGGCTCATCGAGATCGATGTGATCTTCGCGTGACTTTTTCAATGCCTCCGCTTGTGGCCGGTAAACTGGTCGCGGCACATCATCCGATCTGGGTTCCAGGGAGCGTGGTCCGGCCATTGGAACGCCCATTCGCTTTTGTGCTTCGAGTTGGCGTGGGCCATGCGGAAATTTGCCGCTCTTCTTCAGGCCAAGATAGCGTTCACCTTCGCCATCCATGTCGCCCATATCATCGTCACCAAAGAGATCGGATAGATCGGCCTCCTCATCGAGATCCTCGTGCACGGGTCGCGGCTGCAAATTGCCGCTCTTCTCCTCATACAGATCGCCGGCAGCTGGGCCGCCCATTGTCTGCTTGTGATCGTGTATAATGTCCTCGTAGAAGATGTCATGATCCATGCCACCCATATTGCCGATGCTGCCAATGCCACCCAATCCACCCAGTCCACCCAGTCCACCCAATCCGCCCAAGCCGTGTTGCAACGATTGGGAGCCGTGTCCCATTGAGCCCGGCTGCATGTCCAGATCTCTGTGCAGCTCATTGTTGTTGCTGCTGCTGCTGCCCATGACATCGGCAATGTGAACATCTTTGCGTTCATGCGCATTGCCAACGCCATGAGCCAATGCATCGCCGCCGCCGCCGCCACCGCCGCCGCCGATAGGCGCCGAGTTCTGGCAGTGATCGAGACAACCATGACGACATATCTCCACCTTGCACTTGATGTGCACACTGAGCGCATCCGGGAACTTGAAGGCGTGGAAGAAGGCGTATGTTATCACCGTGGCGCGCTCATCGGGCGCACGGGCCTTCAGGAAACGGGATATCATCTTGGGTCGCAGCACACAACCAAATTCATCTGACAAATTGATCACATGTCCCGAACCATCCGATGCGGCACAAGACTTTACCCGCATATCAAATTCACCTGTGGAATCGAATGGAAAGATCGAGTTGGATTTTGAAAAAAAATATACACAGTTTCATTCCGATGGATGACACTCACCGCGATAGTCATTGATGGCGACGACAAGCGTCAGCGTGGATCCCAGTGGCACAATGCCACTCACTGGCGGCGCCCACGGTCCCTTGCCATGTTGTATCTCCATCCAGCAATCAACATTATCGCCTGTGCCACACACAAGCAAAAAGGGAAGAGAGCCACAGAGAAGAAAGTTAATTTTGAGGTCAGCTATGTAATTGAGTGCTCTAGTTGATGTGTTCTGCTCGACTGGCAGATACCCTGCGAATTCTAGTCGCTTACAAATATATCTATGCAGCAAGGCATCACATTTTTCTCAGTGTTATTTTTGGTTGCTTCTTACAAAAAAATTAATGTTGAATTTCGATTCTGGTTCTGAAACTCAACCCTGATTACAGGATAAAGGATGTGCTACATTCTGAATAAGCTGTCTGTGAATATTTAATTACTTGAATGTGACAAACATTTGCACAACTTTAGGATACCCATTTCTTTTCTTTTCTCTTCTTTTCTTTCTTGGAGTGTTGTGCACAGTAAGGGCTCTGGCTATATCAGAACCGTGAACCGTGAACCGTGAATGGTTCACCTTTGCGTGGCTTACTTACCGCGAAAGTCAAGCTGTATAACATCCAAATCGGCAATTACCATCGGAGGCTTGGAGGCGGTCTTCTCATAGTCGTTGAACCACTCGCAGCGCAAACGTTTCGCCTCGTCCCAGACCTCCAGCAGATCCTTGTCATACTGCACGACTACCTGCGGTCACAAAGTAAAAACAAAAATAAAAAGAAACGCAGGCATTAAGCGGTTAGCGGCTTATCGGCTTAGCGGTTTAGCGGGTTAAGTAAATGGCCCAAGTGGCAAAAGTCTCGAGCAGGTGAGTGCATGTACAACGCGAACAAAGCGACGTGGGAAACCGATCACTGATCAGTAATCGGTGATCGGCAATCAGTAATCAGTAACCGGTGATCAGTTATCAGCGATCGGTAGTCAGTTACCAGCGATCGGTTATCGGTAATCAGTACTCAGTTACCAGTGATCAGTTATCAGTGATCGGTGATCGGCAATCAGTAATCAGTGATCAGTGATCGCTAATCAGTTACCAGTGATCGGTTATCGGTGATCAGTAATCAGTTATGTTCAATTCAATTCAATCTGTTTGAGCTTTCGATGGATGGGTATTTTATATAAAGGGGGACTCCCTTTTCTGATCACTGATCGCAGCATTATTTGAGTATTTAATTGTAGCTGTATTCAATGTAATTTCACCTTAAGTACTTGGGAACACTCAGAATAATCGCTCCTCAAGCGAACTGTTTATTGAAAGAGGCTTGCAATCGTTTTGCAGTTCAGATTAATGTTTAATCGCACGAACTATTATTGGATACTTAAAGATAACATTGAGCATTCAGTTGCTTCAGTTAGATATCTTGCATGTTGATCACTCTCTTTGTGGGCTTAAGGTCTAATGTTAATTTGTGCTTTGGAATACTGATCACTGATCACTGTCTATATTTCATTTTTCTCTACAGTTATTCAAAGGGATCGCTACGCCACATAGAAACATAGAAACCCAATCAGAATCAGAATCAGACATGTTCCACTTACCGTATTCTCGTAAAACTGGCCATTGAGATCCGGTTTGGTGCCGCATCGGGAGTAAGAGATGCGGAACGAGAAGAACGTCTTGCCCGTCGATGGTGGCACATAAACGCAACGGGGATCACTGTGTTGTCCTGTCAACAGATTCGTGTTTAGTGTTAGTGGCAATCGATCGAATAAACTGTGTACTGTGTGGATTATACGCACCTTTGGAACTAACAATGCCTTCGAAGGGATGGGAGAAGGTCAAATGGACATCCATGTGATCCTTACCGCACATGACCTCAAGTGAAACTATGTTTGGCATACCATCTGGCCGATCCATGGGCCACAGTTCATTACCAGCTATGACTAAACTAAACTGTAAAGTAAAACATAAAAATAAATACAATTTATAGTTGTATAACATCCGATAACCAATAACGATGATAAGCAAACAAGCAAAAATAATGAAAAGTTATGGCTAAGGGGTCTTAAGGAGTCTTCAAATAGGTAACAAACCATTTGAATCAGTGATCAACACCAGAAATATCTCTAAGCAGTTATGCAGCACTTGTTAAGTCTAACATCAAGTTTCAACAGTGAGAAAACTGCCTGGGGAATTTCGTTGGCCATTTTGTCTGACTTTGTGTGTGTGAGAGAATTTATGCTTGACTTTAAATAACTGCTAGCATTTCTCAACACTTAATTGACTTTTCTTAATGTAGTTTTGAGAAAGTACGCAGCGAACACAGCACATTTCTAGATCTTAACTGATGCAGCTGACAACGATATGTGGACCGTTATAATTTCTAATTAACGCGATTCCCACTGGCTAACTTGACACCTGCTGCAGCTGCAACTGCAACAGCATCGGGCAAGCTGCCATCGGAACTGGAATGGTATGGCAACACCATCTCCATCTCCATCTCTATCAGCATCAACATCAGCAACAGTTTTGCAGTTGGGTTGCTTGTTTCCTCAGTTGAGTTGATTGCATTAAATTATTCGGCCAGTTGCCATGGCACTCCTTTTAATAAGGGTTGCCACAGCGACGGCCTTGACGACTGCCTCTGCCATTTATTTATTCTATTTTTTTTCTCATCTTTTTGTTGTTGTTTTTCTTTTTAATTGCACTTGTTTTGTTGGCCCCGCCAAACATGTTACCAATAAAAACGAAATGCAGCCGAGCCAAAGCTTTCAACTTTTGGCAGCACAAACGAGAAAGCAAATTCCAGCAGTCCAGTCACGTGCGGGGAAAGGGCGGTTGGGGGGGGGGGGGGGGGCAGGGGGAGGTGAGGCAGGGAACAACTCGTCTAAGCTAGATCTGGCTGTTGGCTGCTGGCTGGCATTTGCATACTTGCCCCAGAGCCTGCATTGCCACACCGAGCCGGATTCCAAGTTCATCTTGGCTTGGCTTTAATTAAACTGGCCAAAAAGAGTAAGAAGAAAATCTGTGCAACCAAATTGCAAATGGAATTTCTTGTTGCACTTGCAGTAAAAGTTGCTCCCCAACCTGCAAAGCAACCAAAACAATCCTTTCCCCCTTTTATTATTAGTTGGACCCCTCTCTATCTCTCTCCATGCCTTGAGCGACAGCTGAGCAGCAATTGACCAAACGGCGGTGCCAAATTGTCTGCAACAACTACACTGTTCAACACTGTATCTACACTGTGCAAACCTAGAGAGCATGTAAAGTTTTGACTCTCTTCAACATTTTATACTTGTTTGAACAACATTTTAAAGATCTTGGGGCGCTGCAGAATATTTATATTCATTTATTATTAGCTTATATCCTGTCTTTCAATATTGAGTCAACATAATGTTTATACTTTATACAAAGAAAGTGTATAAACCAAACAAGCTGTCGGTTTCATTACTGTCAAGTAATTATGAGTTTTATGTAAACTCGACATAAATTTCTTATCTCAATATCTGGCAAACAACTGGCGATTAAGTAAGAAACAAGATAGTGAATACGATAAATGAAAAGTATTTGAAATTTATGCAGAAGCGAATATATTTATATATATATATATACAAAGAAAAACCCGACAGGTTAATTTAAACACTTCACTTCCTGAGGTAATTGTTTTAGAATATAATATTAATTAAGCGACTCTCTCTGCAACTTGTTCAAATTCAATTCATATTCAATTTGAATGCAACACAAATATGGCGCATTCAAGTGTATTTTCTTTGCTCTCGATAAAGATGTTAGACTTACTCTAATTTAAGATTCAGGCAATTCAGTGTTAGATAGATATTAATCTAAGATAAATATACTTAACTAAACTAGACAGTGCGGAATCGAATCACGGTCATCTGATAATGTATTCATTAATATTAGAAATTGTTGCTAAGTTCCCATCCCAATATTGCCGCCCCCCTGCATACCAATTATCTGATCATTTTGTTTGCAAAAAAAAAAGGGAAACACCTTGAACAAAAAACGTTATCAACAAATTCTGTTCTAATTTTATTTTTCCATGTTTTGAAAAAGCAAAAGTAAATTCTATTAAAGGAAACGTTCCAAACTCAACAATAAATCTCACAATATATACAAAGATATTTGGATATAAACAAGAATATCTGTTTTGCTATGCAGCAGCTACAATTATGGACTTCAATATCAATGTGTTAAAATTATCTTATTATTCGTTTTATTTAATTAATTTGCGCTTAATAAAAAAAATAATGTTCGCTTTATACAAATATTTTTCATATTATTATTCATATTTATCATACCAGCTTCAGATCTGGTTGTTTACTAAATATTCCACACTTGTGTAACTATATTGATATGTACATATGTCAACGGCTATCGCAACTTTAAATATACTTAAGTTGTGGAATCAAGATAGGCATATACTCGTACGTAAATGAATGCAACTTAAGCCTCATTTTTATACCGATTGTTCCCATGACAGTGGTCGGATCTGGACATCTCCGATCTTTATGTAGTTTTTTTCAGTAAAATCTTAAGATGTTGAGTTGAAAGAGTTCTGCGCATTATAAGGCAACAAATGGGAACAAGTATCGACTTGATTACTCATGCTGATCAAGAATGTATACATATATACCTTGTGGGATCGGATACGTTTTCTTTAATGAATAACAAAAACAAAAACAAAATTATGACATACGCCAAAATGGTGTAACAAAACAGGTAAGTGGCTTATACGACTAGGCTAAGCCCTGAAATCTGTTGAAAGATTCCATATAGCTTACCTAATAAATATGCGATAATATTTATTCAAAATATCAAAGGCAATAAGAGCTAGAGGCTTCGAATTTGGAATATAAGTTATCATATACCATACACAGTTTATATTAAGTATAAATATGCCTTTGCATAATATTATCTGGGTTCAGGGTACCTCCAAGTCGAGCTCAATCGACGAGAGCTCTTTTTTTTTAGTATAGCGCATTTTTAATGAGCCACAAATTAAACTCAAATTTGTAGATATTTTTTATAGAATAATTATTTTCAACCTATTTTGCAAGATGAGAAACAAAGGTAGAAGAAAAAGAGGAGAGAACGTTACAGTCGGGCGTAACCGACTACGAAATACTCTGATTCCCATAAGTAACACCATCTAAAACTGATAACTGTAGCTCTTAAATTGCGAGAGATATGGACTTTTGTGAAGAGTGACATGGGTTTACCGATTTCCACTAAAAGGTGTATATATAATTAAATTTTTGACCGTTACTTAAATAATATACCTATAAAATTTGACGGCTCTAACTAAAAAACCAAATTTGATGACTGTAGTCTTAAAATTGTGGGAGATATTTGGCTTTATCGATTTGCGATTATCGATTTTATTGATTTCCTAGCCTAGCCTAGCCCCCTAGTGGATGTAGAACTTAAATTATACACTTTGTCTGACGAGCATAAATAAGTATATGTTCCAGGTTTTAGGTCTCTATCTCTAAGTATCGGTTACAGAGTATAAAAAGAGAGAAATTCAATCTTTTTCGAAGAACCAGTAACCGGAACCGATACTATTAGTCCATAAAGTACCACAACGGTGCCGAATACCGAAAAAAATAAAACATTTGGAAACCAATTCATAATCTTCACCGCAAACCTTTACGAAATAGGGTTCACTTTGAGCAGGTTATCAAAAATAACAGCGTTCAAATACACAAATTAAGACTGTAGATCAAGATAATAAGATAGTTGACCAAAACATACATATTACGTACAAGTAAATGTTAATAGAAAGTTTCTCTCTTGCACTTGATTGTTTGGTCAAATTTGTCAAATTTAACACACAATCGTTAGAACAATTTTTGAGTAAACAACGAGAGAGAGAGAGAGAGAGAGAGAGAGAGCGAGAGTGATTGGAGAGATAGAAAAAGCAAAATAAATAAATTGACAACGATTATTTGAGAGAGTAAGATAGAGAGACAGTGAGAGAGAGAGAGACAGTAGAGAAGTAAATAGACAACGATCATTTGAGAGAGAGGGAGAGGGAGGAAAACAGTAAATGAGCAACGACTGTTCGAAAGACACTCAAGGTTAGCCCTCTCATAGAACACATACTAGCTGCCTAGGCGGTAATATTGCTATCAGCATGACGCGACGCTTTTTAATTCAATGTTGCCTATGTATGTGTGTATGTATGTATTAAGTATGTATCACGTATACCCTGGCAAATGAGTCAATTTAAATTTGAAGGTGTCATCGCAGGGTTCATTAACTAATTGTTTATTTAATTATACAATAATAGATTAGCAATTTCGTTCTATAATGTGTCAAAATTGCAAGTTAAATCCGTCGCTTGCTGAGTCTAATATTTAATAAATTACGCGAGGGCATCTGCACGTCGACATGAAGATAGACAAAGATATATCTGCTCATTCTGTACTATGGTATTATTTCGTATTAATACGTAGAATATATATATATATTCTTCTTGAACAACCGGTGATATAAATGCCGACACGACAAAGTTCTGCTCAGTTCAACCGTTGATAGCTCAACAGGCAGACAAGGAAAATAGCTAAAATAAAATAATATGAATCGCTGGACAAATCGTGTGGCTGCTGTGACCGGAGCCAGTTCGGGCATTGGAGCTGCCTGCTGCAAGGATCTGATTGCCAAAGGCATGGTCGTTGTGGGTCTGGCACGCCGTGAGGATCGACTGAAGGAACTGAAGCAGCAACTGCCGGCAGATCAGGCGATGCGTTTCCATTACCGTCGCTGCGATGTGAGTAAGGAGCAGGACGTGATCGATACTTTCGCATGGATCGACAAGCAATTGGGTGGTGCCGATGTCCTGGTGAACAATGCGGGCATTACGCGTCCTACTACCATCATCTCAGCGGGCAATAGCGCCGATCTGCGTGCCATACTCGACACCAATGTTTTGGGCGTCTCCTGGTGCACGAGGGAGGCCACCTGCTCCATGCAGCGACGCAAGATCAACGACGGGCATGTTGTCATCGTGAATAGCATTGCTGGACACAGTGTGCCCATCGTACCGTGGATGAGCATGAACATGTATGCACCGTCGAAGTATGCGATAACCGCACTGACCGAGGTGCTGCGTCAAGAGTTCCTCAACGCAGGCACACAGATTAAGATAACCGTAAGTGGAGTTTCCAAATTCAAATCCACAATTCTCGACTATACAAATATACTTTAACAATGTGATTATCATTGTCATTCTTTTCAACACAGAGTATCAGTCCCGGTGCCGTCGATACCGAAATCATTAATAAAGACGTGCGCGAGAAGGTTGGCAAATTCGCCATGTTGCTCGCAGAGGATGTCGCCGATGCGATCAGCTACTGCATTCAGACACCTCCGAATGTTCATATACAGGAGCTCACTATAAAGCCACTTGGTGAGCGCTTTTAAGCAAGGGAGTAACTCCAACCGGATGGGACAATTGCATTATTTATATATTATCTTATTGCATGTGTTCTAATACCGAGTCTAAATTATATAGTTATACATTGTACAAAGAAAGTGAAATGCATTTTTCCATTTAGTTTGTATTTATCTTGCATGCAAATGAGAACATAATCTGCCAACTCCGTTGTCAGTTATGATTTTACATTTGATTTAATTCATTTGTTTTTGTCTGGCAATAATGTTAAGAGTATTTTCTTTGTATGTACATATGGCAACGCTGGTGTATTTCTAAATAGTTCTGTTGGCTGGTTTATTTTATAGTCTACTCAAACTGCGCCGATTAATCCGTAGACGAAGAAAGCAGTTCCCCCACGTAAACGAAAGGCGTTTCAATTTGAAAATTGGAAACGCCATTTAATTATTTATTGCAATAATTAAAACGTCAATGGAACAATTTAAGTCTGCTGATTGAAGTGAACTCAATGTGAAAAAAGCTTAGTTTAACAACTTGATTGCATTCTTGATCTTGATCAAATTTGTGCAGTTGATCAATATATATGTCGAGGTGAATGTCTGAATGAAAAAAATACCTATCTGTGAAATAGTGCTTTTTATTCCACTACTCCGATTCCACCTTGAAGCTGACGAGACTCCAAAGCAAATTCTGGAAGATTGCCCGGCAATAGGCCGACTGAGACCCTCTCACCTAAATACTTGTAAACTTAGTGCTCTAAGTTCAACTACAATAATTGCATTTGTGCACATGATTGGAGATCTTTTCTGGCTGGGAGGACCTCCAAACTTATATATATATATATATATATATATATAACTGCTTATAATTGATGCTGTTGGATATATATATATATATATATTTTTTTTTTTGTGCCAACAATTAACAACTTTGATTATAATAACAAACAAGGTGTGCTTTGTTAAACAAAAACAATGTAAAAAGAATAATTAGGAATATGTCAGTCAAGTAATTTGCACAGAAATAAGGCAATAATGCAAAAGCTACCTTTCATATCTATGTGTAATCATTGATGTAACTACAAGTCTGCGTTGACTTGTCCGTATCTTGGATGCCAGACTTAGTGTCGTAGTATAATATTTGCCAAGAAAACGCTACGGGAATATAATGAATGCATTGTGGCATCATTTTATGTGCTTGCATTTAGTTTTCCTAGCATTGGCTTCAACAACAATGCTGTAAATCATTTGACACCCTGATTGAGGATCATTTAAAATGTCAATTCGCATATATAGGAAGACGCGTATTTAAAGTTAGATTATATGTTAAGTATACTCACCATTAAATGTAAGATAAATATACAGCTACTAAGTCTAAGGTCCCACAGCCGTGTAGGACCTTTTTGTGGGCTCCACATGCTGGCGATGTGGGCGCTTCGCCTATATCTGGAATGGGTGAAAACAACGATTAAGTTAGTTAGTTGAATAAGTTAGCCGATTAAAAATTGACGTGGAAATAGGAGTTGACTGTGGCCACTGTGGCAGGCACAGCCAATCTGATCATATCAGCACAGTGGAGCAATATAGCTGAAGCAGGGTTTCAAATTTAATCGGATTTCGCTATCGAATAATACTACAAGATAATAATAATAAATCCAAGTTAACAGTTCAAAATAAAATGTTTAATAATATTACTAGAACTATGTGTATATTGTAATAGTGTGTTCAGGAAGTCGTTGTGTTGAGTTACACAATTTAATGATAATTCACTTGACAGCCCGGCTGAGAAGAAGAAGAAAACTATTTTTAAAGTGCATTTGAGCCTATAAAGGTATATATATAAAGTACTAATGATAATATTTCAGAAGGCATTACATCTTGTAAAAGATAACGCATAATCTTATATTATTATTAGTATGATAATGGAATGATAATATAGTATGATAATGGAACGAATACATTCTTTGAGCCAATTCATAATCATATCTGATGAAAGGTAAATGGTGTTCGTGGGTTTCGTGGACTTTGGCACCACTGTGCGGCGCTTGTAACTGCCACTTATCGTCGTGCGGCACTTGGCGGAGTTGCAGTTGGCGTGAGTGGGTGGCGTGGCGAATGCGGCTAATGAATAGAAATTGGCCAATTGCAAAACTCAGCGGGGAGAGCTTATCGAATGCGAATTGCGGATTGTGGAATGGGAAATGGTAAATGGGAAAATGGGGAATGCGAAATGGGGAAATGGGAAATGAGGAATGCGAATGCCAAGTGCGAAATGCGAAATGCTTTTGGGCCCGTCTCTCACGCCTGGTCCAGTTAGCCAAGCCAGTCGTGACCCACAAAATGGAGGTTAATAAAAGCGCAGCCGCAAAACAATCGGTTTGCGCCTGCGAGGATTGCATTTGTGGTCAATTCGCCAAGCGGCCAACTCTTTAACGATTGCCCATAATCAGGTTATGGATAATATTAGCGAATTCCAAGCGCGAAAGGCACTATACAAAATACACTCAAGTTTAAGGAGCTATCGAGAGTTATCGAAGTTATCGTTATCGTTGTCGTTGTGTAAAACAGACGACAAAGGAAACTTTTCACCGTCAAAGCTGAAGAAATGTGCACAAGTAATGCAATTCTGATCAGTGCTTTAGCTATAGAAAACAATGAACAATTTGAAATAGAATTGGGTTATTAAAGTGTAAAACACATTTTGCACATTATTTTAGTTATTCCACACCCTATTGGTAAATTGATTTTGAAATTTTAAAGTAATAATATCAAGAAATAGATATATATGTATATATATAAATTCTGACTAAAACACAAATTCAATAGTGCAACAGTTGTAAGAATTCTTGTGGAATTTTTTTTGTGTTGCTTCAATTTGTCTGTGGCACATCAACTTCAGAGCCCAATTTCATGTTACAATGTTACAAATTCGAGTTGGGGTTCAGCTTGCACTTAACCTGAAGCACGTTAAAGTTGTTAAGGCGACAAAGCGGCTTATTTAAGTAAAGCCAAGCAACAACAAAAAGTGGATCAAGTGGCCATAGGCCAAATGGGCCAGACTTCAATTCCCGCTGCTCAGTAGTTGCCACAATCGAGTTAAGATTGAGCCTAAATACCAAAGTTGGCATATAAAATTAGCATTGTATTTCTAATTGAGTTGCTTAAACGATCTAACGAACAACGCCCAACTAAATGGGTATACAATTTATAAATCAATTTAGCGTTGCTTGAATTTCATAGCCCCAAAAATACTTCGAGGCTGGCAGAAGATTGCGAAAGAAAAAAAAAACGGCTAGAAAGAAAGACTATTTAGGAGAAAAGCATTTGAGGAGCTGAGAATTTGGGGAACGCACTTTCACAGCGGTGGCTATTAAAATTTGAAAGAGAATTTGCCGCCACAGACAAGCAGCTATGTGAATCATGCAATTAATCAATCAATCAATCAGTCAGGTAGCCAGGCAGTCCGTCAGTCAGTCAGTCAGTCAAGCAACGAGTGAGTAACTTGGATCAACCCACATTAGAGCAATAATAATAAAAGCAAAAACCCAAGAAAAGAAAGAAACAAAATCAATAAAGATAAACAGCAGATCTGGAGTTGTATTTTTTTCTTTCTCTCTTTTATGACAAACGTATTTGCGCACTTTTACCGGGCAGTTGTGGGGGGAGGAGTTGGGGCGGAGCAAGGGGTGTGTGCGTGTCTTTTGGGGGGGGGGGGGGAAGGAGGGTACAAATAACAACAGGTGAAAATGAAATCGAAATTTGGTTTGAATCGGTTGTTTGTTGTTTGTGCTGCTTTTAAGAGGCTTTCAATCGATTTGCTTCGGGCTTGCTTCAGTTACACTCCGAGACAAAAAGCCGGACGGACACACAATAAGCTAGATTGGACAGATGGACAGCTAGACAGGTGGCACCAGATACAGATACAGATACAAAATGCAGATGGCCAGATACAGATACAGTTGGCCGCAACTTCCACAAGCCATTGTTAAAGCTGAATTGATATTGTTGCTGATTATTGTTGCTGTTTCTTGTTGCTGTTTGTTGTTGCTGTTGTTCTTGTCTTTGAATTCAAGCGCAAAAATGCGGTCAGAATCGCGCACAGAACTGTAAATTGTATAAACGTCCAAAAGAGCCGCAACAACAACGAATCAATAGAGACGCTCTTAGACAAACGGTAAATTCTCGCTTATAAAGCTCATAAACATTTTTTTATGTTTTCCCATACATACATATACATATATATATATATATATATACATATGTCTTTTACTTCTTGTATATTTGCCTTTAATTTGCGCCCAATTAATTTCTCTTTTTTTCTGACAGCATCTTTTCACTCTTTTGGCTAATTGGCCCTGCAACAGATTGGGCTTAAACAAAGCATTGACCACATTACAATTCAATACAATCGAACTTCAATTCAGCACCATCAAAAATCGAGTATATGAATGCTTTTGTAAGACAAATTGGAAGAAATAAAATATACAATTTTGTATACCCTGAACCCAGAGGAGAAAATGTGTAAATGGCACCTAAATAAATTGTGCAAAAATAAATAATGGGCAGATGGGAGCACCTCCGACCATATAAAGTGTATTTAATTCGATTGATAAATGCGCTCGCTTCGCGAACAACGATACAAATCGATTTCCGATTACATTCTATATTATTATTATTGGGATACCTGCATTGCAACATATTAGATCTATTATCCTCCATCAATCTCAGCTCCTGCACAAATGCTAGACTCTTTGCTGGGTTGAGGGCTTCTATGTCTTTGAAGCTCATAACATGCATCCCTAGGATGCTGAATCTTTTCCTAATTAAGGCGCCATACTCTGTTAGGATGTGCATTGAGGATTTCTCCTCGCGTTCACAAAACCTGCATATATGCGTAGACATATTATTAATCAACTGTAGAACATTTCATTAAGATCGGATAAGAAACGGAATAAACTACTACCAGCAAGTCTACTAAGCTGGGTTCAGAGTCTGGTTTGAATATTCTTAAGACTTGGGTTCAGTATAACTGCTAGTCGAGCTCTCTCCGGGTCGCGTTTCGTATAGAATATTGTTTCTAGATTCGCATAATACACAAAATACAACTTGAGGCCGTTCAAATTGGAGAAGTTCAACTGTAGCTGTTTGTTTTATTTTTTCTCTGGCTTGGCTAACTGTAAAGAACACCTGATTAATGGTTGTTGTCATTGTTGATGTTGCCCGCACAGCAATTGCTTATCAACTAAAAAAAAATCTAAGAAAAAATAGCGATTAACGCCTCTTTGGTCAAAGTCAGAGCCGTGGCAGCAGCCAATTAAGTGGCGTCGTCATCTTGGCCGGGATCTACTTAAGCGGTGGCGGTGGCGTCGTCTTGGCCAAGTGGCAGCCGCCAGACGAGTAGACCTAAAACCCCGTGTGTGTGTCTGTGTGTGTGTGTAAGTGTATATGTAAGCCAAAGAAAGTGGCGGGCAACAACGTGTGGCATGTTGCACGCTCCGCTAACGCTTAATTAATGGTAATGGCAACAAAAACAACAACAACTACTACTACAGCAAGTCAGAGATGCTGCCACAGCTAGTTGCAATTAAGACGGCCGCCGCATTTTGGGGCCTGTGAATTGTGAATTGGCATTAAGCCGGTTAACTTTTGTTATGGAGCAGCAGCAGCAGCAGCAGCAGCAACCCGATACCCGATATTCGATACCCATACTTTATTAATAACACATTAATGTATCGATACTGAAATGAAATGGAAAAGCAACACACAAATCGTGCGACAGTTTTCACTTTTCTTTCTCAACTCGTTTTTCTTTTGTTGTTTTGTTTTGTTTTGTTGCTGTTGTTGTTGTTGTTTCTTTTTTGGGCGTTTTTAGCTTGGGAAACACAAAATTGGACTACAGTTAAAATAACCACTTTCCAATCGAAGCGGCATTTTCAAGTCAAGTCAAGTCAAGTGCAAAACGGTAAATCACCGAACAAAAACGCTGTTACTTCTACAAACCATATTTTATGGTTCGCTTTTATGTTGGCATTTTCCTCGCCTCTCTTTCCATTTCAATGCCATTATTCGTCTATTTCGCCGGCTTCTGCTTTTGACTGGTTGCTGCACAATGAAAACTGCACAACAATAACCACAATTAATGTTAATTATAATCCAAACTTAACTATATATATATATTTTTACTATATATATATATATATATATATATATGTATATATATATATGTATATATATATGTATATATATATATACATATGCAAGTGAAAAATACATTTACAAATGGTTCACTTTCTTTTGCACCTGATTTGAATTAAACTGGTTTCTAGACCAGCCACCCGAACTGGTCTAGTTGCTGCTAGCACACGGAGCAATGGTACCTCTACCTCTAAATAACTCTATGTACCTCTGTGTACCCCCATGTTCCTAACTCGATGTACCTTTAATTACCTCAGTTTGCCATACAATAAAACAATAAAACGAGCGAAATTTCAAAGTTTTGAGTATTGCTTGAAACAAGTAAGAATGCTCTAGGCGAGAAATCACATCTACATAGAGATAGTAGACGGCCTGAACCCAAGTCTTTAGCCATAAGTTTTAGATATATATATGTATATATATATATAGTCCATATTTAGATATAAATCTTGGCTTATTAAAATTTAAAATAGTCTAATATATATTGCAAGTTTGCGGAAAATTGTTAAGCGTGAGTAGATTAGGAAAACTGAAAATCATCAAGAGGCAGAGAGAAAGATAGAGGATAAAGAGTGATTAAGAAAAGATAGGCAAAACTCTGAAACTGTGGAGTAGATATGTTTACCTCATTATATTATATTTATTATATTATTATTGTATTATTATTGAAAAATGTTAATTAAAGAAAGAGAGAGTTCCATCGAGAATAGATGGAATGAGGCATTGTAAGATTTGCAAATGACAAATAAATTGGTATTCGGGAAACGGGGAAAGTTATCGATAAAACGATATCAAGCATACATCTAATCATACAAATAAACATGAGTGAAGTCGGCTTTTGGTGCTGATCAAGAAACTGAGTGGACTTGGAGAAGATTCCTTGTGTCCGTAAAATGCGGTTTGCGATTATTATTATTATTTATTCAGCTTATTATTTATAGAAAACTAGATCTGCAAATAAACTGTCAGTTAAAGCACTTAATCAGAGTTACGCAAACTAAAGTTGAAGCTGTTTTGGAGCAGCTGCACTCTTATTCTGCAATTGGACAAGTGCCAAGCGCAACAATTTTCAGTTGTGCTTTTGCCACAAGATGCAAATTGTTTGCCACTTACACTGGGAGGAAAGGGGTAGGGATGTGGCGGGTGTTGTCTAGTCAGTGCTAATGTTGAAATGGGGCTGGCTCTAAAAGAGTGACAATAGTTGCAGCTGCCACAAGAGCTGCTACCAAACTAACTTTTCAATTTTGTGGCACAAAATGTGAATTGCAAATTGCACCAGAACTTGGCATCCTGCTGTACAAAGATAGGTGTGTGTGTGTGGTAATAGGGAAGGGAATGTTTAACGTGCTGAGACACTGAGTTGGAACGCTTATCAGCGTCTGACAGATTTAATTTTTTGCGAGCAAGAAAATTAACAACACAGTGCAACTGAAACAAAGACAGCCACACCCACACACGCACACACACTCACATACACACACAGTTGACACTTGACACTTGACACTTGACACTTCACACTTGATAGTAGCTATTAAATTCCACGAAATGTGAGCATTCATTGAAATTATGGGAGATGTTCGCTTATTCATTTCCCATGTGACTGTTATGAATAAATTAATGAAGAGATAACTGTTGTTGTATTCCCATTCGAAGGTGTTGACACTCTCGTAACCAGTTAAGAATATTATGAATGATCGACTTATATAGACTATTTAGTCAATTCACATATAAATTACAATAGAAATAACATTAAATTGCGGAGAGCAATTGAGACTCGGATTGACACTTGAATGAGTCGAATACTGAATCCATTCGCAGAGTCGCCGCAAGTATTTATGTTAAGAGGCTGAGAGTACACAGTGCGTGTTGGCATTCAGTAAACAGTTTACAGTTCGAGTTTCTATTTGATTCGGATGCGGATTAAATTTGAATGTTTAATGTGCTTGCATGTTCTTCAAATCAAACCAAATCAACCCAGCACAACTCAACTCAACTCAGCTCAAATAAACTATTCACTCTCACTTTTCATACGTTTTGGCTGCTTGTCGAGATGTGTTTAAGAGATTTCCATTTCATTCATGATTGAATCAGATGCCGATGCTGCGTGTAGAAAGGCAAAGAACAGTTAGCCGCCAAAACAGCATTAAAAAGAAACAGAAGATTCCAAGAAATTGTTGAAAACTTGTTGAGCTGCTCATTAGCATATACAATGAATGACCAATCGCATGTTTTCATTGCTGTAAAAAAGTAGGTGTGTGTGTGTGTATCTTTGGTGTTATTCTCGCCATTTGCTGCAGCAAGCAGAGAAGATGGCACTAAGTAAATGGCCAATATCAAAGTGACTTGCGCGTCAGCTAATAAATTATGCATTGTCCAAAAGAAGTGGCCAAAATGAATGAAAAATTACGAATACAAAAATATAGGCCCAAAAAAATATAATAATACAAATAAAAAGACCTACAAAGAAGACTGGCAAAGACATAACACTATTTTTTATGACAATCAACAGTCAGACACAAAAGAAATCAATTGGCTTATTAAAAAAAAAAAACAAAAGCAAAAAAATTACTGTTTAAACTTTGTATGAAATTCAAATGACAACTGCAAAACGATGGCTCATAGAAATAAAAACGAAAACTAAAAAACTAAGCAACAATTTAACATTTTTTTTTTATGACTGTCAGTAACAAAAAAAAAGGGAAACAAAAAATTTTGAATATGGCTAATAAAATACATGCTATAAAAATAAAAAATAAAAAAATGCTAAAATGAGGATAAATGCACATCAAGTTTTAGACAAATAGTACGACTACGAACTGATTTTCTCTGTTCATAAATCTGCCTAATGGCTATTCTCCTTCTCTCTCTCTCTCTCTCTTGTCTTCGCTCTCTAAAAGAGTAAAAGAGAGAGAGAGAGAGAGAGGGAGGGAGACAGCGACAACTAGCGACAACTCGTAGATCAAATAAATGCTCAGAGACTTCAACGCGTCACATTTGCTTTTTAGGGTGTCTCCCAAGCAGAAGAGGCGAATGATTTGAGGCCAACACAGACACACACACAAACACACACACAAGTGTTGCTGATGCTGTTGCCAACTTGCAACTGATGCGACAACAACAACAAGAACAACAACAACTGGCAAGTTGGCAAGTTGGCATTGCATTTATGGCCAAGTCGCGTGTTTCTTACCTGTCTCTCTAAAAAGTGTCTCTGTGTGTTGTGTGTTGTTTTAGTCTTTGTTGTTGTTGTTGTTGTTGTTGTTGTTGTTGCAACTGGCTCGAGGAATTGAGTTTATTGTGCCACCGCGCGGCGTTCTTTGCTTCGTGTTTGTTTGTTTGTTTGTATTTTTTCTTTTTCTTTTTGTCGCATCAGCTTGATTAGAATTCGAGGTAGTTAACGGTGCATTTAATGCGCTCCAAGACGGATCAAATGCATTTAACACCGATCTCTTCTGCCACTGTGTGTGTGTTTATGTGTGTGGCTCTAATGGGCATTGTTTACTAAATAATTGCGATTGCTTCGATTTGATTTGATTGGATTTGATTGATATGTGAACTGATTAGGCTCTCAATAACAACCCCAATTAACCAATAAACTGTGTGAGCAATAATCTTTTTAAACTATGCGCAAATATATATAGCTATATGTATAGTTAGGTATATTGATTGCATTCGAAACAGTAGAAGCCAATTTGGTCAGTGCAAAATTGATGCTTGAAACAATTTTGATACTTGGAAGAAAAATGAGCAAGATGAGATGAGCAGGAGATAAGCTTTGGTTATCTGAGATTCTCCGAATCAATAAAACTACTGCTAAAAAGCGAATATTTCTTTAAATCATCGCACAAGCAATTAGCCGTATCAATAAAAGAACTGTCAAAAAATTTAACATTTCTTTACATCATTGTAAAAAGCTGCCGAAAACACTATCTTTCTTTCCCTCTCTTTCTCTCTCTCTCTCTCTCTCTCTCATTTGAAGCTAGGAAGATTTGAAATAGTTTTTCTTTTGAAACTTTCAAATTAATCAATGAAAAAGCTCCGATTGCCCATATTTTTTAAGCTCCACATTCCCCATAATTTTCCAAAAGTTCGAAACTGTCTCTGGTCAGTAAACACTCTTAGCAGTTCGATAATTGATCAGATTAATTGTTATATATTTTTAACGAATCAGAGTCAATAATTCTTGTCAACTTTTATCCATTATTTTATTTCTCGCTTAAAGCGATAGTTTTTGAGTAAACTTAAGCACTTACCGTTGAAAAGCAAATGTCCTAGTGTTAAGCACTCTTTCTATTTGTCTCTTTCTATCTGCTTGTGCGGCACGTCGGGCTCCTTGGGTATGAATGTATGTGTGTGTGTGTGTGTGTGTGTCTGTGTTTGTGTGTTGTCAACGATTTGTTTGCTTTCTGCGACTAAAGTCGAAAAGCGAGTGCATAAAATGTACCAGCGAGAAAAAAAGAAGTAAATAAAATATATAAATAACAAAATAACTAAAAAAAAAAACGATCAGAAGAAGCAGCAGCACCAGCAGCAGAATATGTAAGTACGCTGAAGAAGAAGATGAAGTGAAATCGGTTGAACGGGACTGCAGAACACGTAACGTAAATAAGAACCAGCCAAGCAACCAGCAAAGAGACAACAACAACATCAGCAACTAACCAGCCAAGCAACTCAGGTGAAATGCAGGAGGGAGGGGGTGATCAGTGCTGCCAACTTGTAGGTAGCAAGAAAAAGCTATTTTTATGTGCAAAAAAAGAAGACAATTTAAATGCAATAAACATATATTTAATATCTATGTTTAATGCAATAAGTAAATATTTAATATCTATAGTAAGTGCTTGGCAAGATTCTTCATCACTTTTTTTCTAGGCGTTTCAAGGACAAGCTCTAATTTCAGCAAAAATTCCATTTACCAAATGCAGATCACTATAATGGCCAATGCCATAAACATCAAAATTTGATTATTAAACTTAAAAACGGTTATTCATTATTCGCTGCTAACAAGAGAAGCTAATTAAAAAAAGCTAAAATTCCAGCTGCCAAAAAACGGTAAAACAAAAAGAACAGAAATGACAGCACTGATGGGTATGTGTGTTGGTGGGGGGAGGGGCGGATTGGAGGAGGTAAATATCATAAAGTATTTTTCACATTGAAAAGTTGATGATGATGCCAACTGATTAGTGATTAGTTGCCATTTGACACATATGTGTGTGTGCGTGTGTATGCGTGTGTATGTTTAACTGTCCATCTCTTTTGCGATGTCTCCTTTTTTCTTTTCTTGCAGTGGCAAACGAAAGCCGAAGAAGAAGGAACAAAAACACACAGACACACAGGTGCATATGCGTGTGTATGCATGTGTGTGTATGTGTGTGTGAATGGGAATGTGAATGGCATTGGTTAAATTGTCAATATAAGTAACGAGTGCAAGGAGACGAATTGGATGGGAGACGGAGGTAAAAATCATGACAAGCCACTTTTTGTGGGTCGCATTCGTTGTTCGTTTTTTGATTTGTGTGTGTGTGTGTGTAATGATTTCGATGATTATGCTTAATGCTCTTCACAGCTTTTAAAGAACAATAAAAAAATAAATAAGCAATGAAAAACTTTGATTTTTTTTGGTTTCGATTCTCAGAGAGAGCGAGAAAGAGAGAGAGCGAGACATAGAAGACAGACACAGCTTTTGTGCTAATTGGGAAAAATTAGAAAGCATGAAATGTCGAATCCGCTTGGCCCCCCTAAAAAACAACAACGCCTATATCCCACTGCCCCCTTCTTGAGGCTTAATCGGCTCTGTGCAGTTGCAACGGTATTTAGCTGCTGCTTCTTCTTCATCTTTTTTATATTTCGTAAGGTGTCTGATTGGACTTCAATTGAGATCCTTGCTATGCACATTTTTGTTGTTTTCGTTTTGGACACAATCAATTTATGAGTAAAAACAAAAAAAAATATGTAAACACAACAAAAAAAAAACCATTTTTATTTATAGTAGTAGTTTGTTTTACTATGCAGTTGTCCGTTTTTTAGTTACCCGCTCTGGGTTAAATTATGTCTGACAACAACAACATCACTCACTTCACTGCGATCTCCAAGTCTGAATAACGGTAATTGCGAAACGAACAGCAAAAAAATATATCTATGTATGCGTGTTTGTGTGTGTGTGTGTGTGTAAAGAATTTAAGACACTCGACAACACTGGTCACTGGGGGCGAGCACGAGACAAAAACGAGACTCGTTCACGATCCGATGCGGGGATTCGAATTCGAATGCGAATACGAAATGCGAAATTCGAACTAGCTGATGCGCCAAGGCGAGCGAAAGACGTGTGAACTCGTCGAGCGACGAACGCGAAATACACGCGAACCAACCAAGATACTTTCTTTGGCCTCGTAATGTAACTGTCGGGAACAGCAACAGCAACAGCAGCAGTCGCAGCAGCAGCAGCAGCACAAGAAGAAATTCAAGACAACAACACACACAGAGACAGACGGCAAAATCTTGAGACTGCGACGGCGACTGAGACAGAGGCAGCCGGCTGTGACTATGCTGCGCAGGCGCCGCGTTCTCTCAACGCTATCGCGTCGCGACGCGACGCCAAACTGCACAAATGAGCACAGCACAGGCGGCGACTGCGCCGTCGACAGAGCATAGCAACTGGCATTCGCTCACTCGCTCGCACACATACACACAGACTCCATCGCTCACTCGCTCGCTCGCAGCAGAGGCTCAATTAGCACTTGTTGCTTCACTTTTGCAGTTCGGCTCGATTTGGTTCACAAATAATAATAATGCAGAATCATTTAACAATTGCCCGTTCAAATGTTGCTTTAAAGCTCCTGCAGGATCATATTTAGTGGCAGGTGCACTTGAACTTGAACTTAAAGCGAGCACCTAATTTGTTGCAACCAGTGTTGCCAGCACCGCAAACACAAATAAATGTTTAACTATTTTTAAATTGTTTGATAATACATGAAAAGCCACATACTATTGACTGCAACATTGCAACAACTTGATCTAGTTCAAAAGAGAACCGAAAACTAGATCAATCGAAATGCGCAAAAATAGCTATTAAATAGCCAAAATGTCAGCTCTGCTGGTAAAAGAGTCGTCAATACTTATTTACATCCAATTATCAAAGCTTGTTAACATTTCCCGATAAGTTATATTTGTTATACATTTTTGGGTTTTAATTTAGCAAGCACCAAATATATTTATTATGCATCATATACTATTACTATACATATATTTATTTTTTATATTTATTAGCACCTGCTTAAAATCAGCGCAATTGGCAACTCTGCTGTCAGCACTTGTCTATCTGTGTGTGTGTGTGCGTGCTTGATTTAAAGTTGCTGTTGTTGGAGCTTGTTCATTTCTCCTCATTTGCTGTTAGAGTCTGCGATGCAGCCTCTCTTTTGCACACACACACACACACACACACACACACAGTGAGAGCGAGAGAAAGAGAGACGCAACGGCGGCAACTGGGCGCATTTCAACGGTAAACATCATGAATGCATTTGGAAAGTGGCTCGTGGTGTTTGCATTTTGCATTTCTTCGCATTCTTTTATGTTGATGTGTGTTGTATGTGTGTGGTTATGTGTGTGGGGCTCTTGCTTTGCACAATTGTGCCAGCAACAACAACAACAGCAGCAACGATGCCAACGACGGCATTTTCATTTCTCAGAATTGATTGGCCGTCGCGGCTGCTGCCGCTGCGACGGCTGCCAACTTTTATTTCTTTACTGCACTTTTGTGCTTAAAGCAGCAGCCGATGTTGACGTCGACGTCGCTGCCAGCAGCCACCTGTCGTTGTTTTGCGCTGCAGACGCTGCTGAGACGTCTTGGCTACATTTTTTTTGTGTTTCTTTCTCTGTCCTCTGTCCGCTGGTCTGTATGTCTGTCTGTGCCTTTTGCCTTTGCGATTCTGATTAAATAACGTTTGACTTGGCGTCGGGCGTCGACGTCGTCTGCAACTCCGTCTGCGTTTAGGCTTTCGTCGATGTTTGGCGTCCTCGTCAACTGCCTTGCTTATGCGACACACACACACACACATACATAGGCAATTGGCCCGTTATGCACTGCTTGATAACAACTATCATTTGTGATGATTTTTCTTCTTCCTTTTTTATGTTGTATTTTTTTTCAATTCTGATCAAATTTTAATAATTGCAATTTATAGAAAAACTTTTATATCATGATAATACCATTTGAAATGTATATTTTTCTTTTTATTATTTGAAATACACCTAATATATATATTATTTAATTACTATTTGTTTTAATAGTGCTTAATCGATAATGAAAAAAGAGATTTGATTTTGATGTGGCTTGTTTTTGGACAACTTTCAAAGATATTTCAAGTTTCGCAAATATATAACGCATGATCGTTATCACAATAAATGATGCGCATAAACGATGCATCCGTTCGCTTCATTAGCTGTACATGGATATAGCAACAACAACAGTTTGTCGTCCGTCTCTCTCTCTCTCTCTCTTTCTGTGTCTGTCTTCATTTCTTCTTCTGTTTGATTCTGTGCTCATTCTCATTCCCATTCCACGCATGCGCAGTCTACTTTTCAATTTGGCATCATCAGCAACAGTTGCTGCTGCTGCTGGTGCTGTTTTTGTTGTTGTTGTTGTCTTTCATTTCTTGCTTGTTTTCAGTTGGCGTGTAAATCTATTAACGTCGCCTCGTTCTATGACTGGCATCGCATCATTGTAATTCCTCAACTCACCTGCTCCGATTGCTGCTCCTGGACAGCAGTTGTTGTTGTTGCTGTTGTCAGCTGTCACTTGCTACACTCAGAAAAATTACAGCTTTTTTTGCATTTGTATTTATTATAAATCTGCTGTTTTGCTTATGGAAACTATTTTTGAATATTTCACAATAAATTTTAGCTGTTTAATTTTTTTAAATCTTAAAATTAATTAATTATTCTTCATTAATGCATTTTAATTTAATAAAAAATAGTTATTTTAATTTGGTGTCATCAGTTGCTGTTTGCTGCTGTCAGCTGTCACTTGCTACACTCAGAAAAACCGCATCGCTTGCTGTTGAAACAATTTTTTGCATTTGTCAAGTATTTTTCAAAAGATGAATAAAATTTGTATCTGGTTCGGTTCATGGCTCCAATCATTGGTTCACAAATTGGTCTGACTCGTGACAAGAAACCAGAGAACTCAGTTTTTGGTTCCGTAACAATGTAAAAAATTCCCAAAAATAATTTTCTAAAAAAAAAATATACAAGAACTCAATTTAGCTACAGTAAACCGATTCGGATTCGACAAAAAGAGGTCTCCAAACTGGCTGACAAAGTTTGTAAAAACAGTGAAATTTGTTTCGTTGGCATTGGCATTTATTTTGGTCAGTGTATGTTGCACGTTTGCCAGCTGCCAGTTGCCAGTTGCCCGTTGCCTTTTTGCCATTGCGATCGCCTCGTGCCAATTTGCCTAAGTCGACTATTTAACTATTTTTGCCATTTGCCATTTGCCGTTGTTGGTTGGCTGCTCGGCTCTCAGCCACAGTAGTTGTAGTTGTTCAAGTTGATGCTGCCCCATTTGGACGTGCGACTTTTATTTCTGATTTTATTTCACGGCACGTCCTCTTCCAAGTTGTTGTTGCTGTTGTTGCTGTTGTTGTTTGCTGTTTGTTGTTGTCGTGCTTGTTGCCCAGTTAGCAGTCAGTCAACGTAGACGAGACGCCACCTGCATCTTCTTTCTGAACAGTACCCCCAATCCCCCTCCCCTCTGTCTCTGTCTCTGTCTCTGTCTCTGTCTCTATCTCCTCTCCTCTTTATTTGAATAGATAGCCGCACAGACGCAGAGAAGAGCCGAAATTACCGGCTAATTTGTGGCCCATTGTGGGTCAACATAGCCGAACCCCAGCATTGTCGGGCAGAGCAGTCTTCGCCATGATTGATGGAACGACGACAGTTGTTGCTGCCGCTTAATTGCCGCGACATTAGCAGCCCACAATCCACATACACGCACGCACGCACACACACACACACACACACACACACACACACACAGTCGACACACATACACTCTGCATGCAGATGCCACGCCCTCTCGCCATCAATCATGACACCACACAAAAAGGGGCAGGCATGTGGTGCAGTCTATTAACTATAGATTAGATACAGAAACAGATACACAGCATACAGCATAGATACATTTGATCGGTGGAGTGCTGCACATAAGATAAAGGCAAGTTACAGATAAGATAAATCGAAGATAGACTGTAGATAGATGTAAGATAGACGCAATATAAATTAGAGATAGCTAGAAGATAAATAATTGCTGAGATACATTAATGATAGATAGAAAATGTATGATCTATAGATAGATTAATAGTTAGATAGATAGATGCATATATCAATTCAAGATAGACTCAATATTAATGAAAGATACAGAGAAAATAAATGGAAGATGGAATTATGAAAAATGCGAGATAAATTCAGCACAAATAACTGTTAAGATAATCAAAATATAGATTGAAAATAAATGGCAGATCAATAAAACATAATTGGAGGAAAGAGAGCAAACAATTGAAAGATATATTAAAGAGATACGAAATATAGATAGATAGATAGATACACAAATGAAAGATTGACTCAATATAAAAATAAAGATAAACCGTATGATGAACCGTATATAAAAGATAGCAGATATATAACTGTCATGGTAATCTTAGGATAGTTAAAAAAAATTAATGCCAGATCAATAAAACATAATTAGAGGAAAGAGAGCAAACAATTGAAAGATATATTAAAGAGATACGAAATAAATGAAAGAT
Source organism: Drosophila macrothrix (assembly GCA_035042055.1). Taxonomy (NCBI): domain Eukaryota; kingdom Metazoa; phylum Arthropoda; class Insecta; order Diptera; family Drosophilidae; genus Drosophila; species Drosophila macrothrix. Next base: position 6,093,429 of record JAWNLX010000587.1, read on the forward strand.
GAAAGCATAAATTGACCTTTAAAATTGGAAAATCGATGACCCGCAAAGAGTACTTCTAGGGACGGGTCTAAACTTCCCAAAGCCACAACTTAGCTTCATGATTTTAACTCTGGATTAATACGAGGGAAAGGGGGAAACTGTCCCAATTAAATTCAAATTTACATAGATTAAAATTTAAAGAAAAATGAAATAATAATAAAGAATAAAATTAGGAATGCATCTGCAATATCTACAATATTAATTGCTCTGAATTGCATTTATATATATATATATATATATATCTTCTTTTTTTTTGTGGTACACCCAAACAACTGGCCAAGTCGAAGTGGGATGGGAACAGAGAGGGCAAGCTGAGACGCAGCTGAACTGGAACTGGGAGATGGCACTGGGAGATGAGACTGGGACTGGGACTGGGACTGGGATCTGGCAGTTGTTATTTGGTTATCTGTCTCCAAGCCATATAAGTCGAGGCCAGACTCAAGTCGAGTCGAGTCGAGTCGAGTCGAGGCGAGTTGAGTCAATGATGGTCTGAGGACCGCTAGCTTGTCGAATGGACAACGTGTGTGTTACGTACTCGTATTTATGATTGGCAGCTGCTGGTGGATCAGACTCAAACTGAAACTCTTTGGAGACTGTGGTGCGGCGGTGCAGTTGGCGGTGCAAACAGCGTTCGTTGTTGTATAAATAAAAGCGTACTTACTGCGATTGCCGCATGCGGCAGACTTTGCAGTTGGAATGCGTTTAGTGTGCGACTTACTCCCTCCCTCCCAACCCCCCCCCCCCCCCCCTCCCCACCCATTCCAACATTCCCCCATCGTTTAGCCAACACTGCCACCACTCCCCGAACAACAAACAAACAGTGGTGGACAGCAAGAGCAACAGAGGCATGAAGAGGACAGCCAATGTGAAGAATGTTAATGCAGCCAGCAGCAGCAACAACAGCAGCAACAACAGCAACAACAACGGCAACAAAAGCAGCAGCAACTATCGACAAATGACAACGTTGACGACGAGCAAAGCAACCAAGTAAGTCAATAGACTTGACTGCTGCACTAGCAGTATACCCTGTAAACACCCATTCACATCATCTGTCAGACTCTGTTTTCATTTGTTGTCATTTTGTTAAATATTTCTCTTCTTGACCACAGAAGATGTGTTGTCAACTGAATTGTTTATCGGTTTCGGTTCCGGCTCCGAGAAACTGATGGAGATTTGAGAAACGTTTTATTTTATAAATAGAGAAACAATTGAAAGTATAAATAAATGTTCATGAATGATGTGTTCCTGTATATATATACATATATATATATAGTATCAAAATTGTAGTCTAAACGATGCGCAGCTATCATTGTTCGTCGAGGGTATTTAATAAGAACAACAACTGTTGAAATGAGCACAAACATTTACTTAATCCATTTCCAATGCAATTGCTCTCGTTCCCGTTCCCGTTCCCGTTCCTGTTCCCGTTCCCGTTCCCCGCCGCTCAGCAACTGCTCCAGGCACCCGTTGCCCGTTCCCATTGACGTTCCCGTTCCGTGTTGAATTCATCTAGTTTTTTTTATATTTTTATTTATTTTTTTTTTTGCTTTACTTTTATACAAAATTTACAACTACATAGTTAGAGATAGTACGGAGCTACAGTTACTTAGAGCTAATTTGCTGGCTGCTGCTGGTGCTGGCGCTGCTGATGCTGATGCTGTCAGACTTGGCCTTGGAGGTGTTGGCAGTGCTGGCAGTGTTGGCCTGATCCGGTAGAAAGTATGCCATCACACTGAGCACGCTGACCACGCCAAGCAGTGACCAGAATGTAGCGTCACAGCTATTGAACAGGAGTCGTCCCAACAGATTGCTGCCGACCACAGCGCCCAGACGACCCACCATCATGATGAAGCACATGCCCATCGCATTTATCTGCGTCGGATAGAAGTCCATGGCAATCGTGCTAACCAGCCCCCCACAATTGCCAATGGCCATCGATATGGTCAGAGCGATGACAACCAGTGCAAAATTCTCGAGCCAGTGCAACAGGATCAAACACACAATTGTCAACATCATCCAGCCAACTGTACAGATTGTATAGATATGTGGATAAGTATAATGGAGATCCATCTATCGGCGGGATCTATCCGTTACTCACTCAGCAGACTCCGTTTGCCAATCATATCGATGGTGTAGGCAAATATCAGATAGATGACTGTGAAGGCGCCACCAATGCAGATCATCACCTGGTACGTATTGATATCGGCTGCACTGTGGCAGACACTGTCTGAGGCGGTCTCGGTCTCGGCGGGCGTGTTGAAGCCTTGCAACAGGGTGCAGAGCAATGAGCCCTGGCCACTGTGCTTGCCCAGCTCGTTGAGTATGGTGGGGAACCACATGAATATGCCCTGGGCAATGCCATAGATGATGAACTGTGTGGTGCAGATGTTCAGTGTGTGGAAGACACGGGAGCGATAGAACAGCGGCACCGTCTGCTGCCAGACGAGACGCACTGCATCGCAGAAACTGTGAACGCTGGACAAACTGGCGCCACCGGTTTGTGGCGATAAACGCTTCACGGGATAATCGCCGGCGGATCGTCCGAAATTCTGTTCGTAGATTTTGCCAAGCGTTTGCAGTGCCTCCTCCACGTGACCCTGGACGAGCAGATATTTGGGCGTCTCCGGCAGCGCATAGAGACCCACAATCGCTATCACCGATATCGAAACATCCGCAATGATGAACAAACGCCACGAGGACAGTGGCAAGCCCAGCAACGAGCCCTCGAACTGCAATGGCAGAATGCCAATGGCAACAGCTGAAAGAGGAGCAAGTGAAGGTTACCTAAGATTGGGCACTAAATATCGGGCATTGGATGGGGACTTACCAGGTGCAAACATCATGGCAATGCACATGAAGCAGGAGAGGAGTGTGACGTGACGGACACGAGACCCATTGCCATGGAACTCGCCGCACAAGCTGAACACACACGCCTGTCCGCCGGAGATGAAGAAGCCGGTGAGGAAGCGGAACACGATCAGCATCCAAATGTTGACAGCAAACGCGGACACTATCGAGCAGATCGCGCTGAGCGCCATCGCAATCCGGAGCGTTGCCACCCGACCCCAAGTGTCCGCCAGGAAGCCCATCGCATGCGAGCTGAGAACGACGCCCAGAAAGCCGGCCGAGGCGAGTATGCCCTGCTCACCCAGTGTGGCATTCAGATCACATTTGACCAGTGGCATGATTAGACTAACGCCCATTATCTCCACCATAACAGCCATGAAGCACATGCCACAGATCAGCAGCAGTTTCAGATGAAACCGGCCAACACCAGCCAATGTGATCGCCTCCTCGAAGCTGTACTCGCGACCCTGGACGGGCTTGCATTTCTCCACAGTGCCTGCCAAATTACAAAAAATATATACCTAATAAATATACATATATTTTGATTTGATTTGATATTGAATACACTGTCAAGTTTTTTTTTTTTTGTTAAGGAACTTTATGAGCCTGAAACGACCAAGAGGCTTTTCCCTTCTCGTCTACGTCCAATTCTGGAATCCGATTCACCAAACTTGATTGGACTCTGTGCAGAAGAGTTTCTTGCATTTTGCAAGACTTCAATTAAGGTCTTTCGTGTAGTCGATAATGATTACACTGGACTCTATCATCTGTAATCAATACAGAGTCCTCTAAATCTATAATTAAGAACTCCATTTTTAAGCCTCTTTTCTCCTGAATAACGTTTTGATTTTTTTGGGTTTTTTTTCTGGGTTGGCCGTATTCATTTAAATACAGCCAGAAATCGTATGAATATTTCTTATTTATTTTTTTAATTTAATTTTACATTTTATTTTTAATTCAATTTAATGCATTATTTTTGTATTGATTTTTGTGACGAGTGACTTGACTTCATGTTATCTATAAATGCCGTAGTTTCGCATTCCTCTAGCATTCCAATTGACTAAGATATAGCCGGTCAATTAAGTTTTAGATATACCTTGACATATAATTGATCAACTGCAAAAATTTCACCAAGATAAGAATAACTGATTTATATATATCAAATTGTTTGTGAGAGAAGAAACCAGCATGACAATCGTAATGAGCACAAATATATATACATATATATGTATATATATATATATATATATATCTAACGATTAGATAACAGTAAAGTTAATTACCTTTTTACATTTGAGTATGCAAAACTAGAAACTGTATTTTAATTGACTCAACACACTTAACACTTAACAGGATATCTTCGAGACGAGTTCTCCCGACTAGTCTGAAATTGTTGTTGAATGTTGATTGAATTAGTTATTGCAGCTGAGCTGCTGTTCGCCATTTTCGCACTTCGACTGAATAAATAGCATTTTTGAACTGATATACCCAGTCTCTATATATATATTTATATATAAAAATGCATTTTGGCTTTGCGTTTAATTGAAGGTCGATCAAAAGTCGATTGAAGTCAATCAATGTCGGCTGGGATTAGGAATGCACACGCTTCATTTGCATAATTGGAGGTGCTTTAAGTAGGCCGATGCCAAGTTGCCGCCGTACAGTTAACGGTTAACGGTACGCGATGGCAGCGTCTGCGAGCAGCGATCCCCTGCCGGACGATGTCAGTCTGCCCAAGGAGCAGCCAACATCGGCGTTCTTTGAATCGAAAACCTTTCGCCTGATCTCCATCGTTATCTATTTGGGCGGCATCAGTGGACTGGGCATGGCCCTCGCCTTCTACTATCTAATCTTCTTTGACTCCGGCATGCCCGATATACATTTGAAGTTTCCCGTCTCAATTGGCGGACACCCGGTGCAGAAAGTGCACGAGTACCAGTGAGACGCACACACACAGAGAGAGAGAGAGAGAGAGAGAGAGAGAGAGAGAGGTATGTCTGAGCTAAGCTCCCCTAGAACACTCAGCCACTCAGCCCACCCCCTGGCATCGACCATGTCTAATTGGATTTACCCATGCACATTGCTTGAAAGCACGCTCGAACAATAAATACCCTGCACTTTAATATATCCAAATAATAAATATACATATTTAGCAGCTTTAACTCATCTCAAAAGCTCTGATCTAAGCAGACCAAATCTCAACTCAAAAATTGTACAAAAATTCTTCATGTGTAATTTGTTGCTGTAGTTGACTGTGGCAAGCCTGTTGTAGGGTCTGCTGTGGATAGAGTGCAGTAAAAAAAAAAGAAAAGAAAACAAGAAGAAAAGCGCAACAACAAAAAAGAGACAAATTTCGAAGCGAATCAAACCAGGTCAAGTGGCTATAAGAATACCGCACGTGATGTGGGCGTTGTGGAACGGAAGATAGCACACAGGCAGCAGGGGCAGGGTGGGTTGGCAAGGTGGGTGCATGGTGGGTGCAAGTTGGTGCAGGTATGGGCATAGGGTGTAGGGTGTTGAATCTTATTAGCGTGGCGGTCAAGACGCTATCCAAACAACGATGCAGCGCCCAAAAACCGCTCAGCCAGAAGCAACCGCAATAATAAAAACACCAACAACAACAACAGCAGCAGCAGCAGCAGCAGCAACAACAATAATTGCAACAAGAAGTGGCACAAAATACAAATGCATAAGGAAACCGCAAAACCGAGCAAATTGCAGGGGCAAAAGCATCGGCATTGGTCCGCCGTCATTCAGTACGCCTCCAGAGACGCCGAGCCGTGGAATACCGCAGATTTCTAACGCTTGCCTCGTTTAGCCTCATTTGTTATTGTTGTTGTTTTTGTTTTGTTTTCGACATTGCGCGAGTGTGCCACAATGATGACCAACCTGGCTGCTGTGGTCAAGGAGGCCAAGGACGAGGAGATTCAGGTGCCCAAATCGGATGACTTCTTCGAATCGAAAACCTTTCGCCTGCTCACCCTAATGCTCTACATGGGCGGTGTCAGCGGCATGGGCCTAACTCTGGCCATGTACTATATGTTCATCTGGGACTCACGGATGCCACCGCTGCCAGTGTTCAAGCATACGCATCCCATTGGCTAGTTTAGCACTCGCCAAGTCCACCCAAAGCCACAGTGCCACAGTGCCACAATCCGTGCTTCTCCTCAACATTATTTTGGGTGAGTTCTCCACGTTCTTCGGGGTCTTCATTTTAGATATATATATATATATATATATATATATATATATATTTTGATATATATTTACTTGTCCCAAGTTGGTGGGGATTAATTTGTAGGGTGTTCGTGCTTTGAAAGAGAAAGTGCCACATTGGTGGCAAGCTAGAATCGAGGTTGTCGAGGGCTGGTACAAATGTACCAACATATGTACCTGTCACTCTCTTTTCTTTTGGTACATCGTATCTTACATATATATATATAAATTTATTTAATAAATTGTATATAAATGCATAAATATTTATTAACTTAAACATAAATATTAATATTAATAGATAATGCTTCTAATATTATATATATATATATAATCCTTATCGGTTCATCAGCAAAAAAGTATATTTTCATCGATTTTCACCTGGCAAATGGTACTTTTCAACTAAAATTGCGCCTCTTTTTCATAAGTTACGTAATTAACACTGGAAAAAAATATATATATAAATATAAAGATATATATATATACTTATACCCCATTCCAATTTAAGATGTTTGACAAACATATAAACATATAAAAATGGTACATTTCCAGGAATTCCTTATATGTCGAGTGTAGGGTGCTGGGGTAGGGTTTGTCGAGGGTACTGGCGGTGCTGTGCTGGCGGGTTGTGCCGTTATAAAAAAGTTGACAGGCACGCACAAAACTAATCCGCTTTAGCATGTGTACGGCTAAATCGCAGAGCAGTGCAGCTATAGCGCTGTCTCTCTCTCTCTCTCCTCTCTCTCTCTCTCTCTCTCTCTCTGTTTTTTTTTTGTTTTTTCTATTTATTGGCTTGCGTCAGCCGCTTTGACGATCCGATTTTGATTTAATCGACGTCAGCGTCAAAGTAATGAAATCAGTAATCGCTGCGACGCAAAGCAAGTTGGGCCAGCTGTGCAGCTGTCCAGCTGTCTACTTGTCCAGTTGACCAGGAGGTGCACCAACTTAGAGAGAAATGTCCGGTGAACAGCAGCCGAGTGCAGCGGCCGCCGTTAACTTGGCCAAAATAGTGAACCTCATTGGCTCAAATGTGCCTGACGAGGAGCCAGCCGCCAACATTGTGATTGGCAGCTCGCGGAACATTCGATTGGCCAGCAGCGGTATTCCCCGGCGGAGCACCTACTCCTACATACCCAAATCGCCGCAACTGGAGGAGATTGTTTTTGCGGAGCCAACGTTCTCGGAACGTTTTGCCCGCTACTTTGTCATTGTGATCTATTTGTGCGGCTTGTGCAGCCTCGGCTTCATTCTATCCATATATCATTTCTTTGCCTGGGACTCCCGGATGCCGCCCGTCTTCAAGGGACAAAAGAAGGCGCCGGCCTTTGGCTAACTGGGCCAACTCAGTCTTTGAGCCATTGAGTTGCAAAAAGTTGGTAAGATTTCATCGAGATTAGTGAAAAACTGCTCGAATTTGTAACTTTTTACCTTTTTTGAAATCTGAACCCATTGAAAATTTACCCATTTCTGGGCAAATGTATGTAACAGGCAGAAGGAGGCAACTCCCAACCGATTAACTATGTCTATATATATTCTTGATCATGATCAGCAGCCGACTCCACATAGCCATGTCCGTCTGTCTGTCTGTATGTACAAACACTTCATTCTCAGAGACTATCGGAGCCATAGATACCAGATTTTTCGACTCAGATCAAGTTTGCTTCATTTTGATCGATAACTGTCTAAGTTTCTCAAATATCGATATCTATCGATTTCCGAAAGCAATAACAGATATAATTTGTAATGTCCTGACTTCTAATTGCAATTAAATATAAGATCAAGTGTAAAAATTTCATTAAGATCGGATAGGAAACACCCAAGTTAGAGTCCAATAAAATATGGTCCAATAAAATATGGTCTCATTTTGATATAATTCCTTTCAAGTGGAAAAAGCATCTTTTGTATATTTAACGGCTGCGTGCAGGGTATATCGTAGTCGAGCTCACAATACTCACTCACTCAGCTGATTTTATTTATTTATTTTTTTGTAACAGTAATTCAAGTGAGAAAATCCGGCTGCGATTTAAGCAATTTTATGCTTTTTATGCTTACTTACAAAAGATACCCAAAGACCCGATCTAGATAACGCTTACAGGGTGTCTATCTATCTCTAGCTGTCCTTACCTTCTGTCAATTAACGCGAGTTGATGGCATAATCCAACTGCTATTAAATTATATGTATATAGAGTTGGCATATCAGCATATCTGCTGTTTATGTTTTATTCAAGGTGTCGCAATGCAAGAAAAATTCCTTGAGGGCCATTTACAAGGAAAAAAAGCAGAAAAAAAACATTATTGCAGTCTGTTGGCAAAGGGGAACTGGAACTGGGTGTGTATGTGTGTGTGTGTGTGTGTGTGTGTATGCGTGTGGCCTACATTTAAGCCAGCCAGCATGATGGATGTTTATATGCGTGTGTGTGTGTGTGTGTAAGTCTTATACAACAAAATCAATGGCCAACATTGCAATCGCTCTGGGTCCAAGCCGCTGCCCGCTCTCTCTCACACACACAAACTCTCTCTCTCTCTCTCTCTGTGCTCTCTCTCTCTCTCTCTCTCTCTGTGTGTGTGTCAGATATTTCAGTTGCATTCGTTTCGTTGTCCTAGTGACCCAGTTGCAGATTATTAACCTCCCAGTCCGATGATGACCGAACGAACGAGCAGCCGAACATGCCGAACAACGTTACCCGAATCGAAATAGAAAACAAGTAAAAGTTTTGCACTTGCAGCGAGGACTAGGTGCGTAAATACCCTGCAGAAAAATCTACGAGCATACATACTTATTTTATAAAGTAGAAGCATGACTTTTTACGGTCAACTTGACAAATGAATCTGTTTCACAACTGTGATGAGAATGTACCATTTTTATGTGTGCCCATATATTCTAAGCAAAAATGCAGGCACATGCCATTTTTGGTACATTTGTACTATTTTTACGCTTCTTATGTGATGGATGTCTACACATACAAACATATGTATATTTATGCATGTTTTATCATTTATCTAAAGTTTCCTCCTCCTCCCATTACATTCGTTTAGTGGCTGTTGTTATACCCCACTCGCAACTTTTAATTACATAGAGTAAAACAACATAAGCGCTTGGCAGACGAACCTGCGAAGCTGCAGGTGCAGGAGAACAACCAACAGCGAAAGTTTGCCCAAGCTAAGCGCAAAAAGTAAAAGCAACAACAACTACAAACTAGTCCATACATATGGGCGTGTGTATGTATACATGTATATATGTGTGTGCGTGCATAAGTATGGATTTGTTTCTTATTTGCATTGCCTTTTGCCTTTTTGCTGTCCTTCGCAACGCCGCCAGCGAAGGTTGCCCGCGCGCATGGTCACCCTAGGCAAGAACAAAATCAAAATATACTGGCAAATGCATTTGGAGCATGATTTCATTTGAATTGATTGATGTTCTTATATGTTATATATTTATTTAATTTTTTTGTTGATGATATTTGGGCAAAAATCAGGCGCGCATTTCGATTTCCGCGTGCAATGAACAGCAATAGCAAAAACAATATAAACAAATGCCAAACGCCGATTGACTCATACCAAGCGTGTGGTCGAGAAGGGGTAGTGGGGGTGTCGGTGGTGTGGGCGTCTCGCTCTTGACACATAAAGCAGTGGACAGGCCTCAAGACGTGCCGACGTGCTGCTGCCGCCGTCGCCGCTGCAGTCGCAGTCACAGCCAGCAGCGCGTTGTTTTTGTTTGGAATGCGAACGATGCGTGCCAGCTGCATTTTAACAAACAACAACAGCAAGCAGACGCCGACGCTGACTTGTCATATTTTGTGCATGCATGCATGTAAGTGTGTGTGTATGAAAATGAGCAAGGCAAAGCAGCAAGCAAACAGGCATTTTATGAATGAAATTATATATGTGGGAAAAAATGCCGAAAAAAAGAACAGCAACAGAGCAGCGGCAGCAGCAGAATGTAGAGCGAGAGGATCGGCATATGGCGACGAGGCGCGCCTTCGGGCGCAGGCACGAAGGCTAAGCCACGCGAACAGTTAGCGACACGAAGTGTGATGCTCCAAAGTCGATTACACTCCTGCTGCATTGGCTACTGACAGCAGAGCAGCGACAGCGGCAGCGGCGTCAGGCTCTGCTTTTTGGCTGTGGCTTTTTTCCCTCGTGTTCTGGGTCGTCATTTGGCTTGCATTCGCTCGACGCGTCGGTTGGCAGCAGCAGCACCACTTTTTTATAATCCATTGTACAGTAAAACTTTGTAAACTGTTAACCTCAAGCGCAACGCGACGCGTTCAAACAATAACAATAAAAACAACAACAACTACAAAAGAACATTGCATTTATAATAATAACTAGACTAACAAATTTTGCACTGCCCACATATCAAAAATAAATAAATAACATTTCTTATATATATATTTATAAAAAGGAAAGTGCAAAAAAAAAACAAAAAAATGCAGCACAAATAAATCTAAATCAAATATTATATTGAAAGCCAAAAAAAAGAAAAATAAAATCAAAGCAACGGAATCAAACAATAAACAATAAACAAAAAAACAAAGAAGAACACGAGAACAATTTGTTGAAAATGAATTCGAAAAGCAATTCGCTTGAGGAGAAAGTGAAATTGCCGCCGACGGAGACAATAAGCCGCTGCTATCAGCCGCAGCAGAGCAACCGTAAGGTCATCCGCATTCTAACGGTAGCCGTTTACGTCCTATGCGTTTCCCTTGCTGCCATTATGCTATCGCTATACTATATATTCATATGGGATCCAACCATACGTCCCTTTGTCACCAAGGCCAACCAGTGCGGTAAGTTAAATGAAAAACAAAATAAATATATTTAACAAAAAAATATATATAAAATTTCAAAAATATATTATTTCTTAAATAATTGGAAAATAAGTTATAAATTTGTTGCTTTGCATCACAAAAATGTTGAGCAATTCCTATTAAAAGCAGATGCTGTTATTTAGCGGCGGGAATGGGGGTGGTAGGGGTGTGTTTTTGGGCGGGATGGGGAATTTTCCGGTTTTTAGTTTGTGGTCAACTGTGGGTCTAAATAAAACTGGAGCACAAAGCACTTTCCACTGGGCTAACACATAAATTGCATATAAGCTAAAACCACATAACACCCAAGCCCAAGCCCAAGCCCAAGTCCAGGCCCCGAACCCAACCAGCCCGAATCTAACCAGCACCCCGGCAGCACCCACAAACTAACGGCTCGGAACGCAGTCGTTATGTGTGTTGTTGTTTTGCCGGAAGGGCGTGAAACTGCTGCTTCTTCTTGCTTCTTGCTTCTTGTTGCTGTTGCTGTTGCCGTTGCTGGCGCATTTTTCTCTTTTCCATTTTACTAAATCAACTCGAAATTGGGTCAATGGGCTATCTCCTGCACACCCACACACACACACACACATACAACACACACACACACACGCTCATGCAGTCGTTTGGTTTGCGGTTCAATAAACGCATTGTCACCAGCCATGAAATTGGTTTCGATATGAGATACTATATTATATTATTATTATTATGACGATGACGATTATCATTTACAATTCTGGACTTTTATTGCAGATAAAATTGTGATACCCGAAAAGATTGCCATACGCCTAATAAACTCATCGGAAGTCAGCGCCGAGCAGTTTTACAAGCACATACTCGAACAGTACCGCATCCTAAATCGTTTGCAGCTGCAACGCCAGCAGTTCCTTGCGAAGCAACATCTACAGCTCCAGCAGCTGGAGGCGAGCAATCGTTTCCAGGAGGTATTTGCCACCGCTACCATAATACAGGCGCATCCGCATTCACGCGAACCCACGCTCAAGAAACCAACAGCAACACACAATTTTAACTCGAACAATACCGGCAGTGATTCAGGCACCTACCGCTTGGATCAGCAGCAGCAGTTGTCGCCATCGAATGTGGTGCCACTGGTGCTGGACACATCGCCCCCATCGTCCGATGGACTGATGCATTCAAAGCGAAAGATTCATCGCGGTCACTACAAGCACCATCGAGCGCGACTCGGTAGTGCTGGTGTCCAAAAGAAGCAGCTACCAGCGGAACGCAGTACCGCACTACCGAGCAGCTACCCAGCAGCGTCCGAGCAACCAACGGCGCCAGCAGCAGCAGCACCACACGGCTATATGGACACACCCCTGAATCCAGCAGCTGGCACCATAGTGCAGCAACCGTTACAACTGTACACCTCCATGCCCATACCGCTAATACTCAGTCCGAGCAACAGCGAGAAGCGACCCTCGCATCACATTCACACTCATTCCCATGGCGATCGTCGGGGCGGTGCTGGTGGTGGTGGTTCTGGTGGTTTTGGAGGTGCTCAGGCTCGTCGTCGCACCACTACGGCTAGCGTCTCTGGCTACGATGCCCAGACATATCTCAATCCGTTCCTCACCGGCGAGCTAATCTTCGAGAAGTAAGCGGCGACAACTGTTTTTCCCCCATTTTGTACACGCAACACCAAGAAAACAAAACACCAAAGAATCGTTGATTAGCTGAATAGCTGTTGGCCAAAAGTCAATAAACAGTTTACTTTAAGGTCGCAAAATCTGGCGTCTCTAACTCTGTCATCATATCTACAAGTACTACTTCTACTATAATCCCCAAATAGAAACTTGCACACGGCATTGCATCACATAAATACGAGTATATATCAGAGATGTAGGTATAAATGCCGGGTTCCATATATATATATAGTATTTGGTATTTCCCTAGTTCCTTAGGAAGTTCATGTTGATCCCAGTTAGAGCTCTTCAAGCGGTAGCAAACATTCATTAGTTGGACGTTCCAAAGTTACACGAATAGAATGTTATTCGCTGATGTTCCTGCTAAAGTTCATGTTAGCCGATATTAGAGTAAATTTCGTTTTGTTATTTTAACAAATATGTTTACACAGTTTTCTCATCTGCCTGCTAAAGTTCACATTGGCTGAACTAAGGTGAACTTCATATTATTATTTTAACAAATATTTGTACATTGCTTGCTCAGCTAAAGTAACTTTTAGCTGATTTATAGAGAAAATTCGGTTTGTTATTTTAACAAATATGTATCCCGCTAAAGGGTTTTCTTAGCTTTCTGCTAAGGTGCATGTTGGCTGATATTGGGCTTAACTTGGTTTAGTTATTTTAACAAATAAGTTTAGACTGTTTTCTCAGCTGCCTGCTAAAGTTCATGTTAGCTGACAGCAAGTTAAATTTTGTTTTATTATTTTAACAAATATGTTTACTTCATGTTCGTCGAAAGTAAAAACTTGAAAACCATTAATCAAAACGATGCCCAATGGAATCCGGCCATTAGTCATGTATAAGAATATAAGAGGCAGTATATATCTGAGCTATCGATCTGATCGATCTGAATGCTGAAATCGATTGCCATCTCTGATAATTACAATATAAACGATGTAATGCAAATTAAAAAAAAAACAAAACAAAACACACACACACATATGAACAACTATCAACACCTCCAATACATACCTATATCTACAAAAAAAAAAAAAATAATAAATTAATAAAAAAAAAAATAAATAGAGGGGCACTACATACTCGTAAAACAGTTTTTCAGACAAACCCAAATAGACTCACAGCAACAGCAAATAGAATTCTAAGGCAGAAAAACACTCGGCGAACGCAATTACTCAATAATAGATGATAATGATATGGTTATATGGCAGACATTTATAGTTATTGGTACTTGTATACAAAAGATGTACCTAGACGGGACCCACTCCAAAAACGAAACAAAACCAAAACATTTATATAGAGCGTCACTCACTGCGGCAAGAATGCAACAACACCCCACCTAGGACACTGCTTTAAGGCAGCTAGCGAATGCTACACCAACTACAATAACTAGTTAACTTTAGTAATATCCAAAAAGAAGAACAAATATCACACACACACACCTACATACATACTACATACATATATAAGTCACGATAAATCACGGCATCGGCATGAATGGAAGAGATCGGAGCGGGTTCAGCTTTGGCAAATATTTGCATGCATATAATTCATAGATGGTTCCATATAGATTGATATCGATTTATATATAAATATATATATATATATATATATATATATATATATATATGGTATTTGTATATAGCATGTAAGTCAAAGTGCACAGCACTCAATAATTGCAAAAACACATACATAGATATATATATATATATATATATATTATATAGAAAATATACGTATACTTAATATATACATATATATACATTTGTGCTGAGTTTCATTATCGAAAAAAAAGTATATATGAAAATTTGTAATACTCGTTAGCAAATATACACACATAAGTACAGATATATATATATATATATATATATATATATATATATATATATGTGTGTGTATATATATCGATAAGTAGTACAACAAATCGAATGAATTTTCAATCTATCCTGCTCTCTTAAAAGTATGCTATATACTACTACACTACAATACATTTCTATATATGTTTAGCATCGAAAATGGAATTCAGAGCACTCAGAAAATATACAACTACTAAAAACAAGTGTTAACTTTTTGTTTTCCACTAAAAATTGAAAAACATAGTCAACCAAAAAAAGAAGAAAAAATGTAAGCGAAACCAAATAAAAACTTAGAAAAATATCAGAATCTGCTAGATTCAAAATGTGTAAACGGAAATTGTTAATACAGTGCTCGCTCGAAAAGACGAATGTTTGACTGGACTACTTATTTTTATTTATAGCAAAAATTGATAATTTAATGGGATGGAATTGATGGACAAGGAATTTATGGTTTAAAAAAATTAAGTAAAACTAATGCTCAAAACAAAGAATTTTTAAATACAAACAACTTTCGAAATTTCGAGCGATCACCTTAAAATATTAATGTGCAATTTTATAATTGTATAAAGCAAATTGTTGGTATATTATTATAAATATTCATATTTAATATTATAATTGATGTACTCCATTATATGACTAGTTACAAATATTTATTTCATTGATCAGAATTTTGATTTCCCATGCAAATATTAATTCTTAAGTAACACTTTTTGCAACAAATTGAAATACAAAATGCCTATGCAATATATCAAGAATAAATATCCCTTATATATGGCATACATAATCGCTCATAATAAGGACATTTAAATGGGATCGGCAAAAAGGCAATTCTGAAAAAATTTGAAGAAAAAAAATGGAAATCCCTAAAACACACATCTTAAACATGAGAATTGAGTTGAAAATATATATAATAAAGATATATATATATATATATATATAAATTATACAGATATATATAAACTATATGGCTTTATGGCATAGAATTCCTGTATCCTGTAACTGTATTTGTATCTGATGGCCATAAAATACACACACATACACACACTCACTCACACACACACACACACATGCATATATGTGTGTATATGTACTTAGATGAAAAATAAAAGTCATTTTGGCAATAATAAAGCATAGAACAAAGTTAAAAACCAACAAAAACAAAGAAAACTTTAATTACCTTCTTGATGCGAGTCTCAAACTAAATAATTTTGCGGGGAAAAAAACGATTTGAAAATAGTCTTCACAGAGATACCCCATGAAAAGCTTAAATTATAAATAAATTGTTAACGGTTGAGAAATCTTAATTAACCTGACTTCAACTATAATCCCAATATTTCGAGTATTTTGAAGAATTGGAATAATGCAAACCAAGAATCAAGGCTCTCTATGAAATGCTGGCATATGTTAAAAAATCATTTTAATATATTTATCACCATTTATATAAAGTGACGTTGAGCTGCCCAATTAATTGCATTTGTGACCTCGTGCTCAGAATTGGTATCCGAATGGGAACCGCATTTTTACCGCTTGAAATTCAAAATCGGAATTGCAATCAGTGCTGAATTTAGAAAAAAAAAATTTTAATAACTGAAAAGAATTTCTGTTTGCGTAAATCGGCTTAATCGGTTTTATGGCTCACATAAACATTATGATCCATTGGCATTGGCTGGCAATTAGTGGTGCCCCAAAGCTTATCAATTATGTTTTCAGATATCACTTTATTTATTATTATTCTAAGACTTTGAAGAACTTCAAAGTTTTCAACGATATAACTCACCGAACTCGCGCTCGCAATCTATCACATATCCCGGATTATCCATGGAACTTTTTTGCGCATTAACTTTGAGAAAAACCAAAAAAAAAAATATTATATATGTTTTACACGTACTGCAAATCGAAATGGTATGCTTTTTTTCTAGTTATATCTATAAATAAATGTATAGTTAAAGTCGAAGAAGGTTGATGCGACTATTGTCGCTGCCAAATTTCGACTGTCAGTATTAAAACACCCAACACGGCAATTTAAGCATATTTATCTTTCGGTTAATGTTCTGCTCGACAATCTACCATCGTTTGATGGGCCAATTACAAATGGGTTCTGTAAACGAATGAATGATGTTCTGTATAAACAGAGAGTATATTCAAACTCATAAAACAAACCAAAAACATTTCGCCCAAAGTGAATGTGCCCGGCTAAAAAATTCTCCTCGACTAACTTGCTCTTTATCTTACATATATTCCATATATATTCCGACCAACTTGGATAACAAAAAAACAGTTCAAAATTGCTTTCAGCTACTTTGAGCATCAAAAGGCAATGATTTTTACATCATGGCCAAGTCTTCAGCAGCGTGTCAAAGTAAATCGTATTGGGGTTTCCGGTTCCGGTATTCGAATCCGTTATGGGACTCTGTGGAGCAATAATATCGATTTCTGTAACTCGTATTTAACAAAATGTCAAATTTTAATTGATAATATTTAAATCGGTGTCAACTGTCAACCTTCAACTGTTGTAAAATGTTCATTATTCGTTTACCAAGTTCGTTTCGGGGTTGAGTTCAATAGAATCAGAATAGTTCAATAGAATAGTCGACAGTTCCTTATACAACTTTGCTGCTACATCATCGATATTTATGAAGTTTTCAACACATGAAGATGATAATAAAATAGGTAAATAATATCAAAATTGAGGCTATATCTTTTCAAATTCGAATAAAATTCTAGGGTTTTTTTTCGGTCCTAATGAAAGTATGTCGAAGTATATAATATATTCATTTAAAGGTTATATCTGAAAAATTATGCCTTTTATTGCTATCGTAAATTGATTTGTATCGATATTCGCTAAATCGATACAAATGTTGAAGCTTGTTTTATATTCCAAACTTTGAAGAGTATCCGCGATCGGCTTGCTCATACAGACAGACAAACGGATGCTGATCAAGAATATATATACTTTATCGGACTGGATATGCTTCCTTCTGTCTGTCACATACTGTTGCAGAACTACACCATTTTTCAGGGTATAGAAAAGTGAATGGAGACTTGTTACACTTGTTACACTACTCGATCATACCCTTTACGCATACTCTGGATGCGTACAGGGTAACTGAGAAAGCCAATTGTCACACAAGAACTACGATATGGCGCAATAGCAATCGCGGGTTAACTGAGCAATAAAACTTATATAATCGCATAGATACCACGCTAAGAATAGCAGCTCTCTGCCCAATTTTGTGCAAGTCAGCGCCGGTGGGTTAAAAAACACTCCCACTCTTCCAGGGTTATAATGGTGGTGCAGTGCGGTATACAGTTATACAGAAGATGCTTAAATAAATATGTAATTGCTTTTATTATATACTATGTGGTTGTTGTTGGCTTTTGTTTTCTTAATGCAGAACACATGTTAACAATATAGTAACAAAAAAAAAAAGAAAGAAAGAAAAAACTGGTTGCTGTTAATGTTTCTGGAGGTGTCTTCAAGGTCGACTTTGGTCCGTTTCTTTTCGTGGAGTCTTATGACAACAAAATTCAAATATATCTCGGAACTGTAGAAGTTTATATAGATAAGTATTTTTATTAACAATAATCGATCAATTCGCAGTTATATTTGAACTTAAATGTAATACTTTACAGTAATAAAATAGTTCATGATCCAGCAGGGTTTAGGAACCACAAAGAACAAAATAAGTTATTCTTTATTATAACTTGCCCAATATATGATATAATTATAATTATAATCTCATAAGCTTTATATAAATGTTGTGAAAACAATTTAAGTTCTATTTGTTTTCTTTATAGTAAAACAATTATTGCAATTACATAATCAGAGCCATATTTGAAGCACGATATTTGAATGATTGAAAAGTAAGAAAAGAAAAGCGTGGCTTTTTATAATCATTTTTTCCCTTAGAACCATATTAAAACCAAAAAGAATTACAACAAGAAAAGGAGAATAGCAATTAAATTACACGTTTTTAGCAATTGCACATAAATTCCCAGATATATATTATAAACTGATGAGCTTATGTATAGAATAGTTATAACTAAGTATAATCATTTCTGCTTATCCCTAAACTTATATACATACATACATAATACATATATATACATATATATATGTATATACATATATGTACATATGTATAGTAATTCGATAGTTGTAACAGTTTCCAAATACTGCTTTAAATTCGAATTTAAAAATCAAAATATGACTATAACATTTCATTATAATGATTGCTCAATTAGATGCGGCACAAATTCAAACAGTTACGATGTACAAATATATATCTTTGTGTGGCATATATATATATATATATATATATACATATAAATTTCCAAATTAAAATCAAAGTAAGCTAAATATGTAAATCAATGGTATTTATTGTATGGTTAGAAAACAACTTGAAAGAAAGTTAGAAACGTGCTTAAATTAGTTAATGAAGATGACGTCAAAACCATATAATAATGAAAAAACAGATAATTTAAATGACTAAACTTTTATCTTGTACCGATTTCAAAGGTTTTCTTTGTGCATATCTCGACTCACACTCGATTTCTCTCCCTCTCTCTCTACCTCTTTCTCTCTCTCTCTCTCGTTGACACACTCACCGCTTGCCATCTCTTTCTCTCTCGCTGCTTTGCTGCGAGTGCTCAGCTCTTCTTATCTATGGGCGATAGCTATCCATTTGTATACTTCTGGATTAAGGTTTACGAAGCTGTCTTTGAGGATTAGAACGAAAGCCGAGTAGCTATTAAAACATGGCTCACAATATTTACACAAAACCAGAGTACGTAAAATTGTTAAGCTTTCGACTTAGCTATTACTAAGTATATACAGAGATATATACACACACACACACACACATATATATATATAATAAGTATTTGTTGTTTAACATTTATCTTCTAGTAAGTTGGTAACAGGCTTACATAGGTTGGCATTATCTTAAAAACACGTAGTCACAATAAAAATGTACGAAATATTTCTATTTACTTAACTGACGAGAACAGTAAAATAAACAAAAACCCAAAGCTAACTAAATCAACCGCTGCAAAGTGAGATGAGAAAAGAAAATCATAAATGTCTTCCATTGTTTTTTCTACGATAGATAGTTGTAAGTGGGGGAATAGTTAGTTTAGTTAAAACTCGCCTTGTTTTCTATACAAATCAACGTTTATTAGAAAAAAGTTTCTTTTCCATAGTCAATAGTTACAATTTTCATTGAACCGTAAACATGTCTTTTGAAAGGCAAATTACACAATATATAATCAAGTAAATGGCCTTTTCGCTATAGTTATTGCTTTAGAATTTTAAAATCGAATCGAATCAAAAATAAAAAATAAAATAAAAATGTAAGATACACAATCATCATAGTAATAATAATATTAATATTAATAATAATAATAATAATAATCGTAACACAAAAACAGTAAATCTTGCAGAATTGAAGGACCTAATTATATATACATATATATATAGTATATATTGCTTAGGCTGGGAATTGTACAGCACAGCGGTATCTGTGTGCAACTACCTCAGAGTGGAGGTGCTGCGCTTTAGATGAATGCAAATACATTGAGAGTTGTATGGAGGACATGTCAAGTGTAGCTGGAGGCGAGCACAAAAACTGCGTAAAAACGACTAGGATGGACCAGGAGCGTAACTGGAGAGAACTGGTGTGCTAAACGGATTGTACTCGCACTGTGTACTCTACAATGTGTTCACATGGATTGACGGGGCGGGGGGCGGGGCGGGGCGGGGCGGGGCGAGTATAGACTTATGCGCCTTATTATGTTTTCGATCAGCCTAAAATTGAAATGGGGGCGTGTCGCGACAGGTGTGCGAACCCATTGGTGTAATAACCACATGCAGGGAGAGCGTATTCTGCTTGTTGCCCGTCAGATGTGGACTCAAAGAGCGCGATGTGAGCTCCTCGTACGGCAATAGATTATCCAAATTGATGACACGCGCCACCTCCGAAAAGTATTCCGATCGCTCCACCACAGTCCGTATATGGGCAATCTTATTCTGTTCACCAACAATCAGCACAGCAATCTAAAATACGGGCATTTACCAATTATATATACAGATATTTATATATATATATTGTTATATATAGTGTACCTTAAAACGTTCCTCGCCAATATTCTGGTGCTTGCATGTGACTCGCAGTCGCACCGTGTTGAGTGAGCAGCCGGGCACATCCTCACCACACACCATTTTGGCCTTATTATATCTGACGCCGCGCGGAAAGAATTCAATTTCCCAAGTCATGCATGGGTCTGCAAAAAGGATTTTGTTAATTTCGAATCGAATCGAATCATATCATTGAATAGTACATATATACTATATATATTCTTATATGATGGATTATACTATCAGCATTTTAATTAAAAGTTCTCTACACAAGATACATAACCATAACCTTATCGAAATCTAAACGACTTCAAAATGTCTACAGTATTATTTTAAAGTCTCTCAATTTTTCATTGATTTACTTCTCTGATTTACATATAAAATTTAAAAGGATAGAAAATTTGCTGATCTGACTTTGTTAATCCGGGTTTATTGTATGTTAATAAGAACACACTGTCTTCTACGGAAATCGATTTATATCGATTTGTTCTCGTAACAGGGGCAGTTATCGATACAATTTAACAAATTTGATTTGCAAGAACTTATCTGTCAAATCTGTAGCTTTTAATGCTCAATGAGTACTCGAATTGGTCAGATCCATTTGGCTGTTGATGCTGATCAGGAATATCATCATATTACGGATATTATATTCCGTCTGCCTGTTATATAATTGCACCCTTTTCCCCATTTTATTATATTAAATTTTAAAAAAAAACTAATATCTATCTATATCATATAAGATATAGTAGTACTATGGATAGATGGATTGAGGCACTCACCATCTTCAGTCTCGGCGATGTGACGTTGGGAAAAGAAGCAGGTGACATAGTTCTTATAGTGCTCGATCTCATCGAAATTGTGGACATCGATGCGAACACTCCACGTGTCGTTCCAGTAGAGACGCGGAGTGAACTGCAGTTCGCCGCATTCGGTTTTGCGCACCTCTCGCACCCGATCCTCCTGCCCCGACTGATAGCTCATGCCGATGGCAATCCGTTCGACGAGGAACTCCTTGTGGTATTCGACCAGCGGCACAATTAGCAGATGCGACAATTCGCGTGGCGTCATCATGCCAAATCGTATATGCATGACAGTCTGCTCGATCAGCTCCATGAAGGTGTTGGCCCGCTTCTCGGCACTGAGGCCGGGCATCGCTTCGATGAGGTCGCGTCGATGGAGCAACCAGGTCTGCAAGATGGTAAACAATTTGTACTCGCTGATAATGACAATGTCATTCTGTTGGAGGAGCAACTGTAATATGGCCGGATCCATATCGATGAAATCCTTCGATTCGGCGACCATTTCCAGATTCCATTTGAGGAAACGCTTAAGCGTCTCGGTGAGATCATTATGCGTGGGCGTAAACGATAGAGTATACTGTAGCCAGGATACCAGATAGCCACTGGTTGCCGCCTTTGCGACATTTTTATTCATATAGCCGACGCACAGTTCGATGAGATCGCGCACATTGTATTTATCGGAGAGCGCCAGCATCGGCATCACCGTCTGCAGCGTCACCTCAATATGACCCACATACAAATATTTGATGAACTGTGGAAAGACGGCCGAGCAGCAGGCCTCCTCGTGCAGCTCAATCACATCCTTGCTGCACTCGTTCCACTCCCGATTCATGAGCATCACTTGAAAGACATCGCTGCTCGCGCACAGTATGACCCGATGTGCCGGATACTCCCTGCCATCCACTAGCAGCACAATGTCCGACATTAATTGCTCCGCATACACGGTCGCCATCTTATTGAGCACGCTGTTCGCATCAATCATCTAAGGCACAGGATTAATTAATATAAAACGAAGGAGGAGGGCGGGATTCTCTTTACTTACTGTGCTGGCGCCGTCTTGTGCCTCATCCGTTTCCAAGCACTTGCGTCGCTTTGCATCCTGATCATCATTGAGATTGGTGCCGCCAATTTCGTTGCCGCCATTTGTGGAACTAGATGCTGCCGCCGCCGCTGCCGAGACAGCTTCGCCAGCTGATTGGGCAGCAGGCCCATTGGAGCCCGCAGCAGGAGGAGGAGGTGTAGCGGCAGCAGCAGCAGCAGCTACACCACCAACAGCACCACTTACACCAGCTGCAGCAGCAGCAGATGCAGCACTTCCACCAGCAGCACCGCTGCCACCTGCACCGCCAGAGGCCGCAGCGCCTCTGCTATTTGCGTTCATACAAAAACTTTGCGAGCGATTTATACACTCTCTGTCTCTGTCACACTGTCACCTGTGTGCAGCTGGAGCAGCAAGAGCAGCAGCAGGAGCGACAACGGCAATTAGAGAGAACACAAAAAGAAATGAAAAAGAAATGCGAAATCGATCGATGCGGCAGCACTGGCTGGACTTGGGCGTCTACAGCACCAGTTGTGCACGAGGCGTGGGAAAGGACATGCCCAATTGCTTTACCATGAAATTTAGCAGCGCGATAGAAAACAACAAATTGCGTTTGGGGATTAGTGTGACCGTACTGCTGCAACGAGAAAAATACCAACAAGGCGCAGCGCAGCAATCAAAATACCAGCAATTAATACCAAGTGGCACTTTTAAACTAAATTATACAACAACGTTAACTATAAACAAGACAACTATGTTAAAATCATATATTTTAGAATATGCGATTTTTGAATTAAACAAAATATAAATGTTGCTGATTCACTTAAACAAATTAATGGTTAACATTTTAAGCCAAAAGTCTTTCGACGCAACGTGAAAATAACTTTAATTGGATGACAATCGAAAAGTAAACTAAAAATAATAATAATAATAACAACAATCAGTTCACGATTCCAAAATGGTTTTTATTAGGTTACTCCAAAGGATAAATTCATTTACAAGAATTGTGTTTAAAACAAAAACTAAAAGGATGTTCAATGTTGGAAAGTGGAAAGTTGAGATCAAACATGCCAGATATCCCTACTTGTTGTTGTTGTTGTTGTACATAAATAGACTATATTTAAATTCAAATGTTTCTACAACATATAATATCTCATCTCGAAACTGAGATTTGGCACATGTGAAACAAAACTTAAGAGCAAGTAAACAAGCAAAGTAATGCAGCTAAAAGGACAACACGAGCAACTAACACAAAACTAAATTGTATAATTCCATTACTTCGAATACAAATTAATTGTTTTTTTCTTCTCTTTTTTTTTGCTGTCTTTTCCTATTCTTTTCAAATGTTTCTCATCTTTTCTTTTTTGCTATTTATGTAAATGGATGCCTACTTGTACCAAAAAAAAAAATAAACGAAAAAAAAAATGGCACCACTCTATGAAAGGATGCCCACATAGAGGCAAACAGAAATTGGATGACTTTGGCGCGATGATGACAATCGTTAATGCTATTGTGTATATGTCTTTGTTGTTGTTGTCGCTGTTGTTGTTGTTGTTCACTTCAGGTTGGGATTTAGAGCTCATCGTGTCCAATGAATTTCTTGATATAGGCCTGCAGTTCGGGCAGGGATCGGCTGCCCTCGTACTCATTCTGCCGCTGGCCATTCTTGTAGAGGAAGAGCGTCGGATAGCCCTCGACCTGTTGATCGATGCAGATCTGTCTGTTGTCCGGCGATGTGCAATCGACTTTGGCAACAGATATGCCAGCATCGTTGGCCAGCGCCTCCGTTGCCAACTGCTCCCATGTGGGCTGCAATTTTTGGCAGTGTCCACACCATGGTGCATAGAACTTGATGAAGGCGATGCCATCGGCGGTTGCCTGTTCGAATTCGTCTTTGCCATTTAATTGGAGTACGGTTTGTTTTTTGGTCGCGTCCAGTGCATCTTTGGTGGCATCGTTTACATCGTTGCTGCCGCTGGGGGCACCAATCATTTTCTCCACATAGGTCTTCAGTGTGGCCAAATCACGGGCACCAGCATATTTCTCAATCTTTTTGCCATCCTCAATCCAGAGCAGCGTCGGATAGCCCTTCACCTCGAAATCCTGACAGATGCTCCGATACTGAGTGCAATCGATTTTTGATATCGTTGCCGCCGGCTCCTTAACCAGCGCCTTAGCCAGCTCCTCCCACGTGGGCGCCAAATGCTGTCGAGTAAAGCATGATCAATTAATATTTTGTATTTGATCAGGGATTATATGGTGGAGTTAACAATACCTGACAGTGACTACACCAGGGCGCAAAGAATTTCACAAAATGATTGCCACTCGAGACGTGCTTGGCGAACGTATCCTCGGTGAGCTCAACGACCTTGCCCAAATTCGGATTCTGTTCATCCTTCAACTGTTGACCGCTCAGATCCTCGGAGGCGGGCGTATTCAGTTCCTGATTGATGAAATCGGTAATCGCTGGCAAGTCCCGGGTGCCCTTGAATCGCACCGATTCCGTCTCGCCCAGTTTGAAGAGTCGCAACGTTGGATAGCCGGTCACCTGATGATCGGCGCACAGTGTCTGGTGCTTTGTGCAGTCCACCTTTGCAATCTTCACCTTGGGCTCATCGATGTTCATGATCTCAGCCAGCTGCTCCCACAATGGATGCAGACGCTTGCAGTGGCCGCACCTGTGTGAAGAACAGATGTTACTTAATTAAATAAACTACTCTTATAACGTATTTTTTATATACATATGTAAAAAAAATTAACTCAGAAAGCCAGATTTGTTTTAACATGAACCAAGTTAGGGAATCGTTTAAGCGAAAAAACATTAAGTGAAATTTTTTAATATTGATAAACTAATTATTAATTTTTTCAGTAGCTGCTTTAAGTCTTATTGAGCAATTTAAACAATTTCCTAATCTAGTTTTAAATCACGTATTGATAAGGCTGATTATTATAAAGGCTATAAGCTGATGAAGTCAACTAATGATATATCTTATAAGAACTGCTTTAGAGCCACGACTTAGAAAGGGGAAGTAAAAAATGCTTAAAACTATTGCATCAAAACTCAGAACATTGATCTGAACGAACCCAACTAGGCGAGTAGCTACAATCTCATGATAAGAAATCGTGGAACAAAAAATGATTCAAAATAGAAGTGAAATTTAATGAAAACAATCGTCTTGTGGATCATCAACATTTTTCGCGTTTATTGCCCCATAGCTTAATATACATATACGATGATAATAATATCATATATGTGCGTATGTATTGCGTGCGTGTGATGATGTGTAGAGAACTGATTAGAACCGGCCGCTTAACTAAGTATTAGTGTGTAATTACAGTGTGTCAATCAATGGCAGTTCTTCAACTCTTCCCCCAGTGGAACCCAAACGCAAAGCTCCCTTTTGACCGGTTCAAGCCCCTTATCATGGTACGTGTTCAAATTGCAGCAAAAGCAACAAAAACTACATATAATATTACACACTTGTTTAAATGTGCTCAAATGGGACAATGTACTCTAAACAATAATATGTGTGTTATAACAAGAAAATATGTTTTTTTCTAGCGTTTTTTTCTTCTCGTTTTTTTTTTTTAGTATGCTTGCCAACACATGTTTAACACATGTACTCAGGTACACAGGTAAACAGGTATGTGTGTGTGTGTGTGTGTGTGCGTGCGTGTGTGTATGTTGTTCCTGTGTATGCACAGATGTTTTTTTTTAAGATTGCGTGGCTGCATTTGTATGCGTGTCTTGTGTGTGTGTGCGTTTCTGGAACTTTACTTATTTGCCGGCACTGTTCCCAATAGGAAATGAAACTGCCAAACTGTCAAATTGTCAAAAAAAAAAAAAAAACAAAAGAACGAAAAACAAAAGAATAGAAATTGGTACTTTTAATATTGCTTACCATGGCGCAAAAAACTTAACAAAGACATTGCCGGCACCGATAACCTCATCGAATGTTTCCGGGTCCAGTTCGATGGCGAATTGCTTTTGATCTGTTTGCTTTTGCTCCTCGTCGGTGGCGGCTCTGGCCAAATATGGCGAAATGCTTAATACACAGGCGGCGCACAGCAGCGGAACAATTGATTTAAATAACATTTTGGACTGTGCTTAAAACTGATTGACTGCCGTTGCCGTTGCCCCGTCTTAAATACGCCACAATAAAATATGTTCGCTGGTCGGCAGTGTGACCAAACTATGTGTGACACGGCAAATACCATGGCGGGCGGGTATCGATGCTTCATCATCATGATAACGATACTGAGTATATTTCAATTAAATGCGGATCGTTTTTACAGCTGTTAATCAATTGCGAAACTTGACAAAATTGATCAGTTGAAGCATATGTTAATTAATAACATGTAAATTACATATTGTGCATTTGTTTTTGATTAACTAGTAATAAAATAAAAACAAAAATTGAATAGAAGTTAAGTGCAGATTCGTAATTAGCCAATTAAGTTAATTAGGTTTTAAGCATTGCATCATTAGATTGAGGAAATACTATCTAATTTTATGTTTTAATCGTTTCATCTTTCCAGTTAAGATTACTTCAGTTTTGATGTTATTTTTTATTCATCCGAAAAGTATGCTCACAAAAATAGTTGATTTTCTGAAACCTGTTTATAGATTTTAATGCTTATCGACTAATGTTTGTGGTTATATATTTCTACATATTGTATAAGCCTGGAATTAGGAGAAAAATGCACAATATAAGATAGGCTGAAACCCCAAATTAAGCGCACATTTATGCAAATAAAAAACCACTTCAATTAATTTATTTCCATTGATTGATGCTTTGTCAAAAGAATTTGAAAGGCTTTTCTCCTCAATCACTATAACTGTAATTTTTGGCCTTTCCCGGATGTTATTGGCCTAACATCAACTGTCAGATGTTCTTCTAGGTTCAAAAATTTTTAATTCATACATGTCGATTATGTATAAAATGTGGAGTCTATTTGTACACATGATTATATGTTATATATCTATAATTTCGCCACACAATTATGGAAATGTTGTTTGAAAACACACTGAAATACAATTCTTATTCATAGACAATATTATTTTTCTGCGATCATATCCACAAATTTCTGAATTAGACGATGTATGGGAAAATGTTGACTTTAACTGATTAGCTTTGAAATAGAATAGAATTTGGAGACATATAGAAAACAGTCTTGAAAGTAGTTGTGCCATTAAAAATAGCACTTCTTTACTTTGCCTCACAAAGCAACTAAATATAATGTAGAATTAACATTAAATATATATGCATTAAATATATATTTTGTTTCTTTTTAAAATATCGATTGCATTTAGTTTTGATTCTCATTTTATGCCCAAACTCTTGAACTGTGACTTAAGAGCTAAAGTTTGTCCAAGTTACTCAGTAACTTGAAGCGCCAATCATTTTGCGTATCTGCTCGAACGACAGCCAAAAGGTGAGCGACCAAGGCGCCATCCGGATCCAGCAGGGCAAAAAACCCTTATAGAGCGCTACGAAACCCTCCCTAGCAACAGTCTGGCGCAGGCAATCCACAGATCCTCGATAGAGCAGACCACTGCAAATATAGAAACAATTAGCAAAGCAAAATATAAGAGTGTCGAGATATATCAAAAGAATCTTTCCTACTAAGCGAATCTAGAGAACCATCTACACCATCAACCATCTATATATCAGATAATACAAATAAGTTATACAAATGAATTAAGCGAATCTAGATAACCGATCAGATAGATCAAAAATAATATTGAATATAAAAATGTTTTACAAATTAACTAAGCGATTCTAGAGAAACTATACACATATCAGGTGGATAAAAAATAATTTTGAATACAAATAACTTGTGTTCCCCACAACTTGAGTAGTTATTAATATGATTTGTCAAGGCGAGTGCTTTAAAATCAAAGTCTCCTACAGGGTATATGTGCTACAGGGATTGAGGGATTACGTACCGGCCCAGTTCATCGGTGGGCTGATTCATAATGCGGGTCTTGACCACATCGGCTGGTGTGCCCATGATGGCCGCAACGAAGCCCGCACAGATGGAGGCAAGCACATGGACCGTGTGACAGTCGGGCATTTGGAGGCGATGCATGATCAGATGCTTGATCGTATCGTATGTGGTCAGATCACCGAGATTGACCAGTGCGGCACGCTGCACATTGGGTATGCTGCCCTTCCACAGACCTTTGACGCCGCCACGCTGAATGATCTGTTTTAGGGCATGCGCCGAACCATGCACCCTCGGCGCCTCACCCATCAGCCGGCGTCGTCCCTCCATCTGGATCTGCACCTTGACCAGGTCAGCGGGCGAGGCGAGCCATTGAGCAACGGCACCAGCTGTCACACCGCATATCGCCGACTTCCACACGGGCAGCGCCTGACTTCCGTTTTGGGTGAACTCCTTGCGCATAAGATCGTAACTGCAGATCCGCACCCCGCTATCAATATAAAAACAGGCGACATTAGTTTTCGATCAAGCCACATACTGGCGATTATTATTATTTTTCTTTTTTATTTTTATTTCTGTTTTGCTAGCAATGCTCAAAAAAATATAAAGAGTGACATTTTTGATACCCTTGCAGAGATGTTTCCTGGTTTTAGTATGAGCATTTAGCCGATTGCATATAAAAAGTATTTGATGAGAACTTGTTTACATGGGGTATATATCAGACAACTATATCAACTAGACGGCATAGAAATGATACAGATCAACATGGGAATAATCTTTAGATTTAATGGACTTATTCTGCAAGGGTATTTCAGCTTTGGCATGCCAAAGAAAGCAATTCTTCTTTCTGGATTTTGTTTGTTAAATTGTTTCTTTTTTTTTTTTTTTTTTGATTTTTGGGTTTTATTTTTGTTTTGTTTTTTTTTTTGCCCACCTATAGACGACGTGTCTGTAGAGCGCCGGCGTCACGCCCTGCCACAATTTGATGGCGCCCTCCTCGCGTACAATGCCAAAGGCGGTGGCGACCATGCCGCGATATTGCATCTGGTAATAGGGGGGTGGTTGGGTTGGTTGGTCAGTTGTTTCTCGGTTACTCAGAAATATGCATCATAGAACATATAGGCTATCCAATACACACACACACACACACACACACACACACGCAATTTAACAAAAACACACAAAACGAGAGATGTGGCATAAGAAGTTTAGTGTGTGGTGTGGCGTGGGGTGGAGGTGGGGGTGGAGTGTGAGGGAGTGGAGGGTTGAGTGAATAACATTTAGTGTTGACTACTACAGCATTACAACAAACATAAGAGCACACGCAGTCAGCTGATCTCGATATTTATATGCCTCTAATATCCATATCTATCAATCTATCTATCGGATGGACACACCACAAAAATAACCCCATTTATTTGGCTTATCAATTGATAATGAGTATTAATCATAGCAGAAAAAATAAAACAAGCTGTAATTAACTTCTGCATACCGAAGCTATGCAACAAAATTGAATACCCTTGCAGTTGCGATAATTAATTACAATTCGTATTCTTATTTGAAATCTCGCCTATCTACGCAATAAATCAATTAATATTCATTATTGTACAAGTACTAATTTCTGGCAGTTTCACTTTCACGAGAGTTCACTGTATTACAGAAAAAATAAAACAAAAATAACATAAATACAATAATATAAAGTGATAAGAGTAACAACAAAAGTATCGTTCAAGGCTAACAAACCTGCATTTTAATCGAAATAAAAGCCGTTATCTGCATTAAATAATTATCGTTATCGTTACTGTTACTGTTATCGATTGTAGAAAAACAATATGAACAAGATGAGATCGCAATTCGATAGTGATAGTGACAGATAGAGTGTAATGGAGGCAGGCACACGGATATTGTTGTGGAGTGTGGCGGACACAGTTATAAGATGATATTGTGGTATCGGTTGTAACATTTAGCAACCTGCAAGGATATATATACATATACATATGCATATATATACATTTACATATACATATATATATGTTTTTATAAGGTTGTATTAGCAATTGACAATTAGCAAAGCCGGGTTCAAAAGCGAAGCATGCATTAAACACCAACAACAACAACAACAGCAAGAGTTTAACACCAAAACTGAACTCAAAGAGGAATAACAAAAAAAAGCAAAAAGAAAAAACTACTCACATTTGATTTGACGGCGCCAATGGCGGTCAGACTGGCCGCCTCGCCTTGGATCTGCAGTCGCGTCTTTGTCAGATCTAACGGATATGTGGCCAGTTCCGCAACAGAGGCAGCCACAACCGATACAACATACGTGCAGGCAAAAGAATCCGCATAATCATATTTAACCGGTCGCAGCTGATGGCGACCGCTGCTGCTGCTATTGCTGCTGTTGTTGGCTGCTGCTGCACTCGCTGCAGTTGTTGCTGGATTAGCGTTCGCATCGCTGCTGGGCACACTAGCCGTGGTTATGGCAGCAGCAGAAATTGCCTGTGACGCTGGCATGCTTCAACTGTAATTGTTAATAAATTATAATTATTAAAAAAAACAAATATATATATATTTGATAAGCCAAAAAAAAAAAACATTTATGCCCAGCTGCGATTCTGACTGCGCTGCTGCTGTTTTTGCTTAATATTTGTTTTGGATCCCGTGACTTTGATTTGTTGATTCAACGCACGGATTCAACTTATTAAAGGATGCTGTTTGGCTCTTCGTGTGTATAATTTACATAACATTCGGCAAAAACAGCAGCAGCAACAATAACAAAAAGCGCCAACGCTTGCCAACAACGTCAAAGTACAAAAAAATAAGAAAAACAACACAAACAAAAATCAGAACCAAAATTAGTATTTGGTTTTTTTTTTTGGTTAGTGCTTCGCTCGCCTTTTATTCGGTGGCCGCAGTGAACGCCGTGTATTGGCGCTATATATTCAATTAAACGCACGAACTTGATCGGCTATTCATTGTAGTGTTGATATTGCCCGTATATTATTAGTATGTATTTTCTTATCAACTTCATCAATAAAACAAAAAAATATCTGTGTCACAAAAACAAATCTGAAACTGACGACAGTGCTGCAAAGCGTTCAACGAGTGGCAGCACCGCTCATAGTTGCCACCTGGTTGAACATTTTTGCATTTTTTAATACATTTTTTGTACATTTACATAATGAGCATAATAAATTTCGAAAGTAAAATTATTAGATATATGTATATATAGATATATTTTGTATGCTTCTTTAGAGGCAAAATATTTGAATTTATATTACAAATTAAATTTAAATATATTTATGTACTGAGCACAACAAATTTGCAACGTCATGAATTACAAATATTTTTGAGAGGGAAAATATTTGAATTTATGTTGAAAATAACACGTAATAACATTGATACATTTGTAAATGCGAGACACCGATAGTGTGGTGGAGATAAGCATCGATAACGATAGCGATAGGTGAACGCAGCAGACAGCTGTTTATGATTTAATTGGCCTTGCTATTTCAAAACGAGCTTTGTCTGCTGTTGCTTCGCTACTGCTTACTAACTTTGTTTACTATGCGCTGAGCACAAGCCCGTAACGAGTTAACAATTGCACTCATCGAATCGAATCTAACCCAATTACGACACCAGCCAATATAAATATTGCCAATCGCAATAGCAATAAGAAGAAGACGTACACGTAAATCATTCATTAATGTAAGTAGAAATATGGCTCAAATCGCATGAATCAAATTCTAATGTGTGTGTTGTGTGTGTTTATGTGTGTGGCATTAGTATGAGCAAGATGGAAGATGCAAGTGCAACAGCGACAGCAACAGCCGCGCCCAAAGCGCAGCAGCTGGAAACATATCGAGCCTACATTGTCACATGGAATGTTGGCAGCCGATTTCCGGATAATATTTCGCTGCGTCAGCTGCTCGGACTGCATGACGATGCCAGCGGGAAGGCGGATGATGAGGATCTGCCGGATATTTATGCGATTGGATTGCAGGAGGTGAATGCACAACCCCAGCATCAGGTGATCGGCCTGTTCAAGGAGGATCCGTGGACGCACAAGGCAAAGCAACTGTTGCGTGGCTATAACTACGTGGCCGTGAAGACCGAACAGATGCAGGGCCTGCTGCTGACGATGTTTGTGCGGCGACAGCATGTTGAGCATCTCAAGGATATGGAGGCGGAATTTACACGTACCGGCTTTGGTGGCATTTGGGGCAATAAGGGTGCGGTCAGCATACGGTTCACGCTGTACGGCTGTGGCCTGTCCTTTGTCGTTGCCCATTTGGCGGCGCATGATCATCAGTTGGACGAGCGCATTGAGGACTATAAACAGATACTGGAGAATCATCATTATCATGTGAAACGTTATCGGGAGATCTATGATCATGACTATGTCTTCTGGTTTGGTGATCTCAATTTTCGTCTCAATGGCAGCGATACGGCGACGGAGGTGCGCGACGCTCTACGGGATGAGCAGCAGCACGACGCACTCATCCAGCGGGATCAGCTGTACGACGTGCGCGAGAAGTCGCAGATGGCGTTTCAAGTGCTCCACGAACGTCTGCCCGCCTTTCCGCCCACATTCAAATTCAAGGAGGGCACCAGCGACTATGATTTGAAGCGTCGTCCGGCGTGGACGGATCGCATCATGTACGCCGTTCAGCCATCGAATCGCCAGCCCGGCATGCAGCTGGCCATCGAGCAGTGCTCGTATAAATCCCATCCCGCCTACAACATCAGCGATCACAAGCCGGTGACCAGTGATTTTACACTCAAATTGTATCCGAATTATCGGGCGCCTGGCGTCACATTTACGCCGTTATCCGTTTGGCTGATTGGCGATGAGAATACGGTGGAGTATCGCAAGCAAATGGAATTCGATGAGGGACCAAACGATTGGATTGCCATCTATGGCATTGAGTACGCCAGTCTGGCGCATTATGTGGCCTACGAGTATGTGAATCAGGCGGAGTCCCCAACCTCATCGGATTCCAATCAGGAACGTGATTACTTCGATACGCCGGCACCGCATCACCGTAGCGAACGGCATCATCATCGCAATCGGCAGCGATTGCGTCGTCAGCAGGTCGCCAACGAGGAGCTGGTGCGTCTGGATTTCGCCGACGATGTCGAGCTGCGTCATGGCGAACAATATGTTCTCATCTATTTCCGCAGCACCGGACTGCGTGGCGTGACCAGCGTGTCGGGCATCTCGGCTCCATTTGTTGCAGAGAAGCGAAGTGGCTCACCACATCGCACGGAATACCATGTTGACTAGCTAGCAGAGGCCTTGGACATATATATAATTTAGTCAAAAATCGACGGAACATTTGTTGGCCTTGTTTCTCATTTAGTTTGCTTTATTTGTTGCAATTTCCGATGTATGTATGTATATGATCTATAATCTATATGTAGTCGCAATTCTTGTTATCACAATATGTAAATGTTTGTTGTCTATCTATGTTTATATTGTAGATATTATATCTATATCTATATCTAGATATATATATATATATATATGCATGTTCGCGATCGCACTTTATACATTTCGTTCACATGTAAGGTGCTTATTATTTTTTTTATTACGTTTACTATATATGTATATATATGTTTGTATAGGTATATAATATACACAAATACACGAACAAACTTAAACAAAACCACCTTAGAAGACTGTTCCCTTCTGCTATATATATATGTATATATATGCAAAAATGTTACGAGCATTGTTAACCTATGAACTGTATAATATATATATACATGTATACAGATATCTTTTGTAGACCGTTTACATTAATACTCTATATCAATTTCGATGAGACTTTAATCCATTCCTTTTGTAAGATATAAGTTCCTTTTCTGGAAAAGTATCGCCTATAAAACTTTGCTTCAGATATTGCTTATTTCTTTGAAAACCCTTTCTTTTGCTTGGCATTTTTAAGCATGCATTTTTTTAAAGCCATAATCGGCATTTTTCCCTATACTTACCAATTTGATGAATTATTATTCACAGAGGCAAATAAATGTGTGTATAGACTATATATTAATATTAGAGTTATATCTATTCGAAAACTTGTTGGATGATTATTATATTCATATTTATTCATGTTCAGCAAATGCAATTAACCTGCAGGAAAAGAGTATTAAGATTCGGTATACGTATGAGAGAAATGTGTACGAGTTGTGCATAGTTGTTATGCGCAATGATCTTTATTTATATAAATGATGATGTCGCATTGTTGAAGCATTTGAAGCGTTTCTCAACCGGTTTTTGCATTTAACTGAAATCGCAAGTCCCATAAAGGTTATAATTACGTCACAGATACAGATATATTGCCACACCTGTCTGCTGCCTCGTTTGCATATAATCGAAATTTTGCCCGCAAGAAAGATGACAAATTTCGGGCTAGATTGAGGGACTAATCAACTAATCATGAAATGAGAAAAACGATTTGTTATGATTTTGTTTTGTTTTGTTTGCTTTAATATATATATATATATATATATATATATATATATATATATAAATGAGTTTTTATTTATTTGTAGGGGAGATGCATATTTATTTATGAGCATATAAATTAAGTATAAATATAAAGTATAAATACTTGATATAGTAGTTGCCAGTGCTAAGTTAGTCATCATCACTTTTCTGCACAGAATATGATATAGTAGATAATACACGTAACATATATAAATATAAAGATATATATATATATATATATATATATATATATATATAGTTGGGTTAGCCTATATAGCTGCACAAATTGTTTGCTGAGTTTTCAGTTTTCGGTTTCGTTTAATTGCCCCCTTTCCGACAATTTTTCCTCGACTGTTTATCTATAAAAATGTTGTGCGCAATAAATTTAAAAAAAAAGAACAAAAAAAGCGCACACGCCTTGAAAAATGATTGGGTACGCTCCATAAATAATCAGAAAAGATATTCGAAATATACACACATATATATTATATATATATAAATATACATATATTAACGCATTTACTTCCCATTAACGATTTCTTTAATCTTTTGTTGGCGCTGACTAAACACATTTTCCAAATAACTGCAGACTTTTCGATTTCAATTGTTCGAGCTAATTAATTAAATACTAATCGATTCTGAAAAAATATACACTTAATTCTAATTGGGCAAATATGCGCTGATCAGTGTTACAAAATGTGTAAAATTTGAAATTTAAAATATATATGGTATATGTATGCATATGTGGTAAAAAGTCTATAACTATCAAATTTCATACATCAATTTCAATTGTTCAATTACAATATGTGTTAATTATAGTTTTACATAGTTATATATACATACATACACACATATATTTATATATATATATATATATATAACTGTATATATACAATACAATTACATGCTGACTGTCGTTGCATGTAGTATCAAAAATAGTATGCCTGCTACTTAAAGGTATGTATATATATACATATATATATATATATATATATATATATATATATATGTACACAATATAAAAGGACTTATATATAATTGTATTCGCTGCATTTGCATCAGTCAGTTAAAATTCCATATTCGTTGTAGTTGTTTTAAAAAGAACACAAAAAAAAATACATATTGTACTTAAATATATCATATATACATAGACATACAGATTAACAAATAGTGGGGGGGAGGGTCAAACAGAGAGGGGGAAAATAACTTTTGGCCTGAACACTTTGGAAGTACTTTACATATATAGAATAATAACTATCATAATACAATGTTGACATTTTAATAAATATTCCTTCAATTATTTTCTTGTGTGTTTTGTTTTGTTTTGTTTTGCTTAAGCGGGCGTTAGACGCATTTTACAACTAAAAAAAAAAGCAAATAAATAAAATATTTAATAAAAATTAATAATTGTACTTTTTTTAGTTTCTGTGTTTAAATTTGTGTAAATTAAAAAATAAAAACAGGAGAATTTGCTACAACAATTAACAGCATTAAGCTAAGCAGCACAGTCTGGCAGCGCTGTGGAATTAGCTTTAGTTTTTTTCTCTTATTTTTTAGCAGTTAGCCAATCTACAGACAAATCTGGCAACGCTATTAAGCTAGCCACCAATTAACTGTACTTTGCGTGTGTGTGTATGTGTGTGTGTGCGTCCGGTTAATTAAAAGCGCTTGTTTCTCTTGGCATCTTCTTTACCTGTTTTGCTGTTTCTCAGTTTCTGTTTTCAATTCCATTTATGGCTCGAAAATATTTAATGTATTTGTTATTGCTTTTGGGCCATTTAACCTTGATAAGTTTTTCATTACGTTGAACTCTTGCTGCCATTTCAAAGCAAAACGAATATTAACCTATTTTTGAATACCCCTGCCCGTTACGGAAACTGGACAACGATCAGAAGAATGCCGAATAAGAAGAAGAATAAGAAGTATAGTTATGAAAACAATTAATTGACATATTTCAAATTATTTTTAAATAAGAAGAAAGTTTATCTAAATTGAAGTGGCTACATCAATGAGCTTAAAGAACTTACAAAAAAATATATAAAATACGCTCACTGAGAAATACATTTTTTCTAAGGCATAAAAAACAAACCATTAGTTTAGCAATCGTTTCAAATGTTCTTTTTTAATACATTGTTTAGTAGGACCAGTACTAACTTTAATTTTTAGGAGGAAAAGTAAAGTTAATATTGATCCTGGAATTATTTTCAATATATGTATATTTTTTTCATTTGCCAAAAAGCAGCTATATAATTAATAATATCACCACTTACAGACTTTATTTATTTCGAATTTCATAATTATAAGTGCACATATATGTAAATATTTTGAAAACGGTGAATGAAATAATGGTTTCTTTCTTGCTCACTTTTTTTAAGCGTATTCTTGCACATCTAAACTTAAAAATTGAAAATAGACAGCTTTGAAAAAATTTGCTGTGAGAGATTGGTGCTATTAAGTTGTTTGCAACTGTATATAAAATGGATTTATCTTGACTGCAGTTCTGTATAAAGCATTGGGCAGGGTTGTAAAGTGACGAAAGAAAATTGACGTTCATAGCGGAAGTCAGAAAAAGAAATGCCAAAATAATGAAGCAATTGAAATGACAGAAAACAGCGACATGCACAAACACATGTGTGTGTGTTGTCAGTGTGTGTGTGGCGATGACGTAAAATGCTAGGCAAGCAGGCCAACCACAATTCCAATCAGAATCTGGCTAATTTGAATGCTAGCGTATTTCTCACACTCGAAACACTTGAAAAGAAAATAACAGCAGCGGAAGAAGAAGCGCAACAACAACTACGACTAGAAAAAAATAAAACCCCAACTCGAGTAAAAATGCCTCAACAATAAATTCCTTGTGGCTGCTGCTGCTGCTGACGTTTGGCTAAACAACAGACAAACAATAATACTTAATACATTCATGCATAAATGCTTAGAAAGCACATTGCCTGAACTTATGTTGTTGTTGTTGATGTTGTGAATTGCCATTTGAAAGTATTTTTCTTGTGGTGAACAATGGCAACGCTTTGTCTTCCATTTTGCTCTTGTATTTATTACTATTTCTACCACATTCTTTGGCCGCCTACACACGCCGCAAGTCGTTTTGCAACACTGACTTTGACTTTTCAATTAGAATGGTAAATATGCTAAAGTCGTCCCTCTTTCTCTCTCTCTCTCACTCACTGACGCACTCGCTTTCTTCTTCTTGCATTGCCTTGCTCAACACATTTGCATTGCACTCACCGTTATTTGTACATTTCTTTTGTGCCAGCCTTCGCCCAAGTTAAATGCTGTCGCATGCACACACACACACACACACACACTTAGATTCATTTGTACATGCATATGTAATTGTCCGTCTTTTGTCGCCTCGGCTAAAAGCTGATTGTCAAAAGCACTTACACACACACACACACACATACACAACTCAAATACACTCACATTAAGAAAAAGCTTGGCCAGCTGTGGTTGGGCTGGGCAGTTGTTGTTGTTGTTGTTGTTGTCATTGGCAGGTCGGTCAATGCGCGTGCTTGAATGTTTAACTGTTTTTGTTGGTGTTGTAGCTTTTACGTTTGCTATTGCGCAAGTCTGGCCACTCTCTGTGCTGTTGTGGTTGCTGCTGCTGTTGTCGGCCTGCCTTCATTAGCATTGCTGTCGGGCTTGCTGCTGCTACTTCTGCATTGTTGTTGCCCGGTTTACTTTTGCATTGTCTTCGCTCGTCTCAGCTTTCTGCAAAAAATGTGAGGAAACCAAAGGGCAGCAAACGATTACAAATATATTTACGTATTTTATGTAAGTGCGAGGTTAGCTTGGAAAGTTCTGGGAAATGCAACAATTTTCGTAATAGTAAGAATCTTACTTAAACTATATTAACCCTTTCTAGATCTTAAATAGAGAGGAAAAGAGGCGCACAAATAAATTCTTTGTAATTTGTATTGAAAAGAAAAATTCTCATCAATCTCTAAGAAGTTAGGAACCTACTTTGTTTGAGTAACGCAAAGGAATTGTGAACGCAGAGTTGCTAATCAATGCAAATTAGCAAAGAAGAAAGAAAAAATTCCGAAAAACATTCCATATGCTTACTGACCAATTTTAGTTTAGCAACAATTTTATTACTTGGGCATTCGACTATACAAATTTCGACATTTCGAGCGATTTCTCATATTTGTCAGCACAGCTTGTCATAAAGTTGTAATATACTTGCTAGAAGGGCATTTAAAAACATCGAGCGTAAAATGCAAATGGGCCACATTGCAATTATAACTTGAAAAAAAGCAGAACGTATAAATTAAAATTGCCGCTAAACTCAATTAATGAACGGAGCTACGTCTACTTATATACAAAGATATTTATATATATAAATTTATACACACACACGTGTGTGTGTGTGTCTGTGTGTGTGTTTGTGTGAATGATGGACGTTTCGCATTTGTGCTGTTTTTCTTCTTTTTTGTCGCTAATTTGACAAAGAGCAGTGAAAAGATGCAAGCACGTACTCGGCGGGTACTCGTCGAACTCGAACTCGAGCTCCACATTCGCACTCACAGTCGTATTTATAAGATACATTCGCATTTACAAGATACAAACACACACACACACATACACACACCACGCACACACACACAAACACATTTGTGTGGCATAAAAAGAAAACGCTGATATGCGCGTAGCGCTTGATGAAAGATGCTGTCGCTGTGGCTGCCCCTACCCCTTGCCGCTTCCCGATAGCAGCACTACCTGCCACTAGCTCTACACTGCAAGAAATGTGATCCCAACAAAATGTTGACGTAATGCTTCTTCTAAGTAGCATTGTCAGAAGAGAGGCTATGCGAATTAAACGTTTCTAATTAATTTAGGTACAATTTAAGACAACCTTAAGCACATTTAAGCTTTCTTTAATATGTATTTTAATATAAAAATATAAAAAAGAACGGATAGCTTGGAAATATTACGAGCGCGCTGTGCTTACAGCTGCGGAGTGTTAAGCAGAAACCAAAACCAAAACCGGAACCCAAACCGCAATCGCAACTTTACGGAATGAAATTCAGAGTTGAAGCTGAAATGCAATATTTTTTAAGACCCACTTTCAGAAATTATATTATATGAATATTTACACATAGAGTACCATGAAGAAACATTTCACCATTATCATTTAAAAGAATATATTACAAGAACCAATACTATTAGTCCATTTAGAATCGAACTTGACAGAATTAACAATCGGATTGACATCCTAATTAACATTTTTATATATTATGTTTGAATTACTTTTATCTAAGAGAGTTATCTATCTTTTCTCGCCGTGTATGC
Organism: Drosophila macrothrix; assembly: GCA_035042055.1. Taxonomy (NCBI): domain Eukaryota; kingdom Metazoa; phylum Arthropoda; class Insecta; order Diptera; family Drosophilidae; genus Drosophila; species Drosophila macrothrix. Next base: position 6,133,574 of record JAWNLX010000587.1, read on the forward strand.
CCAGCAGTCGTATTTTGGATCATTTAGGCGGAGCGCTTTAAGTGCAACGTGGCGTGGATCGACATCATCTGCCGGGATGCTGCTCAGTGCTGGTGCCCAGGGATGTGCCGGCTGTGCCGAGCTGAGAGCGTGACGGTGACACGCTGCCCAGGGATTATGCAAAAGGTAAAGAAGAACAAAAACAGAAGAAAAAAGCACAGAAAAAAACAGAAACGAAAAGGAAGCAAAAGAAATTGCATTCGCAGCTGCGCGCATTAGTCGAGAGTAAAGTTAAATTGCACAGTGGTGCCAGACTGCTCCAAAAATGTCGAAATCAAAATTGGTAAACAAATTGCAGCAGGCAGAAATGTTGGTAAATGGAGGTGCTCGTTATTGTTTATAAACAAGCAGAAATTAAAACAGACTAAAACCCAAACAAAATTGAGCAACCCTTAAGTAAATTCCATTCATGTCGTAGTCAGTCTGCCTCTATTCTCTCTCCCTCTCTCTCTCTCTCTCTCTCTGGCACATTGAGTAAACACATTCCAACTGAATTTGATTACAGTAAACAATAGGGTTGTTGTTTGTGTTTTCAAGTTAACTGAGAAAGGAAATGCACAACGCACTTCAAAATACACTTGAATCATTTGACTACTGAATAAATAGGTGCGAATTCCAGGAGAAGATACTGTAAACACTGTAATACCATTAACTAACTCAGTAAACATTTAGAAAATTATTGGAAAAAACTACTAGCCAAAATAATAGCTGATTATTTGGTTTTGCAAAATTTATACCACATAACTACAACCGACGACCGACAAAAAATTCGAGCCAGTTCATAACTTTAACCGTAATCCTTAAAATTATAGTCAGCGTTCTTCCAACTGTAAAACTACGCACTTACTAGGTTGTGTGCATATAATTGCATATACAAAATGAGTAAAAAATTAACAATATAAATACATTTATTGCAACCTAGTTTTGTAAGAAATTGCATAAGGTTACTTAATGTTACCAAACATTATAGAGACACCTCCTAAATTACTCAATAGTACCAAGGTGTTTGTGTTCGGTCTAAAAATAACCAGCTATGCATTTATGGAGCTGGAACGGAATTCTATCTTAATTTGTTTAGACACACAGTAAATTCGATAAAGCAAAGTTCGATTGTATCTCAAAAGGGGAAAAGTTAAGAACCGGGTTCGAATACTGTATTTTCAACTTGTGCCCAAGTTCGATAAAATGTGAATAGAATTACTCAATTAACATTAACTGATAATATAATTTGTTAAACTCTCCACAGTAATAAAATCTCATTGATATCGCATATATATACATATATATGCATAAATATGCTAATTGAAGGTTCCGCAAGAGTCTAGTAAATGTTGCAAGATCGAAAAAGGTAAGTGTGGAACGAGTTGAAAGAGCTCTTAAGTAGATTATATATATATATATAAACATACATATTTCCACGCTTGACCCAGGCACAGTTTTGAGCCCGGATTTTGGTTTTTTTATTTTATTTTTTATTTTGAGTTTGCCCAAAAAGGTCGCTTGCGTAAGAGCCCGAGACGTTAATGGCCTAAAGGCAGGTTGGAGCCCCGAACAGTGTGTGTGTGTGAGTGTGCGTGTGTGTTTAATGTGAGTAGACTGAGAGTCTTTTGGGTAAAACCACCTCAATAAACACAAAATACAAAAGCAGCAAAAGCACGCAAAGAGTCATTTCGAACAGCGTTGATTATTAGCTTGGTAAACAGACCTTCACCCCCCCCCATCCACCATACCATACCCCACCCCTCACACACAACCTGGCAGCACACCATGCTGCAGCTGGACATCTGTTTCTGTTTTTGAGGCAGGCAGTGACGCAGTCAGAAAAAAAAAATTACATTTTTCATCATTTTAATTTCGATTTCGATTCAAATTTCGATTTCATTTTGGTTTTCTCCTGGTTATACCCTATTCGAAACTGTGCAATAGAAAGGGTATATTCAAATAGCAGAAAAGTAAGCGGACCATCGACTACAGATATGTCTACCGGATATATCATCATCATTTATTTGAGCCTTCGCCTATGCAACTCATTAAGTTTCATATCATGATTAAAATTGGAAAGAGGTGTAAAACTTTATCAATTTAAGTTCAATTATGACTCAAAAGCAGCATCTTCATTTCGAAAATGATATGTTTTGGGTAAACTTTTCTTTTGATTAAGCACTTTGAATAACGAACTTGTATTAGCTGAAATTGGGGATAGTCTACGGAAAAGCGTTTCATAATTTGTGTATTTATATTGAATTGTAATTGACCGTGATAACCTCAGCACAGAGGGAACTTGGAAGGGGGTATGTTCTGGGGGCGAGGGGGTGGGGGGTGGGAGAGGAGGGAATGCAGTTTAGATAGATTAAAGTCGGGTTTTCTCGCTTATCTGAAGAAGTTCTGAAGTTTGTGCCGTGAATATTTGTTCAGTTTTTGGGTTAATGTTTTGGTCGATTTCAAGAGGATCGGGATTTTGTGCGTGTGTGTGTGTAGTGTGTGTGTGTGTGTGTGCATGTCAAGGGTTGCGTTGATTATTTTATGGCCATGTGGAAATCTCAACAGGAAATGTCCAAATTGCCAACGGCGGCGTCTGGACGACTGCGACACCGATTTGGTTTTCCAGCGAAAAAAACACAATGAAAAACATTTCACAATTTCACAAATTTTATGGCATTTTTCAAGTGGACCCGCAATGCACGAAGGCAAATATGAGGAAGAGGAAGATAACCGCGAAGAAGAGGAAACTGTTAACTTGGTCGCACAGCACAGCACATGGTCGTAAAGCAATTAAACAATGCAACAATGATGTGGCAACAAAGAACCAGGCAACAGCAGCAGGCAGACGGCAAGCAACTAGTTGCAACAGTAAAAGTATGCCACAAGCGCCGCGGCGCCTCGCCCAAAAAACTGTTGGAAATTCTATATATTTATATATATATATCTGTTAAGATAGATCTTCAATGTAATTCCTGTCCGCATTCGGGGCATATGTCATCTAATTGTGATATTCCCACAGGCATGCCTGCAAGCATGCTTACTCCACATGCCTGGGCACGCATTCCAGCAGCGCTTACTCAGTGGGCGTTGCAAATTGACTCACGCTCCTCAAATAAAGCAACACATTTGCGAATTCTTTGCCATTAGTAATGGCATTTCAAGTGCTCTAAATAAAAATAAAAAAACCATTTTAATCAAATCCCTGCCTGGCATATTGAACAGACTTAAGTGGCAGCAACCAGATTTCAACTGTAAATCGAAACAGACCTTGTAATTGCCGACTGCCCCTAAGATATCAACGAATAAAAGTAACTAAATATGAAGATAAGATCTCTGAATGTGCAAGTATAAAGTATAAATCACTGAGTAGAACTGGAATGTATTGCATCATTCTATGCATTGCTAGATGTTTATTGTATAAGATGAAATGGTTCAGTTCTCATTAAATTAAGATTATTTTGCGAGAGCTCCTCTCAGCTTAGACTTCAAATATATAGCTGGTCGCATGGTATATTTAAATACATATTGCTTAACAATATCTGTTGATCAGTTGATCAATAATGTGTGTGGGAAATCGATTTGTATCGGTACTCGCCAAAAGGGGGACTGCTGTTATCGATAACAGGATGTTACGAATAATATATTCCAGCTGCTTTTTACATACTTTTGCACAACTTCATTCTACAATTTCTAACCATTGTCTATCTATTTAGTTTTAAGATCCATCGTGCTAACTGTGGTAAGAGAAACTCCATATGAAATGAGAAGAGAAATCGTCTTATCTATAACTCTGCGTATCGCCCAAGATAAAAGTGAGGCAAGTTGGATATATATATATATAGATATGCATGACATATACAGATATATACATGAGTATATGTGGCTAAGGTGTGTCTTCGATTGCAAGATTTACCTGTGACAAGTGTTTGTTTGAAACATAGCCGGAAGCTTATCTATCTGATAAGTGTGAGATAAATATATATATATGTGTGTGTGTGTGGTTGTGTGTGTGTGGTTGTGTGTGTGAAGATATCTCATGTTTATATATGAACACTCACCTTAGCAAATAGTCTCCATGGGTATCTTTGTAACAGTTGTCGCCAGACTTGGCAACGAATGTGGATTTGGACTTGGACTCGAACTCAAACTTGAACTGTTGCCAGCAGCAATTGTTTCGGGAGTTGGCGATGACTTCTCAAATGTGGGTGTAGCTGGGGCTGCATTTGTAGTCGCCGTTGTTGTCGACGGCGTTGTTGTCGTTGTGATGTTCATCGAGGTGTTCTGGGTGAATTCGGTGCCATTGGCCATCGAGGGCAGACCCTGGGAGCTGCTCGAGTGCTGCACCCCATTTGTGGTATTGGTGATATCGTGTCGCAGTCGCGGGCAACAGAGACGCTTGCAGGCGGTCCACACCTGCGGTTGGCAGCCGACCACAATGAAGATGAAGACACCCTGGAGGGCATTGATCAGATCTGTGACCAGCCAGGCACCATGCGGTCCACCCACCAGCCACGAGATGATGTCCCAAATCCAGGTGACGCCCATCACAACGACCAGTTTCAAGCAGACCTTGCCCAGCGCCGATTTCTCCGACGTTGACTTGACATCATCCCGTTTCCACAGGCCACACGTCAACTGATGCGTTGTCGATATGAAGAGCACAATATTGGCGCAGAGCAGCAATCCGATGGGTCCGTAAAAGTAGGCGAATATGGCCAGTGAGCGATTGTCGAACCAGCAGAAGACCTCACCAAAGCCCGGTCGCAGCAGGGATGTGTCCGTCTCCGGCAGCTGATCCACACAGGCGGCAATCGCACAGATGAGCAGTGGAACACCCCAGGCATAAGCCGAATACAGCCGGAGACGCAACGATTCCTGATTACGTTCCAGTGAACTGGGACGAAAGTCCCGGAACGTCCACCAGATGTTGAAGCACATCGTATTCAGCCAAAAGAAGGCAGACAGAAAGAAGAACTGCATTCCAATGGCCAAAAGGAAACAGCTCGCTGATCCTGGCATTAAGCTCGTGTTGAGCTCCTCGATGGCCAGCAGAATCTTGCCGAGCAGCAGACAGAAGACGTAATAGATCTGGCAACGCCAGTGCAACGCATGATGCACAGCCGGCAGCATGTAGCCGGCGACAAGAGTGGCAGCCAGAAAGACAATCGAGATCAGGATGCCCACATCGAGCACAGCCTTCTGCAGATTACCCTCAACCCCAAAGGATATGTTATTGTTGTTGTTGTTCGGATTGCTGGGATCGTGATTAAAGTGCTGGGTGCAGGCGATTATCTTCACCTCACCCGGTCGCTCGGTGTGCTCGAGGCAATATTGCGTTGCACTCAGATTGGTGTGGCTAAGTTGCAAGGCGCCCGTGCTGCGATTCAATGTTGCCTCATGCCAATCTCCGGCAATGGCATAGCCGCTGGCATTGCCCAAACACTCGGGCAATCCGTACGTGGTCTGATATTGTCCCAACTGCAGTTTCGGACTGAGGATTAGTTGGCCATCCTGTGCTGGCGCAGGGGCAAGGCTGCAACTTTTGCTGCTGCTCGCGTAGATGCCCCATTTGCCGCAACATTTGCGCAGGCGCAAAGGAGTTGCTATTGCTGAAGGAGCGGCAGCCGGAGGAGGATTAGGAGCAGTAGCATCAGGATCAGTAGCAGCATCAGCAGCAGCAGCAGAGTTGCCATTGACTAGGTGCGTTTCATCCTTGTCCACTTCCGGTTCGAGGCAAACCCAGGCCACATCCTGATCGATACAGTAGTTCTTGGGCTGAACGAGTATTCCACGCTCCCGCACCGACATGGTGCCATTGAGGAAGATGACCACATTCGCCTGACGACTGCTGAAGAGCTCCCGTTGCTGCTGTTGCATGCCACAATCGGGTCGCACATTTGGCAGCAGTTTGATGAAGCGCGGCTTGGCTCCTTTGGGCTCAAAGAAGCGCAACTGTTGCGTCAAATACACCAGTGGCATCCACAACTCGGAGGCGCCAGCGATGCAGGCCAGTGTTGTTGCATTCAAATATTCACCCTGGTGGCAACACTTGTTCAACATAATGCGAGGCGGCGGTGGTCGACCAGACGCTGCTGTTGCAATTGTTGTTGTTGTTGTTGCTGTTATTGTAACATTCTCTTCTTCTTCATTGTCCGCTTCTGCTACACTTTGTACGTGGCTCAGCTGGAGTAGTAGTAGCAGTAACGGTAATGTTAACAGCAACCAAAAGCTTTTCATCTTTGCAAAGCTTCGTCGTTCAATGCAGAGAGGGAGAGTGTGAGGGAGAGAATGTCTGATCCTTCGTTCAATTGAGAGCGTACTTTGAGTTGAGCTTTAAAATTGAGCTTACACTTGTGGTACATATGTGCGCACACAGCACTGTTTGCAGTTTACTTTTGTCGGCTGTTTTCCTGCTCCGAATCAAACGCTTCCTTGTTTGACCTCCTTTTATTTGCTGCTTCTGCACACAACACTGTTTGTGGTTTGGAGAAAATACTTTTTTTGTTCGGCTAAAGCACTTCCTTGCTGCACACAGCACTGTTTTTATTTATATTCTGTGCCTGCCTCCTTTGAGACGCTTTTGCACTAATACTTTTGCACAGCAACACTGTTTTTTGTTACACCTTCATTTTTTGCTTGGTAGCAATAATGTAGGATTCTTCAATTAAATCTCAAGTTCCTGTTGCCTTTTTACAAACAACAAGCAAAGAGCTTTCTTGTCTAGCTGCACTAATACTAACACAAGAACAATACATACATGCACACTATTTTTGTTATTGTTGTTGTTGTTGTGTTATATGTCTTATTTATTTTTCTTCGTTTTTTTTGTTGTCTAATTTGCTGACTATTCTCTTGTGTGGCTTCTCGGTCTTGTTATTGTTGTTGTAATGCTCACGTTTGCAGGCGCTCGTTGTCAATTATGTGAAAATACTGTGCTTGTTGGCTGCGCTGCTTCTGCTTCTGCTAGCTGCGCTGCTCTTCTTGTCTATCTCTTGCATTGTTTGGCACTAGTTGTTGTCACTCTGCTGCCCCCCCCTCTCATAACTTGCCAGCTGCATGTGTTTGTGCCTGTGCCTGTGTGTGAGTCTGTTGCTAGCGTCGTCGTCGCCACCGTCGTTAAGCACGCATGATCTTTTTCTCGACTTCTTTTTCTTGTTGCTCTTGTGAGCTATTCGCTTTCGTCTTGCGTTTCTTACAACTTTTTTGTGTTGTGTTTCGTTTCGTTTTGGTTCTCAAGCGTAGCAGAAAAATTTGCTTTTCACTTTTCTGCTCTTTTTTTGTTGTTTAACATTTTATCGTTGCAATCTTTCTCTTTCTCTTTTTTATTTGTTCAAATATATGCACTCAAATAAACTGGGCGTCAGTTGAACGAACCACAATTGAATTTCAAGCGCGTCAAGAAAATAATTAATTCGAAAAACAACAAAAAAAATGCCGAGTGCAGTCCGTCCGCAACGAACGAGTACAAAAAACCGACTGACAACTGTCTGTTAAAGTAACATGCTGCTGCTTGTTATTGCCAACACTGCTTGCACATTGTTGTACCGATCGATATATCGATATTTGACATTAAACCATACGCCCGCTATCGATAGTTTGGCGCGCACACACTTCGATATTTTGCAGTACAGCCGAGGTTGAGTTTTGTTGCTGTCCTGCTTTGTGCTTTGTGGCGCTGTTATCAACTAAGTTGGTGGTGTGTACAGGATTTTAAAAATAACATTGTATACTTACGGGCGACAAAGTTAATGCTGGAACGCTTTTGCATTTGGCTTGTGTCGCCGCTTATGGCTTAAAGCTTAGTCTGTTCCCAGTATATTAGTCAATGGTTTTGCTAATATATGTATCTTGGGATTAGCACAGACTCACACCTAACGTTTGTCGGTTTTATTTGAATTAAAAAAAAAAATTATTATTTTAACTCGACATATACATATACATACACACACATATATACATATACATATACACACACATATATATTTTTTTTTTCAGATCAATAACCCATCTGTCAGTTGTTGGGAGATCTGTGAACTTGGATATATTGTGAATTATTGTTGCAACTAGGCTCAGTTAATTCCTCAAGAAAAAAAAAAACGAATAAATAAAACGAACCACCCCCCCTCCTCCGCTCCACCTAACAACCACCCCTCTCCACACCTCTGTCACCTCTCTAAGACGTGAGGGGGGCGTGGGGGGGGGGGCTGACATGTTGTCTATTTTTGGGGGGTGACAAAGCAGACGCAAAGAGGACGCTGACAAAGAGGATGAGAAACAGAAGCCGCAGCAGAAGCAGAAGCAGAAGCAGAAGTCGAATTAGATAGAAAATAGAAACAAATCCATTTGATTAAAATCGCATGCAGCAAGGGCAGCAGGGTGGTTCACGAATTGGGATTTGACTTTGGCTTTTTCGGGATTTCGGGATTGGGCGTTATTATTTTGTTGTTGTCTATTTTATATTTCCTTTTTCGTTTCGTGTATTAAGACATCAAAGTGGGTAACTGGGAGTCGACTCCACTCCACTGACAGCAGCAGTTACAATCGTTAAGCTAGCGATGTGGAACACTGTCCTTGCGACCTGTTTCCCTTGCCACACCCCCACCCACTCCACCCCGTGCCCCTTCGTCCTGGGCTTGTGCTCTTTGGTGCTTGAAATTAGATTTTTTGAGTGAGCGAATGATGAACGCCAGCTGGAACAAAAATTGGCCAGTGTTGCAAAGCATTTCGTTGCGGAGTCTTAAGTGCGCTGTGCACACTAAAACACGTGTCCAAGCATGGGCGGTGAGGCAGGGGTGGGGGGGGGGGAGGGAAGAGTGTGGCAGAGGGGGTGGTTGGGTTGAGTTCAGGCAGAGCAAAATCCTTCAAAATACAGCTGGTGATTTATGGTAGCTGCTCAGAGAGGGAAAGGCGGGGGTGCGTGTGAGGGGAGGGGGGGGGGGGGGTGGCACCAAACAAAATGTTTATGAGCGGATTATGTTTGAATTTAAACAAATTCCAATTGGAAGTTAATGGGCCCCAAAGATTATGCACATGATTAACATGCAAGCGACAACGACTAGCAGATGCTCTGTAATCAGCAAATAATATGATAAACGCCATAATTCAAAGTGAGTCTGGCTTAGCCACAGTCAATCAATAAATTATATACTATTCAGTAAAAACACATAGAGTAATTTCTACTAATATTAATTTAATTAAATAAATAAAATAACATTAATTGGGATTTCGAAAAACTCAATAATTTTAAATTAAATTAAATACATTCACTAGATGTAAATAGAAAAAAATCTAATATTAATAAAAAATATTACAAAATAATACAAAAGGAATGTTAATAATATTAATTCAATTAAATAAAATGTGGAAGTGCAAAAAGAAAAAATTTAATTAAATAAATTCGATTGTTTTGTATCAATAAAAAATTGTGCGAAAAGAATTGAATAGTAAAGAAAAATATGTCTGAAACCGGAAGCGGAAACGGAACTGGAACCGTAACTCGGCAAAAAGTTTTTTAGAACAAGTCACAGAAACTGATGACTTGAAAAGACCCTGGAGAAACCGAATACAAACAAATATTCGATATTCTGATGACATTTGTCGGATCGGTATTAAGTTTTATGCCGGTTGCCAGTTTTACTCAGCTGGCTGCGGCAGCAGTTGCTCAAAAGTTGAAAAATCAGTTTCCAACAGTTTTGTGGAATTGAGTTGGGGGCAATTGAATTGGAAATTCAAAACCAAACTATTCGAAGCACATTTGTCGAACGGACTTTTCGAGTTGCTGAGCCAATCAATGGCTGGGTATTATTTTACAGGGTATCCATGTTGTAAGGCGGCTGCAGTGAAATGTCCCGACACTTTGTCGCTGGCGCATGTTTAATTGAAATATGTCGCGGCGACATTTCATACACATTTAACAATCAATCAGACATTTCCATTGCCCCCACCACTTTCACGGGGTATCCACTTAATGGCACTCTTGTTGTTTGGCTTGTTGTCTAATTTATGCCGCCAGCGTTGCCGCCTTGTCTTCAATTAGTCGATAGGCAGCCAGCAACTGCAACTGCAACTGCAACCGGCAACCAGCAACCAGCAACCAGCCAACTGCTCTTCTTGTTCTTGCCCCTGGGGAGCACATCTCGGGCATCTCCGCTTACACACACAGTAAAACAGAGAGAGAGAGAGAGAGGGGGAGAGGGAGAGGGGGAGTGGGAGTGGGGGAGAGAGAGAGAGCAGAGGGGGAGCAAAATCAAACTTCAAACTATTCGTCTAGCATTACTTGATACTTAAAAGATCTTTATTTATGTCCCTGTCAACGCCTCTCAGCTGCTCACTTTTACAAAATGCAAAAAAAAGAAAACAAAATAAATAAATGAAAAGCGAAGATACACTCAGAAAAAAGTTGGCTAGTGAATATTCTTACATTTAATAATTAATATTGTTAATATTTTTAAATACTTTGTATTATATGTATTAATATATATGCATATATACTCGATCGGATCTATTTGAATACCCTAAACGCAGTGAAGCACAAGCATAAGGTATATACGATATATATTCATGACTGGGATCTAGATCAACATTTGACTAGTTGTTCAGATTGAAAATTGTACAGGGTATCTTCAAGTCGAGCTCGCTCGCTCGACTATCTCTTGCAGGCGTTACATGTGCAGTAAGCGAACGAAAATACCCAGTTTTAGTGTAGACGAAAAGTCTTTCTCCGCAGGAATGGGGAGGCCTGTTCCAGGCGGTGGCTGGCTGGGTTCTATGAGCAGGGGGGTGGGGAGTACACTGCCTTGCAGTGGCTTCTTTTCTTTCTGTTAATTGAAACCTGTTGTAAATCACAAATCATATCGAATGCTCTCCAACAACAACCACAACAACAACAAAGACATCAGCAGATGTCGCCGGTTTTTCATATTTGTGAAAGCTCGAGGGGGCGGCAGCAGAACAGCAGAACAGCAGAACAACAGACAACAAACAACAAACAACAACAACAAAACAAGCAACATCTTGCGGTACATTTGAGGGCCATTTTGGGAATCATTTGGAAGATCATAAAATGCAGTCAGCTCAGTGTTCCAGTTTCTAATGATATAATAAATGTACTATTCCAAATGTTAAGTGTCTTCATGCGCCACTAAAACTGACTAGTCTAATCTATAAATGTATATATATTATATATATATATATATATATATATATATATATATATTTAATCTGCTTACAGCATTAATATTTTCTCTTTGCGAGTGGAAAAGTAGTGCTAAGAATGATCGAATATCATATTTCGGATCCGGTTCCAGGCCTAAGAAGTGGTTCCAAATATTTGTTTGAGATTGGGTTCCGTTATGCTATTAAATGAACTAGTAAATTCAAGTCGTTAATATATTTATTTTGTTTAATTCTTTGCAAAATTATGACTTGATTATGCAATAAGTTCGAAGCAACAAATATTATTAACAACTAGTCCCAACTGAGGCCTTCGATTCGATTCAAATAATTCCTAGAATTGTTTTGCTTCTTTTTTTTTTAGTTGCGTTTCTGTTTGCTGCTCCGGTTTGACACTCTGCAGAAGATGCCTGGTGAACTCTTAAGTAGCAGTTGCAAAAAGAAACTCATTTTATATAGATTCCTTCTGCTTGGATGATAACTAACCAGCTGTGATTGCTTATCCAGTGTTATTCCGGGTGTACTTTGGACTAACACTGACATTATCTGCGGCTAGTCTGGGTCGATGATTTCCATTGGACTTGCCCCGTTGGCAGAGCCTCTTAGAGCACCGGGAGACGATGTCATCATCGATCACAATATTGAAATGAAATCAGACAACTGTAAACTAATGACATTTGTAGTTGCAGCCCCTGTCTCCCCCCACCCCCCGCCACGCCACCATGCAACACGCAACTCGCAACACGCAGCACGCACTACCCTCATCTGTTTATGATCCTGCCTGACTGCTGCTGCTGCTGCTCCTGCTGCTCCTGCTGCTGCTGTGTCTTTTTGTGCGTATCCGCTTACAGCATGTTAAGGATGTGGATAGGCATGTCCTGTTGCGAGGGTTGATCCAGCACTCATTTGTTTGTTTTGAGTGCGTCGTGCTTGACTGTCCAAATATGCGGCAGCTTGTAACAATTACCAAATGACACCCTCGACAATCGGCAGGACACCACACCACTCCACCCACTGCATCCCCTCCCAAAGGACATGCCTGCCTCGCCCATGCTGTGGGCAAAAGACAAATGCGCAAATATTCACTTGTCGCAAGAATCAATGGCAACAACAACAATGATTTTGCCATTAGTTGTCGCAAATGAAGTAATCAAATGGAATCAACTCAAAATTCAGTCAGTTGGCTGCAAAAATTTATGAGCTGGAAGTGTTTGCCGAAACTGCGCCACAAAATCAGAATGCGAAATGCGAAAACTAGAAAGGACTCCATCGAAGAACCACAGAAACTAGACAAATTTAACTGCGAATTTCTGTTTAAAATGAGACAACTTTTAATAATAGATTACAAGACATAAAAGCGACTATGATTTTAATTGGAAGCCCCGCAAATCTCACTTCCCAAGCTATTCAAGATCGTCATTTAATTTTAAAGCATGTCAAGTGAGTCTTGCTTTAAAACAGTTTTCGGCAAACTTGTACAGTTTATTGAGTAACTAACTAACTAATTACCCCCCAGCTGTTGTAGTTTATTAAATAGAAATTCATTCAAGCGAACTCCACCATAAAGATCTACTAGGATAGTAAACTAATTCAGATCGAATGTTACAAGAGTTTCACAATAAATTGTATAATTTCACAAGTAAAAATAAATCAATTTAAATGCTTTAAATGACAACTTGAAATCAAGTTATTATTTATTTTTTAATATTAAAGTTTTTGCTAGTCGTTGTGCTTAGACTAAAATATGGTTTCTGCATTCTATTTTCATCTGGTTACATCTAAATAGATTAGGCCCGACAATTGGGTAGCTGGCAATTCCCAGACAACTAATTTAGGTAAATTGTGTTGCGCATATTTCCGGCCAGAGTTGCCTAATAGCACAGACGGTGGCAACCCTCAAGGATCCAAACAAGAAGTAACATAATTCAAAAAGCACTTAACCCATAAAAGTGAAATAATTCGATGGAAATAACAAACGCACTTAACAAATTACAGATGTGAAAATTTCATTTTGAGTGTCAGAGCAACAGCAACAACAACTGGCAAGCTGAGAATTGTAACCCGGTGTCCGTGGGGACAGAGAGAGAGAGAGAGCGAGAGACACATAGAGCAAGAGAGAGAGAGAGACAGGGGGGGAGAGGGAGAGGGAGAGGCAGCAGGGAGCGACCCTCTTGGGCCAGCAGCATTCCACTCTGCCACACTCCACATTCCACAAATTAGAAAATGATTAATGGACTCAACTGGTTGCACAAAAACCCAAACCCAAACCCAAACCCCACCCCCTCCCTCCGCCACTGCAATTCCAACCCCTGCCTGCCGCTCTCCGCTGGCGCCGTCGCAGACGCATCCTCAACCAGCAACTGGTACTGCTACTGCTGGCACAGCTTACTCTACGGCTTTGGGGAAGGGCGTGGGGGGGGGGGGGGGGTGGATGGAGCAGTTCTGGTCTGGCGTCTGGCACACTCCGGCATAAAATAGCACTCGGGAGATTTGAGCTCTACGGTGGCCGACACCCTTGCATCCTTCCGCTGCACGCCAGGAGTCGAGGTTAAAATCACTCTTCCGATTCGCAACCCCATTTTCTCGAGCACGACCAGAACCCAACTGTGGTGCCACCACATGCCGCAGTCAGCACAATTTCCCCTCACCCCTCCCCACACCATTTCCTTTGCTTGCCTTTTTTTGTGGGGGGAGGGGAGGGGAGGGGAGGGGAGGGGGTGTATTTGTTGTCATTTATTGGTGTTGTCCTTGCAATCATGCCTGGTTCCTGGTTCCTGGCAGTTCTTCCCGCTGTGTGTTCCTTGTGTGATTTTTTACTGGGGTCACACTTTGCTCTTTTGATCGCATTTCCCCGCGAAACAAACAAACAGCGAGTGCGAGAGAGACAGGGAGTGTGTGTGAGACAGAGAGAGAGAGAGAGAGAGAGAGAAAGAGAGAGAGAGAAAGAGACTGGCTCTTGACTAACCCATGAATCAAATTACATTTTAAATCCTTGATTTTAATCTGAAGGGGCTGACAAATGGATTTCTATGTCAATTTTGCCTAAATTACTGCAACTTCCACTCCGCAGTACATCATCCTCCAGCCTCTATCCTTTATCCTGCTCAACTCGACAAAGGGCTAAACAATTGAATTCTGAATTTTGCATTTTGGGTAGGCTGAGGAGTGGGTTGGGGGAGGGGGGCTTGTCTCTGTGGATGGGCGTTAAGCGTTAAGTGTAACGGAAGGATACAATCAGTGGGCGTTCTTTCCACAGCCAGCGGGGGGAAGGAAGCGGCATTTTAATCAAAGATTAGATACCCAACAAAAAAAGCAAAGAAGGAAAACAAACAAGTACTGTTGACACTGATGAGGTCACGCATTTTGACACATTCCATCGGCGATACCAGAGAAATAAAATTACCTTTAGATAAATGTACTCAATTAACGCCTGGAAACAAACAAATTAATTGCGGCAAGAGTCGCGAAAAGCGAACTTAAAGTTCAATTTCCTTGGTGTCAAATGACTTGAGAACCTTTGGGACAATGGCAAGCGTAGAACTTCAAATTTGCTGTCATCAAATCTGTTTGGAATAATATTGAATTAAAGAAAAATATTACAAATATAAAAAAAAATATTTAAAAGCGCAGAAACTCGAAGTTTGCCTCTTCAATATTTTTAGGAGCATCCTTACCATTTGTAGTAAGTCAGAGATTGAATATCACATCTTTCCAACACTGGTGTTGCACACACTACTAAATTATACCAGTCTCCCAATTTACATGGAATTAAGAAAAACCATATGGAAAAATTGGTCAAAAAGTGTATATTTTGACAAAATTCGAACAGTGTAAATTGTTTAATTGGATCGAGTGCTGATGAATGATAATTAACGATTCTTGTCATGCATTCAAACTATAACAGTCATAACAATAATGTTAATAACAGCAACAACAACAATCACCAATAACAATAAAGAAGAAGTAGCAGCAGAAGGAATGAAAGAAAGAGAGAGAGAAAGAAAGAAAGACATTGACCAAATGGAGAGTGTCGTAAAAATGCACAATGACAATAATTTAATGTCACAGCAGGAGGCGATTGTTGCCATGTTAACGCTTATTTGTATACCCTGTACCCAATCAAAATGCCCAAAACGGGGCTTGCAGCGCTATGGCAACGCTATGTAACAGAAAGCAAAAGGAGGCAACTACGAGCAGAGGCAAATATTGATCAGTCAAGTTAACTTCTATGATATTTTTGATACTAGCCCAATATCCATGCGATAAATATATAATATAATATTTATGTATATAGAAACCTGAACAGTAATATCAGTGTGAATTATCTAGTCTAGTCTAGTCCTTATGAGCCTATGCGAAGTTTTTTCCCATCTTCAAATTTGGTGTTCTAAACAAAGGAACTTTATGAGATATTCCCCATTAGATAACTTTGGTTGGTGATCATCCAATATTCCCACTTTCAACTGCAATCGCTTAAAACAATTCTTATCCCTTGTTTTTCCGACTTGAGCGCATTTTTCTCATTGCGAAACAGTCATAATTACAAATTGATACATTGTATTTGGCACGTGATATTTAAAGTTTGTTTTGAACAGACATAAGTGATGTATGGGTGCAGGGTAGCTGCTAGTCGTGCACTCTCCACTCTGCTTGCTTAGTTTTGATAAAATTAAAAAAAATAAAAAAACACAGAAAACAGAAAGAGAACACAAATAAAAATAATGCATAAAGTCTGCGGTTGAATTGGAATTCAAATAGATTCGAGGCATGCATAGAGGGAGGGGGGATGCGGTTGGGGAAGGAGACGCAGGGAGAGGGGAGTGGGGTATAAAAAGTGAATTTCGCGGTATTTTCACGCTTGATGCAACAGCAGCAGTAACCAAAAAGAATTTACTCAAATCAAATAAAACAAAATAACTCAGTTTGGGTTTTTGGGTTTTTGGGTTTTTGGCTCTTTGGCTTTTGGCTCTGGGGTACGGCAAGTGTCTGGCGGCTGCTGCATTTTTGGTTTTGGATTTCGTTCAAAGAAATCAGAGAAAAAACTAAAAACGAATAAGAAAATTGCTGTTGAAGTCAACCGACTGCAAGCTGCTCTGTTTTTAATTTAATGAAAATATTTTTGTACAAAACAATCTTTGTTATATTTTCAATATTTGTTTTTCAATTATTTTGACAAGCTTAAATTCATTTCTTTCATAAAAATTGAAAATAAATTCTAAAAGTATATTTATGTATTTCTGTTATAAATAAATAAAATTGAATTTATACGCTTGGTTCGATGTAGCGAACAGAGAATACAAATCAAAAGAAATCTGCGGATTAAAATGATAACAAGACTTGGGTTGGTGGAATTCTGATTCTGAATTTGGCCTTTGTTTGCTGCGCGCGATTCAGAGAAATCGGTTAAGATCCTTGAGCCTTCAGGCTCACTCGATTGCTTCTGGCCAAAGCCAGAACCCAAGCCCAAACCCAAAACTCTTTCAATCTATCGGATTCAGTTTCACGCTTGAGTTTCCCTCGACTGTTTCGAATAGATCGGTGAATTGGAACACTGATCCCATATCAATTGTGCTTAGCTTCTAAACGATTTGTTGTATTGGATGCGGTAAGTTCTTTTGATTTGGTTCGGTTTTACACTCGTCGCTTTTATCATGCTCAGATATCTCCAAAAACTGGTAGCTCCTACACATCTCCTCATAGGCATGCCCAGTTTAACGATCTTCGAATCGTTTCGAAAAAAAGTTGTTTTTTTTATTTTTGTATTCCGATTTTATGACTTCATCTTGGGCGTTGTGTCCGGCTAACTTTATGGGACATAATTAAAACTTTATGGCCAAAAACCAGCCAGTCGATCTCTTGTTTCCCTACATCCAACAACCACCTTCTCTTCTCATCTATCCCCTCGTTCTCCCCGTTGCCCTCTGGCTGGCGCCAGGCTCATAAAAAGGAAATTAAAATCACAGCCGAGCAGAGAGCATTTGACTAAAAACAAAACACAATATTTGTGTGGGAATTTCCAACTGTGTGTGTGTGTGCGTGTGTGTGTGCGTGTGTGTGTGTGTGTGTGAGAGTGTCTCGTAATCTTTATGGATCATTTCGCCGCTTAGCAATGCCCAAAGAATTAATATACCGGTACCAGTTGTAGGGTGCTACGCAAAAGAGCTGTCAATGGGGCTTAGGAGCCATAATAAGAGAGTGACTAACTAACAGATACCCTGTACGCACTTTTACATCAGATACATGTACATATACAAAAGCATTTTCCACTTCAATTAAAAGCGACTTTTGCATTTTGAGGCACATATTGCAAATACCCGATTGGGCACACTTTCTGGCTAAAGGGTATACGCACACATATCTGCATAAATCCAGCAAAGTTGAGAGAGTTTTTGAGGCTAGCTGATGGGAAGTAAACGCTGTTGTTGCTAATGGGAAAGGGCGTTGCCAAAATGTCAATACAAGCGGCCACTAATAACCACTGCCACAAAAATAAAAACAAAAAAAAAAGTTGCCCCAATCGGTGTCGGGTATTGGAGTTGGTTGCGGTTACAGTTGTGGTGGGCTCGGGGCTCGGGGGTTAAAGTTGAAAGCTGAAAGCTGAAAGCTGAGAGTCGTTGCATGATAAATGATAAATGACTGTGGCGCGTGCGCCGCGTTCTTTTCGGCCAGCTTAGCCAACTGGCTAGCTACCTGACCGGGAGCTACCTGTATTTTTTCGATCGACCTGGTGCTATTTTGAAATATATACATCTATATACATATATACATATATATATATATATATGTGTGTGTGTGTGTGTGTGTGTGTGTGTGCAACTGGGGCGCATTCATCAATTAGCCGCCAAAAACACTCAACTCGATCTCCAACTCAACTCAGGCCAATTGATTATTTATAGTGGAGGATCATCAAGAGCGGATCGAGCGAGTGAGTGCATCATTTGATGGATTGGCCCATTAGCGACTAATGACATACATAAGCCACAATACCCCCCCTCCTCCTTTTTATACCCCTCCCCCTCCCCCTTTTCCCTTCGTGCATGCATGTGGCATGCATTTCCGCTTTTAATTATTGCAAACGTCGCAATCTTGCAACGCGTTGCGCCGCATCGCATCGCATTGCTGGGCTGGCATGCAACCAAATTGCTGGCAATAAATTACACACATTTCAGCACAAAACAAGAGCAAAAACTAAATGAAAAATGAAAGCAGAAAAAACATACATCAAGCAAAAAATATACTTGCAGAAAACTCGACAACGGATTTTCTAGCGGAACAAAGACAGCACTCTATTTGTTTTTCAGTGTATTTCCAATACAATTTTGATGATTTAGTAAGCCACAATATTTTGACCAAAATTCAATAGAAACTCATCTTTTTTATCAGCGTAATTCACAGATAAACCACTTTTTCTTGTGTCGGAAAAATATCAATTTTCTTATTAAATTAATTACAAAATTATGTTTTCTCCTCAGAAAAAGTTCAAAAATAAAAGCAATTTGAAATTAGATAAGAATTTGGAATCGAAAAAATGAGCTTAAATGGACAGAATATATATATAAAAAAAAACAAGCTTAAATGGGAGAAATGAGGAAGAGGAGTTTGCAGGGAGGCGTTTTATATGGAGTAAGTGGAGAGATGGCAAGAGCGGAAGAGTGAAAAAAAGGAGAGAGGACAGAGGCTGGTGCCGTTGGAATGCAGCTGCAATTGGCGCAGCAACAAATTGCTGGAATAATTACGCACCCATTGACAGCTACAGATTGATATGTTTGTCGGCAAGGACAGCAGCAAGGAAAAAGGACTGGCCACGAGACAGAGAGAGAGAGAGAGGGAGAGGGAGAGAGAGAGAGCGAGAGACAGAGAGAGCGAGATACAGTCGGGTTGGCGGCGACTGCTGCTCTGCTCATTGATGAACGTGAGGTGTCAAGCAAATTGACTGGCCAGCTAAATGACTCCGCAGAGGCGTCGCAGCCAGGGGGGATTTGAGCTGCAACAGTGTAAAGAGAAATTCAACAACAAGAAAAAAGGCAACAGCAAACAGCTCAAGCAAAACTCGACTCTAAATAAGCCGACAAACTGACTAACTTTGTCAAAGCAATCGCTTTTTTTATCGCTATTATTGCAAATATTAAAATGATCTAAGAAATATGAAAGGTGAAAAAACCGATACAATTTGTCAAGTTTTGGGAATTCTTCAATTTATTTTGTTTATCATAAAAAAGATTGCCCCCAAAAGAGGCCGCTAAGAGCGGCGCCACTGCTGCGTTGCAGGCTGGCATCTGCAGCATTGGAATTCGCTGTTTACGTGAATTACGCTCAAATTACAAGACGCCAATCGAGCAGCAGCAAAAAACCAAAAATAAAACGAGAAATAAAAACTGCTGCAGCGCCTGAAAATAGCTGCGAAGCAATGAGAATGCAACGCAAATTAAAATTGTTTGCAACAGCGACTGGAAACAAGAAAAAAAAAATGGAAAGCAGAATCGGGTCGAGGGGAGAGGGGAGGGAGGTGAGGTGAAGTGAGGCGGCATAATACATGCCCCATGCAAGTGGGACAGGGTGCACTAGACGTACACAGAACAGGGCGACTCGTGTGTGCTGCTTGCGCTCATTGAGCTCGTTAGGCGATAACTTTATGCGGCATTAAATTTTATGCGGCCATAAAACAAACAAATTCGCCTCGAATGAACACACTCATTCACAACACACACACACACACACACACACACACACAGAGAGGTATTACGGCAACTAAACACGACACGAAACAACAACAAAAGCAACAAAAACAATTACATGCAACAACAACAATAACAATGTCAATGGGCCTGGTGCTTGTGGAATGCATGGTTAATAGTAACAAGGATCCAGGGATCACTTGCACTATATATATATATATATATATATATAAATGGGTATATATAAATGGGTATCGTATCCTTAAGTGGAACAAGAACATGTCGCTTTACGCCCCAATACAACTCAACTTGGTCGCATTGTATGGCATTGTAAATAGTCTAACCATATATGGAGCCGTGGAGCCAGGCACTCTGCCTGGTCAGATTGAGATTGCGAGCACAACTGCTAAGCTGGAATAATAATAAAAATAATAATAATAATAAAAATAATAATAATAATAATAATAATAATAATAAAAATAATAATAATAATAAAAATAATAATAATAATAATAATAATAATAATAAAAATAATAATAATAATAAAAATAATAATAATAATAATAAAAATAATAATAATAATAATAATAATAATAATAATAATAATAATAATAATAATAATAATAATAATAATAATAATAATAATAATAATAATAATAATAATAATAATAATAATAATAATAATAATAATAATAATAATAACTACAACAATTGGCACAAGCATAAATCGCACCTAAAAGCATTTCAGATTAAGTGGAGTGAAATTAGGAGCATGTAAAACTAACAAAGCCCCGGCTAAATATGAGATTTGGTTGGGATTGGGGTGCGGCATAGATGCATAGATATTAAGATATAGATACAAGGGTAGCTGTACTTCGAAAACCATGTTTTCTAATCACGTGTCAAATCTGTACATCATTTTGATGGTAACTTAAAACCGAAGTTCAAATTCAAAGGGTCGACAATCGCATGCGCAATCGGAAGAGAGAGAGAGAGAGAGCGCGAGAGAGAGAGAGAGAGAGGGGAATAGCAGACGGATGCAGGATGCAGGCTGCTGGCTGTGGCAACGGTGCCTCGAGGCATTCAGCAAAGTCAGCGAGCCTGATGTAAACTGATTAACAAGCCCGATAAGCGACATGCCTCAAACAATTGTCGAGCACTCGCATTTGCCACATTTTTTTGACGCTGCCTCAATGGCCACAATGGACCATTGTTAGTACCTTTGTTCCGCTACCTCTTCAAATATATCCCCCTCTCTCTCTCTCTCTCTCTCTCTCTGTCGTTCTCTCTGTTTGCCCTTTGTTGTAGCCGTTGAGGGGCGTTGCTGTTGTTATTGCCACAGCTGTTGTAAATAAATAGCATAATGCATCGCCTCAAATGTTCACGATACGAGTAGCATATGAAGAATCAAACGCATTTTGGCAAAACTTTCGTAATTACCTACAACCAATCAACAAAATTATATGCGAATTATTAATAATTACTCTTCGAAATCAAAGTCGTCTTCGACTTTAACGTGAAAGATTTGCGCATTGAGAATTTACTGCTTGCCACATGATTATCTAACCAGTCGAAATAGAATATACAATAAAGTTCCGGACGTATATAAACATCGAATAGAATCATTTCCACATTTTCTTAGGGTATATTCTATTCCAAATTGAATTATTTACTGAAAGTAAATTGCTGTTTGACATCAAGCAATATAAACAATTTCAAAATTATTCAAGTTATTCTGTGATGATTTATCGCAAATGCGACAATTTCAAACAAATCACAAAGAGCTGATATTTTAACAAATTTGAATATTAATAATAATATAACTTAAAGATGAGCAAAGTCCGAGAACAATCAGTAAATTAGATGCTCATCATAAGCAACAAACACAGCAACATTAATTGTTTTATTATTTAATTCACAGACAATAATGGAATGCTGAAATGTAAACAATATGAAATGTGGGGCATTGTGGAATTCGGCTATAAGCTGCATGAATTAGTGGCAAGCCTCAGCGATCTCATTGGCATTGTTTAACACATAATTCAACACACTTTTAAATTTGTACAAATACAGTTTTGGATGCCTTTCGACTAAGCCAAGCTCATTCAACCTTAATTGCCCAGGAACACAAAACTCGACACACACACAGAAGAAATGTTACAAAGAAGTTGATGTTGCACCTGCGGCTCGCAACGGGAGCAACGATCAGCCAAATTGAGTAGAGCATCTAGGAAATGATGTGGCAAGTTAATTTCCGAGTGCGCCATAACAATAGATTAATAGGCATACAGTTCACAATGTTGTCGTCTTGTCGTCTTGTCGACCTGTCGACCTGTCGAGAAGCGTGAACCGTTGTTTGTTGTTGCTTCTGCTTCTGCTGTTGCTGTTGATGTTGCTGTTGGCTGGCCTAATGCCACCGCAACATTGGGGCGTGGCAAGCAGTAAGTAGTGGTAAAAGGTCGCCTTCACTCCAGGTAAGACAACAACGGGCTCTACCCCATCCCATCCGGTTGGCCCCCCTAGTGTTGGTATCCATTAATGAGCGCGACAAACTAACGACATTTGTGGTCTGCCCCGATGATGATTTATGGGGCTGTTCATTAAGTTCATTAAAAGTGAAAGGATGATCTGCAGATCTGCAGATCGGTAGATTGGACCTGCCCGTACTTTGCGTACGGCCAGTTGCCAGTTGCCAGTTGCCTGGTCTGGCATGTGTCAGGTGGTTTGTTCACTGCCACTGTCACTGCCCCTGCCCCTGCCCCTGCCACTACACCTACCCCTACCACTGCCCCTACCACTGACTGTTTATTTGTGTTTTGTGCCTTCCCAAATGAGCCGTAACCAATAAATGTTTACGACTCTGCGGAGGCAGCGGTATCAGCGGCAGGGGGCCCATTACAAGAAAGGACGGGGAACGGGGTGGGGGGGGGGGGACGGGGTGGAGTACCGTGACACGATCTCAGTGCTAGAATAAACCCAAATAAAAATCACTTGAAAGAACATTAAAATGACACATGGTGTTCTACCAACAACTGCCAATAACTTTGGCTGGTAAGCCAAGTCCAAAAGAGATCATCCAAAACTTTTTGGCGCAGGCGCCAATCGCCAGCCGCCAGTCGCCAGTCGCTCTTATCAATGGATAACACAACGGGTGGGTCATCAGTACAACAAGTTCGACAGCCCGCCGCGTTCGAAGACAAACAAAGAAAGCAACAACAACAACAGCAACAACAACCACAATAATAAAAACAACAACATTCCTAATAAGCACAACAAATGAGCTGACAAAAAGGCAGCTGAATTGTTTAGCTTCGAGTAGCACCGCATATTTAATGCCCTATCAAACGAGGCGTGTTATGATGAGTAACGCTAATTTTGTAATTCAAATCATGTATTTCGCATAATAGGTTAACAGTAAACAGTATATATAAATTAGTGTGTCGAGTCGAATCGAAATGCGAAGCTTCCGATTTGGGTTTTTATTGGTTGCACTTCTTTTTCTGTTCAAAACGGTTCCTCTAATCTCTCAATTTCAATTGGTATGCGTCTATCTATATATACTGACAGCTATAGTATAGTTAATCTGTGTTTATTTGTTATTACTGTTTATCTTCAGTATAAATATAATTAGACCTACAGTCGAAAGTATTCAACTTCTAACTGCATCGAGCTAAAGAAGCAGTTCAATTTGTATAAAGTTGCTGATGTTTGGAGAAGTATGTGGTAAGTTGCCTTAAATTAAATATTTACCATATCCAAGACTATAATGTTACTTTTTCTGGAATACCAATACTTCTTTATAAGCGAAACACTTTGACTTTGACATATATTTTAAGTAAAGCCTAAAAAACCAGCCATTTGCTTCAGGCACACCAATGGCTGATCTATAAAAAAAAAGAAAAAGAAGAAGAACGACAGGGCGACAGGGCGACAGAGTTAGCCACAACGTGACTCTCCATATCAGGTCCACTTATCTAAGGTCCTTCGAGCTGAGAGCTGAACAGGTTGGCCCGCACATGTGAAAAGTACAGCACATAAATCATATGCTCATTGAAAACCTAAAAAAAAAAGGAAAACAGAAAACAGAAAACAGAAAACAAATGCTTTCGGTGACAGTTTTTGTTGTTGGTTTCTTGAACATTTGCGACCTTATCCGATGCACTCGATCAAGCGATCAATTGCCAAGTGGTCAAATGGTGCAGGTATATTCTCAGCTCAGCTGCTCTGACGTCACAGCATCTACCTGATGGCATTTTAATTATGGCAACTGAAAATGATTAAGCACAGTTCGTTTATCAGGGCAAACAACAGCTGAAGCTGAGACCAGCAAAGTTATATCTGTGGAATACCCTATGTCCAAGTAATGGGCCCATTTAAAAGCCTATCTGCAGAAAGTCCTCAATTGAATTCCCTTAACTTTTCCACTCTGAATCGATTGTCAAGCAGTGCATTGTCCGTCCTTTGGTAAGTGAACTTGGTCAAGAAGAATGCAACATTATGAACCGATATCCTAAGCGCTAAGAAAACTTCAATTCATATTATTGTCTTGGAGTATTTAGCTTATTGTTATCTTGTAGGGCATTGCTGTAGCATCTTCAAAGGGATCACTAGCTGCGGCTCTGATTTCGCTTATAGCTTTGCTGCAAATAGCTTCGAGGCGTGAAATTTGTACGTTGCGGTGGGTCTCCGGAACCTCGATGCCTCAGTGGGACGGCAGGTGAATAAACTGTGCTGCAACTGTCCGCCCTTTCTTAAAAAACACTTTGTGCACGCTATAATTATGCTGGGTTCGCTATTTGTTTAGCTCTGGGTTCCCCAGATCGCACACTGGGCCAAAGCAGCACTCGCGATTGATAAAACAAGTATCACAATTAAAAAGAAATGTTTTCGTTGTTTTGTTTGGTTTTCAATCATGTTGATTATGCGAGGATTGTCGCTTTAGTCGAACGATTGAAACAGTAGCTGGTATTTAATTTGTGTTTGGGTTTGTCGGTACCACTGTGCCACGGGACTCGGGACTCGGGACTCGGGCCGCACGCACATTTCACTTATTATTTATGAGGCGTGCGCTGTGGGCGTGGCACGCTTGTTGATCGGCGCTACATGACCGTACCCCGTAGCCCGTACCCCAACCACACTGTTGATGTACCTGCTTGAATGGTGTATTGGACAGTACTTGGCAGTGGACAGCGGACAGCGGGCAGCGGACAGCGGACAGCGGACGGAAGGCGACGTTTTCAATCAACGTTGAACCGTTCAGCCGCTTGGCATGCCAGGCGAAGACAAGCGGGGACCACCCTTTTAATGAAGCCCTAATTACAGTGTTTATAACAAAAGGTGATTACCAAAGCAAACCAACAACACCAGACACCAGACACCAAGCAACCAGGCCAGCCAACAAGCCAGCCAGCCAACCAGCCAACCAACCAACATGCCAACAAGCCAACAAGCCAACAAGGCGGCCAGCCAACATCAACAGTCAGGCAGTTGGAGGAAGGCTGGCCCCGTCAGGGCCCCGGTACGCATCAACAGCTCTTTAGGACAAAACGAGCGACTGACGTCGGAACCGACAACCCGTCGAATCTTCCCCAAAACGGTTGCGCATCGAACTGCCAGAGACGCCTTGGGGCAAACGCCTTGTTTATTTCAGATCGCGCAGCACGAAAGACTCTCCGAGCACAGAACACAAACTTTCTGGCTTTGTCAGCGTTCAGCGGTCCAAGCTTATCTTTCAGACTCGTTTCTTAAATACCCTTTAGCACTGATAGAATAAATTATCTTATATATATATATATATATATATATATATATATATAATATTATTATGGATAACATAATAATAAAGTAGTAAAGCGTATTTCTGAAACTAGGGAAACTGATAATGTTTCAAAGCAGCATTGAAGGTATATAATCAAATTATATCCTATTTCAAAATTGTCTTTCTTATATTTAACACAGAATTTGTGTGCAGTTTTATATTTAATTTACAGGGTATCTGTTGATCGAGCACATCCAACTGACGCATTATACACATTTTGTTGTTGTTGCTGTTCTTGTGCTGCTTGCATGTGATCTGTGTGTGTTGTCTCCGTCTCTGTCATCGTCACATTATTTATAACTTTTCATGTTTAAATTCGTAATTTTAGTCCACCTCCCTCCCCCCTCCCCCCTCCCGTCCACCGTCCAGCCGTCCTTCGTCCACCCACAAGGGAACTGTCCGCTTTCTAGGTGCCCAGGAACCCACCCAGAACCTTTGCCATGGCGCTCGTGACTTGTAAATATTGATTTTAATCGAAATTGCTCTAAATTGCCTGTGCTTCGTTTTTTCCAAGCTGTTCCACATTGTTGTTGTTTGCCATGTGTCTTTACTGTATGCAATTTAAGACACTTTTGCTGTGAAGAGGCGCTTCAGCTGCGATCCCTTTTCGTTGCTCCTTGATATAGTGCATCAGTACACCTCAAGTACCACAAGCTAAACAGCTTCTAGCTTAAGTTTCATAAATACTGTGCCTTTCTTTTGCGCTTTTCAAACTTCGAGTGAAAAGGCTGCGTTCCTTTCTTGGTTTTGCTATTGCTCCTGCAACTGCTACGAACTTTAACTGAGCGATAGCATAAATAGCAGAGCCAATAGTGGTCATATATGGCAATTCGGTAATATCTCATTGTTGTACCAGTAGCACAAGCTAAACAGTTCGGCTGATATGCTCTCGTCCTGCTCTCGTTCTTTCTGCTATTGCTACAAATACAGGGAGCAAAGTGGAAAAATATTTGCCGTTGCTACTGCTTTTGCTCTTGCCAGAGCATCCATTGAAGTTCTCTGATTTTGGCTCTGATATTGCTCTGTTCAAATTTGTCGCAGAAGCAAGAGCAGAGCAATATTTCTATTGATTATCATTCTTTTAAGTATCATTTATAAATAAATGTTGGACTAATTTATGTTTAAATTTATACTTGATTTTATTTTTACATTTTACATTTTAATTTAATTATTAATTATTAATATATCATTTGGTTACTTTCATTTTAGTTTTAATTTGAATTTTAAATTCGACATTAATGAAACAAATAAAAAGAATTCATAAAATAAGCAGAAGCATGGGAAAATGCGTCGAGTTCAAGTTCCAATATTACGAAACTAGACAGCAACAAAAATAAAAAAAGTGGTAAAGCACTCTTCCTCCTCTTGGTGCTCTCTCTGCTTAAGGCACTCCGATTGGTAAATCAATTATTAGAAGAACGTTATCCACAGGATCTGCATAGTTGAAAGGCAAAGACCAAAGCAAGATGCAGACAACTACTGGGGGCGTATTCATTGCAGGCTTTCAGCAACTACTTTGTGAGATAATGAATCGATAGTGCTATCTCTCTCGCACTCTCTCTGTCTCGTATAGCACACGGCTTGCAAGTAAAACATCAATTGGATTGTAAAGACCGAAAGAAAGACTTGAAAGGCAGAGCCGACCGTTGCCGGCAACGCCGTCCGAGCAACTTATCATGTCCAAATTAAGCTCAATACCAAATAAACAAGTCGTACGACTACATGTTGCTTTTTTTCCCCAGTTTTTTTCTTTTTTTTTTGGTTTATTTTTTTTTTTTATCCTTTTCTGACCGCCGGGAATTTTGAAGCAATGCGCACAGCGTTTCTTTCATTTCAATTCTGCCCCGTTCCGTCGATAATGCCAACTCTATTTGCATTGGGTGCGGCAGCTGGGAGACTGGGAGACTGGGAGACTGAGAGAGACCCAAAGCTGTATGCTGTATGCTGAAGTTGGAGTTGGAGTTGGAGTTGGTTGATGTTGGAGGCGATGCGGTTTCAGCTTTGCGTTCGCCTTTGTTTGAATTAATCGAAGTGATATTTTGCTTGTCCCGAAATAATTTATCCTATGCAGGCAGCAAGCAAGGCAGCCGCCAAGGTAGGCTGGCAGCCAGGCAGGCAGGCAGGCAGGAAGATAGGTGGGAAGGTGGCAAGGTACAAAGATACACTGCACTGAACCGACCGATATATATTTGCCTGCAGCTGCTGGAGCCTTTATTGGTTTTCTCTGGCGCTCTGGCGTCGAAAGCTGCACAGAAATATAAATATTCCCCATATGGAACCCATTGATACATTTTGACATGAGTTGTGGCCTAAGCGCGCGTTAATAACCGCAATTTATGCGATTTTGAAGACGGCGGCGCCAAAAATTGAAAAAAAAATATATAAAAATAAAATTTAAAAAAAGATACACAAATAATATGATAAAAAGCTGCATAAATCTGCCGAAGTTTTAATACACTTGCACCCCAAAGAAAGTGATTATGTTATAGCTTAAAGTACTTTTTGTATACTCGTACTTCAATCAGATTTGTTGAATCTTAGTCCAACTTTCTAATGACAAGTCTAATTTACGGCTTGAGAATAAAATTGTATTGTTAGCAAGAAATTTAATTGTATATCAATTTAAATAGTTTGGAAATCTGATTCAGTTGGTGTTATTCAATTTATTGACTAATTTCCATCAGATCAGCTTGGACAGTTGGGCATTTGGAAATATGTACAATATCTCAATTTTGTACATTGTCTTACAGGTTTCACACTTTTTCCTTTAGTGCTAAAATGTGTTGTTACATGCACTGTGAGAAAATCATAATATTCTCAGCAAAGCTGTTTAAATTGATTTCTTTTCAATTTGGATTTGATTTTGGGATTGTTCAATATGACATCACATAAAACATATATTTTGATTGCACTATCAAATTCTATATTCTGTTACAATCAATGTAAGTCCGAGTTAAGTCATAAGAATATATAATATATACTAATTTGGTTCTTGCAGAGCTTGAACAGGTTTTTGTTAGCAAGTGTGTTAATTTGTGTAAGTTTTGTTTTTATCGAGTTGACAGTCGCTGTTATTGTTGTTGCAGGTTGTTGCTGTTGTTGTTGCTTGCAGGTTGCTCAATTTCATGGTCATTTGTGGCATAGCCATAGCATGCAGCTGTCGTTTCTGTCGCGAGTTCGTTGCCTAAGTCTTTCGTTGCGTGCCTTGTTGCGTGCGTGTTTCCAAGTGGGGATAAGACGAGAGCAAATCGGAGGTGGGATTGAAGTGAACAAGCAGCAACAGCAGCAGCGGCAAACCTTATGCACAATTAACAAGATTCGCATAAAATTACAAAACTGACATAATTCAAGATAGCAGCCAGAGCTCTTGCGCAAGCCTCTCACAAAATTATCTCATTCCCAACTCTCATTCCCATTCCCATTCCCGGAGTCGTTCTCGTTCTCCTTCTCGTTCTCGGAGTCGTTGCAAGCTGTCTGCTAAATGGCCTGCTAATGGCCTAAAGTGTACTTGCCGATAATATTTACGCACTTAAGTCTGAGCAGCTTGGCTCTCCTTTTTTTTCTGTTCTCATTTTTAGGAGAGGCAGAGACACAACTATTTCTCTCTGACTTTGGGAGTTGTCAGATATGAGGCATTAAATGTTTGGTATTACGACTGTTGGCACATGAAATCAATTTACATGCATTCAATTACAAATTGTGAGCCATTTCCAGTAATACAAAAAAAAATAAAAAGTCAACCAACTGTTGAATACTCTGTTCCTAGATTAAGATCAGCTGAAAAAGTGATCATAGAAATCGCATGGGGAGTTGAAAGAAAGACTTTAATCTCATTCTTAATGGATGGATACATGAATTTACCTTTAAAATAATATAAATTAGATGTGGTTCATTGTCAGTCAAAAATATTTGAAGCTGATCTATCAAAATTTGTTTAGTTTTAAGGGCGCGACAAATAATGTTATTATTTAAAGAAGCTGATATTTCGGCATCAAAATCTGTCTGCGAAATTGATAAAAATAGTGATACAGTCTGTATACCCATTCGCCACTTGCTGCTTGCAGGGTATAATGAACAGCGAGCGCAGAAACGGCAAGTTTCCAGTGAAAAACTTGGCAATTAGTTTATAAAGTTTATGAGCCAACTGCCAACTGCCAAGTGCCAACTGCTTGTAACGGCGCGTTTTTACGATCCAATAGAGATGACCCCTTCCCCCCCTCCCCCTACGCCGTCCCCCCACTGGTCAGCCACTCATTTTATTCCTCCCCCACACCTGGTTCATATGCAGTGACAAGTTTTGTAGCGTTGTTAAACGTTTGCATGATTTTGATTTTGATTTTAATGATACGATGCGACTCGAGACGTGGACTTAGAGAGATTGTGATTGAGACTGGGTCTGGGTCTGGGTCTGGGTCTGGGTCTGGGTCTGGATCTGGTTTGTGGGTCTGAAGACGACTGCAGTCGTTGCAGTGCTGTGTAGACTGCAGCACGTCCTAATTAGCGCCCCGACTGTGGTGGCCATCAAAATAAACACTTTTAGAATACGAGCGCGGAGACATGTTTTTATAGCCATAAATTCGTTGAGTTTATGTTGGGAAATCTCTGATCTGGCACTGAGATTATGGCTTTGGCATTTCATCCCTTTCTCCTCCCCTCAGTCTTTCAATCTCTGACTTTGATGGATATTCAATGGCCGCTTTAATTGAATAAACAAATACTTGTTGTTCTTTGTTTTTTTCTGTTTTTTTTTGTTCTCTGTTTTGGGGGCTCCTTTTAATCAGCGAGGATAAAGCGTAAAGTGCTCCACAGCCTGGAGCCATAATAGCATATTCATGTTTATGGTCAGCTTCAGCTTATTGAGCAATGCCTCGCCCTCACTCCTGCCCTCCTGCCCTCCTCTCTCTCTCTCCCTCTCTCTCTTTAGGTTGGCATTAACAAGCGACTAATGGCTAATGGCTCATACCTGCCATGTTGGTCCGATCTGTGTGCGAGTCGGGCTAAGTTATCACACGATCCATAGCATTCGAGAGGACTGCGTTGCATTGCATTAATATAAGTGTAAGCGCAGACTGTCCACCGATTTCTTTGCCAATAATTTAAATGCAGACCAGATAAGACACCCAACGGCTGAGCAAAAACAGTCAACCAGTCCAGGTGCAGTCAATAACAAATCTTGTCTTCTCTTGTTTTTTATACCCTTATTATTTTGTTGTGTAGTTTGTAACGCATCGAAGGAGACGGGTCTGATCCCATGAAGTATGCATTTTCTTAATCAGCATCAGAAGTCAACTTGTCCCATATATCCAACTAACTATGCGAACTCAGTCAATGTTGAAGCTGTCTTGATTTGGCATATATTCGCTGCGGGCTGCATAAATACCAGAGTCAACTGAATCGGATTACTATATCATATCATATATGTATATAGTTGCCATTAGATCGATTCGATGATAGACGAGTTCTTGTATGAAAGCAACTTTTTTAACTACCAAGTTATCCCAATCAAGTGGTAAGATTTACGTTGCCTCTGGTCGACGTGGCTAAGAAAGTCGCTCAGATTTTCCGTATTTCTTTTATATTTTGGCATGTGTTCTATCAGTTTTGGCAACTCCTTGAAGTTTTTATTTAACTTTGACTTATCCAATAAAAGCTATATATTTTTCTTAGGTTGGGCAAGTATTGTTGAAAGAATTTAAAATAGAAAAAATTGTATAATGAAGTTGAGCAAAAATAGAAGAAAGCATTAACAAACCCCATAAGGTATATATATTCTTGATCATTATAAAATGCTGAGTCGATTCCATATCCCAAACTTGTTTCATAAAGAGCAAAACCTGAAGCAGTTCAAATATTACAGAAAACTGAATTGAAACCCTCAACTTGATCAGCTAACCTTAAAAAGCTGTTCCGTATCAACAATTAAAAGATACATAATTCACTTTGATAAATTTAATTTATTAACAAGTTTGGCAGCAGTGGAATCAGTCGACATGTCCAGCCGGAATCAGTCAATAGCCGATATTTACAAATACTCGCAAATATCGTGAAATTGTAAGACTCTTAGCCATAAACTGAGCACAATCCGATGGCATGGTGACTTTCAAGTGGATGCAGGGGAACGGGAATTAATCAACAGGAGCAGAAGCAGCAAACAGAAGAAGAGAGATACAGGGATGGGGGTGGGGGGATAACTGGTACTGGTACACAGCCTAATGGTCATAATGAATGGATAATGGCTAAGAAGTCGCATTAACTACATTCAAGAAAGCGCGTTGATATTTGCACAGAGCCAAACAATATATAAATTAAGGTAACTGCATGGGACGCACAACTGGATTGGGATTGGGATTGGGAATGGGAATGGGTAGTGCATTTTGACTTGGAACTGGAACTGCGATATGGAGGAGACTCATTATGGGGCGACAAGAGTGCTGCCCAAAAAGCAAACCAGCTCAAAGTCAAAAGAAGCCAAAAATAAAAGGAAAATATGCATTTACACCAAAATATATAGTTTGTGCCGATTAACTGACTGATTGATTGATTGACTGATTGATGAGCAGCCTAAACAGTAAAGAGCTCAACTTAAGATTTCTTTTTACAATGCGAAAAGGTGTACAAAAATAGTTCTTAGCGAATTCAATGTTCATTCAAAAGCTTGTCGTGATTGATAGACTGACTGATTGATGAATGATTGTTAAACGTCCTTGTATTGAACTGATTTAATGATCAATGCCTTTAAGTTTCCAAATTTTGATAGTACATAAAAGTAGAATATATTTTCAATTTGCGGAACAGCTTAACTCAAGCAAAGACCTGAAGAGATGTTTGTGGAAAAAGGCTAAAATGGCAACACTGGGGCGGGCAGCAGCAGCAACTGTTGCAAGTTGCAACTTGCAACGATTTTGGTGCTCTTTCTTTCGTTGCTCTGTGGCATATACTTAATTTCAAGTTGTCCGCGGAAAAACTTAAGCATATTTAACCGCATGTCGCTGAATTTAATGTGTGTGTGTGTGTGTGTGTGTGTGTGTGTGTGTGTGTGTGTGTGTGTGTGTGTGTGTGTGTCGCAGGTGGGGGGCTCAGGTGGGGCGCTGCAACTGCGGTAGTTCTCAGTCGCCGTTTCCGTCTCCATCTCCGACTGCGACTGCATCGCAATTCTCAGCTCGAAAACTGGCACTGATTTGAATGTCTGGACACGGGACGCTGGCGCTGTCCAAAAGATTGCTTGTTGCATGAGGCATGCGGCTCGTTGTTGCTGTTGCTGTTGCTGTTGTTGTTCTTGTCGTTGTTGTTGTTGTTGTTGTTAAGCGACGCTCACGCATATTCCGCATATGCAGACACAGCGCGACGGGATGCAGGCGCCACTTGGCCAACAACACAGCAGCGCAGAACAGAACACAGCAGAACAGGGCAGTGCAGAGCAGAGCAGAGCAGAGCAGGGCGGGGTTGGTCAGCGGAGGGGAGGGGAGGGGAGGGGAGGGCAGAGAAGAGTAGAGCTGATCAGACAGGTAAGTAAATGCTAATGCCAATGCCCTCGGTTGATAGCTCTGCGGCTGTCGCTGCCTGCAACCGGCTGACCTTTGCACATGCCACATAACAACAGCAACAGCAACAGCAACAACAACTACAACACCAACTACAACAACAGCAACATGGCTTAGGCCGTTGAGGTCAGATGTCGCCAGTTGGCCCTGTCAAAGCGCCAGGCAAACTACACTGAACAAAAACAACAACAAAATCACAAACTGCAGCTTCAATTTACACAAATGATTACACAAAGATATAGTTTAAGAATGAGTTGACATCAATTTATTTCAGCTATATCTACATCCATATCTCCAACCTTATCTATATCCATATCTACAAATAAGCCCACGAAATTCTATTTGATAGTTTGGTCGATTTCCCACCGAGTTACTTCAACTTTAAGAATTATGCATTAATCAAGAATATTTTCGCCAGTTTCCCATTTTCTCCTAACGAGCTTAATGCCTGATTCAATACAAATCGGCTGCGAATCGTACTTGATATTCAAAATATATTTTCTGTTCTTTTCTTTTGGTTTTTTGTTTTTTCGTTGGTTTTTTTGGTTGCCTTTTTTTGTCTGTGTAGACGTCCCTCTCAGCATATTGCCCTTATTCAATCGCGGTCTTCATCTTGGGCCGGCTGCTGTCAGCGTTGCCATCATATCAAATGACAAACTCGACTGCACAATGAAACGCAATGCGTGCTGGCAGCTCTGCAGATTATCAGAGCTCGGCCAGCTCAATTGGAAAATGATCGATGATCGCATATGTGTCTCAGTGTGTGTCTGTGTGTGTGCATGGATTTGAAATGGGTTCGCATCCAAACTGACATTTGTATTGCATTGGAAACTCTCTTCTCTCCCTCTCCTACTCTCCCTCTCTCTCTCTCTCTCTCTCAATGTAGATTGTCAATTAGTCGGGGTTTTAAGGTGGCATTTTGGGCACTGTCCTAATTAAGGTTCGCTTCTGTTTCGGTTTCTGTGAATCTCATTCTCTGAATTGTGTTTCTCTTTGGGATCTCATCCCAATTTGAGATTAGAATAACAAGTGCAGCTGAGCGCAAGTCAAAGATACAATTTTACCTTTATAGCCAATTATGCTTGAATGGAAACCCAGAAAAGGCCACCAGCAATTCGAGATTTAACCAATTATATATTGAAATTTATGTGTCAGCCATAATATAAATGGATTTTAACTGGTAAGTCACTCTAGGAAGCAAGCTGGGAAAAGCAAATACAGGCTAATAATATTTAAACCTGAGTGCTGACTATACAAATGAAGATAGACTAAGGCATAAAAGGTCAGCTTAATATGTGTTAAAGCTCGAGAAATATATTATATATTTATATATATATATATATACAAATATTTATATGTATGTCTGTGCATATGTTTGCACAATTCTTTAGCTGGCCCGAAGGCGCTGGAGAACAGAACACAAATGAACATGTCGACGTCCAAGTGTCACCACAAAGCAAGTAGTAGCCAAGTAGTAGTTGCGACAGAAATTGGGACACATACAAAAAACATGCGGCAGGAAGGAAAGGTACCAAGTCAAGAGAAAAAAAAACAAAAACCGGGGGAAACGCGGCGGGGTTACGAGGAACGTGTCGTGTCCATGTAGCAGCTGCAACTGCTGCTGCTGCTGCTGCTGTTCCTGCTGCTGCTGCTGCTGCTTGTGCTTGTGTCCAGCACCGAGAAGGGGCCATCGTCATCGCCATCGCCAACGCTGGATCAACAGCAGCAGCAGCAGCAGCAGCAGCAGCAGCAGGAACAGGAGCAGGGAATGTTGTGAGTTGCCAGCGATTGCAATCTATCGCTCTCTCTTTCTCTGTGTGTGTGTGTGTACGTGTGTGTGTGTATGTGTAAGTGAGTGTGTGGGTTTTTGTTATACCCTGTACCCCTTAAAAATATAGCTGTGAGATATTCATCTGAACCCATCAACTAAATTCGCAATCAATATCAATAATCTACTTGTTCTATATTTTCATTTAATTCGAGAAATTTGCAATAAGGCGATAATTTCTTTGATGGTCGATAACTCATGCAGATCAAAACATATCGACAAATATCGATAAGACCACAGGAAGAAGCTTGTAGTTTGGTAAACTTTCACATTTGAGGGAAGCATTTGTTCCTTTTATTTTTTCGACGGGATTCAGCTGGATCAAATAAATATCGATAAATATCGATACAATCGAGAGTAGCATTTAGAAATGAAATGCACAATCATTTATCGGGTTTCGATAGCAGGGTGACGAGTACAGGGTATGTGGCAGAGCAACAGTTAATTGTGGACTGTTGCAGTTGTCGCAAAACAGCGAATTTAATTTTCCGCCATTTGCTCATTTGGTCACAGGGACCGTACCATAAAGCGTATGTGCCAATGCCAATGTTATAAGGTGGACCTCAAGGAGGACCTCATCAATGCAGATCTCGTGCTATTGATAAGGGCAACCGCTGCGAATGAAGACGTCGCATCTGTGGCAGGGGTTAACAGGCGGTGGGCAATGGATAGTGGGGGAAGGGAGGAGGGAGGGAGTAGGGGGTGAGCGGACACAAAACATACACAATTTAATTAAACGAAACGACTACCGTACTGGCTCTGCTCTGCTCCAGTTAACGGTTCGAGGAGATCGCTGATGATCGGTGATCGTTGATCGTTGATCGAGTATCGATCGTACTGCGTGACTTGCATAAATCGCCCGGCTTTTATCTTATCGATAAAAAGGCCATAAGCTAAGCCAGTCCAACCGAGACCTTGAGACGCTTGCTGCTGCTGCTGCTGCTGCTGCTGGTGGTGGTGGTGTGGCTGCTGCTAATGAAGATGTCCGCTTATGTCTCATTGGAATCGCTGGGCATTTGGAGCTGTGGGCCGTTTGCATAATTCATTTCCCATTTGTATATATATTTATATAAATATATATAGATATCGGGGGCCCATAAAGAGCCCGATAATGGCCGCAATTAAGTTCGTGTCCCTTTGATAATTTTCCACATTTACGCGGCCATTAAAGTGATTCCCAGCGCATTTTTCTCGCACATTAAGAGCCACTCATTTCCATAGCCGACGATGACATGCAACGAATCCAAGACGACCAGAGACACACGGCACAAGCGAGCGGCAGGTACAAGCACAAGGTTCGATGTCCGGGACCCTTAACTCAATTTAGCTCCATTCCGCATTTCGCTTATCGCTTATGTAGTCGTAGTCAGAGTGAAGAAAAATGATAGACGCATGTGGAAAAACATCTTGGTCTTTAAACTTATGGGCGTTGCACCCCCTCCCCGTCCCCGTTCCCGTCCCCGTCCACGCCTCCTCCTCCTCCTTGTTGCCCTGTACCCTAGCCAGTCGTCGCTTGAGACCCTCGAGGGGCTGAGGTGTTAATTAGCTTTATCTTAATGCAGGTTCCGGCACACAGTTCAAACTGAATTATACATAATAATTTGTTTGCCACTCTCTAAAGTGGAACTTAATGTTGCCGCACTGCGCATAAAAACCAAGATATGATGCCCTCTATAAGCCACACTCTGTCGCTCTCTCTCTCTCTCTCTCTCTCTCTCTCTCTCGGTATCTCTCTCACTCGCAGCGCTCTCTATTTTTCTCTTTCAATTTTTGAGTTAATTTACGAGCCGAAGACGCCACCCACAGGCCAGCTTGATGCGAGGCACGTTAGAAGCTCGTGTTAAACGTCCATTAATCAAATTAGATATGCATTAATACGCTACGGGCTTAGAAAGATGGAGCTTGAGCCGATTTTCGTAATGGCTGACTGTGGGGCAAGCATATAGATATCTATGGATACATATACATATTCAGATACAGATAGATATACATATATTTATATGTATGCCTGTCACGTATAAATAAATCTGTCAGCCTCTCTATTCTTTCAGAATTATTTGCTATGTTTCTTACAGAAAAGAAAAACAAAACAACAAGCAATTTATGTAAATATTTCATGTTAGTTTTAGGCATACATTCAGTTATGTGCATATTATTTAGTTACTATTTTTATTTAAAATACTATTTATCACAAAAAAAAAAAAATATTATTTCATAATCTATAATTGAGTTCATTTATCTTTTATGCACTGCACAATACTTATTTTATTTTATTTTATTTTATTTCATGCACTGCACAATATTTCAAAATACTATTTACTATTTAGTTATTTATCTTCCACATCAATATTCCACATGCGCATTTCGATTTATACAATATATAATTTCAAATTGAAATAGTAGTGATGCATTTTGTTGAGTATTTGTGTAATTTAGTATTGGGGGTTGGCTAATAGACTTTTCAGCATAAATCACATGTGTAAATGGCCACTGCTAAGCTGCCTTTTTGGTCAGATATTTATTGGCAATACGAGTAACAGCAAACAACAACAACAACAACAACAGCGAGAACAACAACGACAACAACTATTTACGACGTGTACTTGCAACTCACACTTGGCCAAGTAAACCACCCACAAGCACAACCCCAATAAATACAAACAAAATATAAAGAGAGAAATATACAGCGGCGTTTCTCTGTATTTGTGCGTATCTATGTGAGTGCCTGCCGGTCTGTTTGCCTGCATGCCTGTATGTGTGTGAGCGAAAAAGTGGGCGGAGCCAAGCGACAAACAGCAACAGAAGCAAATGAAAACTTGCAAACGATACGAAAAGGGGCTTGCGGAGTGGTTGCATTTTTAGGGTGGGTTTAGGTGTGGGTTCAAATGAGTGAAAGTACACGCATTCACTCTCTCTCTCTCTCTCTCTCAGCTGGTCGCCATTATAGCGCTTTGATTAAACAAACAAACAATCAAATGAGCATTAAACAAACACATGCACACACGCACACACGCAAACACGCCTGCTGAGCGCTGAGAGAGCGCTCAGCTATTATGTGCGCTCTCTTTGAAGCGACCAGAGAGAGTGCAAGAGGAAGAGCAAGAGCAAGAGCGCGAGCGAGAGCGAGAGCGAGAGTGCGCGTAGCAGACAAAGCGTATTGCGATTTATAGTGCTGTTACGCTCGCACTCACGTCTGCCGGCTGCCGACTCATGTGTGTGTGTGCATGTGTGTGTATGTGTGGGGAGATGGCGAGATGGAGACTGGGCAGCAGCGCTGCGACTGCTACTGCGACTGCGGATACTTTTCTTGCGGCGTGCACGCCATACGAAATCAGTCAATGTCTTGGAGTTGATGGCGCGAGTACACGCGACACGAGTTGACTGCGACTTCGACTTCGACCTCGACTGCGACATCTCGAATGTGTCTGTGACTGCGACTGCGACGCGTGCGAACTCAACTCAAACTGTTACTTCACGTGATACGTAAACACACACACAAAAAGCCGTCGCCGCCTCCGTTCGCAACGTGATAATAAATAACATAAAGAAACATAAAAAAAAGGCCAAGAAGAATTTTTTAAAACAATTGCAATTTTGTTATAAATTTTTTTTGTGTTGTGTTCCCAAAAATACGAAGAAGAAGAGAAACATGCAACATCTGTGCAGTTTCGCGTAGAGCAGTCAAATTGAAATTAAACCAAGCACAAAAGAAAAATAACAGTTCCTAAAGCGAATTGAATTCACAAAAATAGAAAAAGAAAAGAAAATAAGAAAAACAAAAGATTAATAAAAAAGCTTCACGACGTCGTCGCCCGGGTCAATAATGCTGGTGCCGTCGGACATGATCGCGGCACAGTCCAAGATGGTCTATCAAATGAACAAATATTGTGCGGATCGTGTCCAGGTGCGCAAGGCACAGATCCACAAACAAATCCAGGAGGTCTGTCGCA
Source organism: Drosophila macrothrix (assembly GCA_035042055.1). Classification (NCBI taxonomy): domain Eukaryota; kingdom Metazoa; phylum Arthropoda; class Insecta; order Diptera; family Drosophilidae; genus Drosophila; species Drosophila macrothrix. The sequence goes on from JAWNLX010000587.1 coordinate 6,172,579, forward strand.
TCGTGCAGGATGTGCTCAAAGAGGTCGAGGTGCAGGAGCCACGCTTCATATCCTCGCTCAACGATTACAATGGACGATTCGAGGGATTGGAAGTGATCTCACCCACAGAGTTCGAAATCATCATCTATCTGAATCAGATGGGTGTACTCAATTTCGTCGACGATGGCACCTTGCCGGGCTGTGCGGTACTCAAGCTGAGCGATGGACGCAAGCGGTCCATGTCGCTGTGGGTGGAGTTCATTACGGCTTCGGGTTATTTGTCGGCGCGAAAGATACGCTCCAGATTCCAGACGCTGGTGGCGCAGGCGTGCGACAAGTGCGCCTATCGCGACATTGTCAAGATGATCGCCGATACCACCGAGGTGAAGTTGCGCATCAGGGAGCGCATCATTGTCCAAATTACGCCCGCCTTTAAGTGTGCCGGCCTCTGGCCGCGCTCAGCATCGCACTGGCCCCTGCCGGGCATACCCTGGCCGCATCCAAATATTGTTGCAGAGGTTAAGACTGAGGGCTTCGATATGCTTTCCAAGGAGTGCATCGCACTCCAGGGCAAGAACTCCGCCATGGAGGGCGATGCCTGGGTGCTCAGCTTTACGGACGCCGAGAATCGTCTCTTGCAAGGTGGGTTGACCCCATTCACACATCTATTTCAATTACTCCATCTCAAATCTGAATCATTCAATGCAATTCAAGTTGCCGTCGGCAAACAAATAATCGTTTTCCATATCATTTTTAAGATATTGCAAAAAGGTCTTTAAGTAATCATTCAAATATTTATTTTTCATAACTAAAAAGTTGATTATATTTATTGTTTAATATTTGTCGTATAATATAATATGTGTGCCAACACTCAGAACTCTGTTCAAGGCGGTAGAGTCTAGCTTTAAGATATTGCAAAAGGGTCTTCAAATAATACTTTAAATATTTACTTCTAATATTAATTAATATTTGTCGTCTAATATGACATGTAGACATATCAAAGTCCAAAACTTTTCTTTATATAGTTTAATTTTAATATTTCGTGATTAGCCTTAAGTCTTTCAAAACCATTACTCACTTAGCTGATATGGGAGTATATTATACTTTAAGTAACCAGTAAAATATATATATTTTTTTAAATATAAACTCTTATCTATGAAATGTAGTCATTTATTATTAAGCATTATATATCAAAGCATTCTTTTTATAGCTCAAACCCATTTTCACCTGTTCCACAATACAAAAATGGCGCTATACAAAAAAAAAAACCTTTTTAACCCAGTCACAAAAACAAATATTATCCGATTGTAAATTAAGCTAGAAATCTATAAATCTAGCATAATGGGTAACTCGGCTACTGAACCATAGACTCCCCAAACAGCCGATGTCAGCTGAGGGTCTTACAATCAGTGACACACTTAAATTTAATTGATTTATTTCGAGCAAATCAGCGAGTGTAGTTTCAAATATAATTGCTTGTAAATTAAGCATTCGATCTGGCAGCACGACACACAATCAGGTGGCGCCGATCATACAGCAAATTATATGTATGCCACTTGCCACTTGCCACTTGCCACTTTCCACTTGGCGACGTATCCAATTGATAGGACGTGCTTGGGAACACGTGAATTGAGCCTTTCTCTCTTAAAACTGATTGCGATTGTTATTCATGATCACGATTTGATATATCTGATCGTGATCAAAGTCTTTTTTATAGATCAACTGACATTTTCAAATCCATTGCAATTATTTTAATTAGTTGATTTATTGTCTGATATATTTTCAAATGAACTACACATTTAAATATTTATAGATACTAATATCAAAAGTGATGAAAATAGGAAATTTGGTTTAAGTTACTTTAAGCTAAACTTGCAATTTATTATAGAAAGTTCGCTTTGAATCAACCAATCCTGATTTGATCATTTTAGAACGAATTTTGTTTTCAAGTGCAGATTTTATTTGCATGTTTCTAAAGCTCATTGATCACTTCGAAGAGTCAGATCAGATTCAATTAACTTTCAACTTAAATGAAGTTCACAAACGCCTTAAACGTATCCGTTTATCGGAGCATAGAGATAAGAAATGAGATATGGCCCGTATATGATTATGAGTGTGCAGCGGCTCATAAATCTGAGCTCCGTTCGGCTATTGGATGGGATCATTGGATGGCCCATTTGGCCGGTCTTTGAGCCCAATGTCTTCGCGTCTCCACGCGCACAAATTCGCTGATCAGAGCCAGATAAAACGCAGTCACAGTCGCAGTCGCAGTTGGAGTCGCAGTCGCTGCCATAGCTATAAGGCCGTTAAGTTGGTTAGTCAGGCAAACTGGTTTTGTTGTTGTTGTTGTTGTTGTAGTTGTTGTTGTTGTTGTTGTAGTAGTAGTAGATATCAACAATGCCAATGCCTGAGCCATAAATAAATTTCTAAACGATTTTATAAATATTTTAAATCTCGGCGATTAGATAAAGTCAACAAATAAATAAAACAACGACGCTCGGGCCCCTAAGAAAAGTAAAAACAACACAAAATCCCAAAAAGCCACCAGAGACGACAAAAGCGAATATCAAAATCCAAAAACAAAAACAAAAACCAAAAAAAAAAAAAACTATATAAAAATTAAACCAAAGACCCAAATCGAAATCAAATCTCCAGGCCCTCACCTTGATTTCGTGTGCTTTCCTTGTTGTCATCTTCGCCTTTCAGTCCATCTGCCTCAGCCCACCTCTTTCACCATGAAGATGTCTCGTTCTGCGATCTTCTTCGATCTCGGTTCGATCTTCTTGACATTTAATTTAATGCGCTGTCGTATAATAATTTACTTAGCTGCGATCGTGCTTTTACTAACTGTCAACTGAGACTCGGATCGATTACAATGTCGTTATCGCAATATCACAATATCGTATATCGATTACGCTGCCTGACACACTTATCAGATCTCTGCTGGGATCATTCGTTTGACAAGTCGTTATGCTCTTGTGATATTCTAGAAATTCCCCCTAACTCGATTGAGCAAGTGATCTATTTAGTTTGGATTTGTTTATCGATGAGTCTTATCAGATTTGTTCTTAATTGTCTTACTTATTATCTATTGAGCATTATTTAGCATATATTAAAGGAGTTGAGATCTGTGAACTATATTTCTTTTGCTGATGGAATTTGCAGCAAATTTGTGCTTTCTCAATCCATCTATATGTGTATATATAGATATACCTTTCCCAACCATCGCTAGAATATGCTTATCACTTCGTAGTTATTTTTAAGTCACACAATTAGTTTCAGTTAATATTATTTAGTATTTTTATAACATCATGTTATTCAGCGTGCCTTAGTGCTTTAGTCCAAAACAACCAAATATCAACGTGCCCTACGCATGATTATCGGGGGTACAGTTTTGAGATTAGCAGGTCTTGACACTCCACGTCCATGATTTATGTGCTGCATGACGTCTGCTGTGTGGGTTGATCAATCAAACCGGTTCACAACATATTCGTTGTCGTAATCGTAGTCGTAATCGTTGTCGTAGTTGTAGCCGTAGTCGTAGTCGTTGTTGTAGTTGCAGTCGAGGCCTAGTTAGCGATCTCTGTGTTCACACCTTGAACATTACCAGAATGGGGGTTATTTCTTCGATATGGCAAGAACTGTCAACTATCAGCAAATCAAATAAACACAACTCGATTAGTCAGTGAAATAATTACCACCCGCGATACACCCAGTTATCAGATCTCACAAATGTTGTTGTTTTTTTGTACATTTCAAACCATTTTGGACACTTGAGTGCCACTTATATGAGTAATAGGACCAAAAAATATATATATCTGTTCAATATCTGTATTATGATATGTTCTATTTTGTTTCTTAATTCATTTAATTGTCCATCGAAAGTTTTTATTACGTGTCAAATCTTTTTATTAACTGAAACAATTGTAAATTAACAAAATGGGTGTAAAGAGATCATGCTAAAGTATATAACAGAGAGTAGAAAGAAACTCCAACCCCATAAAGTATATATGTTTTCGATCAGCATCAATAGCCGAGCCGACTTAGTAATGTTTGTCCTAATTTCGCTTTATAGCTTTGTGTATGGAAAATATCGATATTAATCGGTTTTCGATTGGAATAAAAGCGATAATTTTCTGCATATATCTTTCGAATAGGGATCAACTGTACAAAGTTCCTTTAGAAACGCATCATAAATCGCTTTTTCATATTTACCAAATTACACAGAGAAAAGCGCAATCTTATTATCTTTATACATACTTACACACACACATATATATATTTATATATATAAATAAATAATAAATAAATGTCTATATGTGTATTTATATATATATATACAGACTTATGCAGGTTAAAGACTTTGATGCCGGATATCTGGCAGTCGAGCTCTCTCGGCTAGAGTATTCTAACTTGTATTTTGAGTTGAATTTTGTGTGTCTTGATTTTTTATTTATAATAAATATATATTTTTGAAAAGAGTTGACATTTATCTTAAGCCCAAAATCGAAACTTTATTGAATTGCATTGTGCTTGATGTGTTTTGTTGCAGGTGCCAGTCGCCGTCGTTGCCTTAGTATATTGAAGACACTGCGCGATCGTCACTTGGACCTGCCGGGCAATCCTGTGACATCGTACCATCTGAAGACGCTGCTGCTGTACGAGTGCGAGAAGCATCCGAGGGAGATGGAGTGGGAGGAGAACTGCATTGCGGATCGCATCAATGGGATATTTTTGCAGTTGATCTCCTGCCTGCAGTGCCGTCGCTGTCCGCACTACTTCCTGCCCAATATGGATCTCTTCAAGGGCAAGTCACCGGGGGCTCTTGAGAATGCCGCCAAGCAGGTCTGGCGCCTCACACGCATCATGCTGACCAATGTCCGCTGTTTGGAGGAGTTGTAGGGATCCTAAGAAACTAAATATTTGTGTGTTTTGTATTTTTTTTTTTTTTTTACTTTGTATATTTTGCGTGTGGACAAAAAACGAGCTAAGAAACAAAAGCCGCATAATGTGGCCAGATACGGATTAGCAATGGTCGGTAGTCTAGTTGGGGATACACAGATACACACACATACACATACACACACACACACTGGGGGTAAACGCTCAGAGAGGTACACTACATAATTCGGAAATTTTAACCCAAATACTATTTGATATTTTGTTAGTGCGTAAGTTGTTTAGTTCTTAGGTGCTTTCGAAAAGTATACGCCGCTTACAGAGTTTCCTATATTTAAATGATATAGATACATAAATACTATATAGTATATACGTATATATAAACCTACATAGATCTATCACATAATACCCAATAACAGCAGCATAAACACGCATAAAACCCAAGTACTTATATCAGATAATTAACTATAACTAAATACCACATATATAAATATATATATTTATATATATATACACATGTATATATACATAAATATACATATAAATACTTTTTTTTTGCGCCCAACATTTTTGCCAAGCGGCAAATAAAATTAGCTAAAGTATTTAGTTTAAGTTAAGTTAAATGATGAAGTCGAAGATAAAGTTGAAAACCATCTTTTTTTTTTTGTTTAAATTATTTATTTGTGTTTTTGCTTTTCTTGTGAGTTTAGTCAATAAAAACTTGCGTTTTTTCAAAACAAATTTCCTTTGAATTTTTAATTATTGAGGCTTTATACGGGCATAAATATTTTATATCTGCATTTAGCCTTTATGGCTGATGACTAGCCAGTGCTATTAAGTGAATTACTTTCAATTGTTTTCAACACACGTCAACGGAGATGTTTCTATCTAGTTGACATTTTGCCTTCAACTGTTAATTATTGCTTTTAAATGTTAATAATAGCTTGACATGAATTAACAGCTAGTTAACGTCAGTTGCATAATTTAGCAATCGCTGTTAATTGCAAGCGGCTTAACAAATCAATTAACAACTAATAACCTTACCGTATGCACAGTGGAACTTCGTCTGCGTGAACCTGCCTACCTACGAAAAACTAAGAATACACCAGTCAAGAGTCGAGCTCGTCTAGGATACTTTACTTATTTTACAGTCCAGATGTTTGCAGGTAAGTATGAATGCATGAATGAATGTATGTATGAATGAATTGATACAATTTGAAAGAAAGTTATATATATATAAAATTTGTAAAATTGGTAATCGATTTTTATCGATATTTGGGAAAAGAAGTAAGCTATCGATGATCCGCATTAGACTGGATACGGTCTGGTCTATGGCTAAATCGACTCGGTGTTTGATTCCGAACAAGAATGTGCATATTTGATTGGATCGAAGATACTTCCTTCTGACTGTTTGACATACCTTTGCACAACTTCATTCTACGCTGTTTATATTTATCAATTTTCAATGGTTAACTCTTTTGTGGTTTATGTTAATCAAAGCACCGTGTTTATCAAATGTGCATAAAAGTAATGTACTGTATTTATGAACAGCTGCTTAACACGACATGCAGAGCATATAAAGGGCTCTTTCAATTACGCTATATGGGCTTTAAGCCATATTATTGCTCTCAAAAACAAACACAATAGACTGAATAATAATTTGGCTTCGGGTGGTTCTTTGGGGCGCTACTTTGATGTTTGATGTTTTGTGAGTCGTCGTCGTTTGGGAGACGATTTTGAGGTCGAATCATTGCTTGGCCGATATTATGCCGAGCACAGAGCAGTGGGAACAGCAACGGGAATATATGTACTATATGTCCAAGCCTGACAGTCGATCGGTGTTGTTAACACGCTACGCATTTTAATGGCACATTAAGCAAATTTTGCAGACAGCTAACAATAAGCGCAATAAACTTTACATCAAATGTCGCAAAATGATGGCCAAACATGGCCATAATATACAAAATGTTTATATGTATTTACATATGCATATTTTGATGTGGCGGCCCACTTTGAGTCTGAGTCTGAGTCTGAGTCTGAGTTAGCACAACCTGTCTGACCGATGGCTGTGGGCCAAGTTAAAACGACGATTGACGGATTGATGGATTGATGGCGCATACATTGGCATTTGGCATTTGGCATTTGGATCACGTGTGAGTTTCATTTTCAAGCAACAAACATAACAGTCAAATTAAATTTAATGCCATTAATAAATTTATTTATTTCACATTTCTTATGTTATACTTAAGGCGTATACCCTGCATTTTACATTGTTATTGAAAGAGCTGTCGTAGAGCTGTCTGTCAGCGCTAGAATATATGAAAGTTAGCTATGCAATCCAATAATAATCCGTCGAGTAACATTTGAATATATAGATATATGCATTAGTTTACACAACTATTAACAGGGCATCATCAAGTCGAGCACTCTCTGCTTACGCTTTATTGTTATTGTTATTATTATTGTTATTGATATTAACTGCTGCTCCATTCGCTGTACGTACATAATTTTACTATGTACGTAGGACTATAAAATATCAAATTTATTTGATTGTTTTCTCCCTGATTTATGCTTGTACGAGCTTTGATTTTATATAATTGGAATAGCTGTCCGTGCCACGAGGGTTTACATGGTTGTCACATTGTTATCGGCCGTCAATGAATATATATGATATTATTTCGATCTATTGTTTAGCGTCGAATGGCAGGTTGAACCAGTTCATCAAATCAAATAATTATAGCTTAAACAAGAAATCGACACTTTTTTTAATGTTGATATATATCGAATTGATAATTAACTAATTAATAATAATAAGCATAACAATATACGAGTCTCCTGCAAATATAATGATCGACTTCTAAGTGTTTGTTATTTGACGAGTATTTCACTTGAATCGAAAATACCAAAATAATTTAGAGTCCATAATCTTTGCCGGACATCTTGCTGTTTCTATATGGATTTTGTTAAAATCAAAGTATTATTTAGTTATCATATGGCCTATCATATTGCAGCATTTGAATATGATTTTAAATATTAAATTTGTAATATCAAATGTCTGTGCACTTTTTGTTATTGGAATATTTGTGGGTTTTATATAAGAGACGAGTCTGAAAAGTCTCTGTATAAATTCTTTGAATAGCCCCAGGCAACATTATTTTTGCACCTGTTCGAAAGTCCTATTTTCTGTGGGCGTTCGACTTTTTTTCTAGCCGGTTTTTATTAAGTTTCGGCTGTTAGCTGTTGATTGTTGGTCCACAGTTGGGGCGTTAAGATTGGCAGCGTCTTTCGGATCGGGTCATTAGCCAGCTAGTTGCGCTTTTAATGAGTTGTTGTTTATTGTATTAAATTTGCATTTTAATATGAGCAAACAAAAAAATAAAATAAAACTTACCTATCATTTGTTGTTGTTGTTTGCGGTCGCTGGTTTTATTTTTATTCATTAATTTATTTTGTTTATTTTTATAATTTGATTTCTGGCGTTTTGCTTTTTATTTCGTGTATTTTGGGTAGAGGGGAAAAGAGTGGCATTGACAATGCGTTGCTTCCCACACAAATTAAAGCACAACTAATAAATGATAGGTCCCCACCCATCCCACATTGGACCAGCCCATCGCTTGTCTCCTTTGTGCCCCAAAATAAACAATCATTTCGAGCTGTCGCCTGTCCATTGGCATCATCGTCACCAGATGTCAGTTCGGGCCGATTTGTTGGCCATCTTGTTGTTGTTGTTGTTGCTATTTTGTTGATTCGTGTCTTAATGAATGCGATGCAATTTATATTCATTTAAAAGCCAGAAGCAAATATTTATGAACATCTCATAATCACATCTCGAACACACAATTTGTTATTTGCTCGCATTTTTTGCTAATGCAATTTAAAATATATTTTATGATTTTCTTGACCAGAAGTTGATTAAAAACTAAGTTACCACTTAAAATTGATTATTTCGCTTTATTTCTGGCAGTGAATAATGAACATGGTAATCAAATAATATTATACATCAATTTAAATTATATTGTAGACATCAATATTTTTGTGTATTTAGCAATTAATACATTTTTACAGAAATCTTTCGGAAACTGCATTCAAAAATGATTTGAAACTGTTTTCCAATAGTATTTAATAATATCAAAAATATATGTATATCTAATAAAGGAAAAGTCGATTAGATAAAACTAGTTTCAAGTCGACATCTGATTGTTGCTTTCCCGCTACTTAATATTAACTCTTTGCACTTTAAGTGCAAATATTTGTATAGATATTTGTATATATATTTAAAGGTTCCGGTTCGGAATTAAAATCGGTTCAGGTTCCATGTTAACACCCTGATATTTTCGCCTTAATAACGCGCAGTTCTTAAGTATAATAATTTAGGAGAGTTCAACAACAGATTGAATGTGCTTTTGATGCTGTGCTCGGGTTTTAAGTACGAGTAAAGACTGTAATAATCTGGAATTAAAGTTTTCTCAAAAGCTTAAAGTATGATCATTATGGAGCTGGAGATGGAGAATGGAGCTGCAGTTCAGTCAGCAGCAGCAGCTACCAACGACGAGGATTTGTGTGTACGCCTGTCAACCGGCATCACCATCTCGCACTGTGCACCCATCTGGCCCTTCCTCCGTTCCGCTCCTCGTCTCTTGTTGTTCTTTTAAGCGAAAATCAAAACAAATGTTTTATTTAAATGGTTAATTTGATCAGGCGCTGGCCACAAACCGGACTTGCGCTGTGGAATTTCGCATCTTGAATCTTGCAGCTGGACGAGGATGAGGATGAGGATGAGGATGTGGCGATGTGGGGATCATGGGGATCATGAATTTGGAATCTGGGCATCTTGTGTGTTGCAAACGCCCAAATGAATCGCTTACAAGATGATGATGATGATGCGACCCTCTCTTTCTCTCTCTCTCTCTCTCTCTCGCTCTCTCTCTCTCTCTCTCTCTCTCACTCTCTCTCGATGTGTGGAGCTCAAATGATGAACAAATGACGCGAAATCGTGAGAATTGCATTCGTGGGCCACAGCCACAGTTGGCCATTTTAATTTGCGGGCTTCAATCAAACTGCGCAAGGCACACTGACAACCAGCGAAGGGGGCGATTGGGCAGGGCTTTAGTTCGAGGGGGGGGCTGCATTAAACCCGCCAAATGAGATGAGCCGGGTGATGTGACGTGACGTCGCCGTCGCCGTTGCGAGTTGCGCTTGCGTCGGCGCTTGCCACTTAGCATAAACGGAATGAGGCAACAAACGGAGGCAGGCATTTTTTTTTGTTTTATTTTTTTTGTATACTCTGTACTCGTGCAGATGGGGCAGGCAAGCACCCATCTCCAAATCACCTAAGAGCTAGAGAACTGAAATTTGGGATATAAATCGATTGAAATTTAAAACCAGAATCGGCATCAAAATACAACGAAAATGGTTTCTAGAAGAGTCATAATTCCATATTACGAGATTACAACTAATGCCACAGCAGAATCGAATACCGAAAATAATGTCAAGCCAATTGCACAGCTTTACCTACTCGAACTCAGTGGTTACCTGGATACCCTGGAATTTTGGGTTTCTCTTTCTGTCTGAGTGAAAGTATCTACGAACTGCCAGTTAAGGCTGGGACCAGGGAATCTGGCCGTCGGGCAACTTCCCATTTGTGCTGATCGCAGCTTCGCATGAGTTGAGAGACGAGAAGTCGGCAATCGAGAATCGGGAGTTGGGAGTCGGGAGTTGGGAGTCCGAGGAGGGAGCGTGACGGGGAGTTGGGAGTCGCGAGTGAACGCGAGCCAAGTGAGAGGCGACCTGTGTGGCCGTTGCATCAGGTTAACAAGCTGTAATTAGGGACCCTTTAGCCTGTCATCGCCAGGGTGCTTGATTATAGGCTTTTGACAAAAAAGCAAATATTAATTTAATACGCTCGCAAGCCACAAGCGCCGCAAGGCAGCCAACAACAAAGCCAACAACGGCAACAGCAGCAGTGGGAAACCAGCTGAAGCAACTGTTTAAACTGCTTTAAGCTGTAGAAATTCAAAGCAAAAAAAAAAAAAAACGAAAAAAAAAGAAAAACGAAAATTAAAAATAAATAAATGCTAAAATCTCTTACATGGCAGGCGTAATTACGACGATGAGGGCTAACCCCTCAGTTAACCAGCAAAACATTCATTCCAGCCAACTCCAAATAATACCCTGTATAACATTCAGTTATGTGCAAACTTCAAATGACCATCAGCATCTGCGAAACAGATTTCAAATATGGCTTACACTTTTAACCAGGCTTTCAACTGGAATGGTGTATTGGTGCCAGTACAGCTATAGTTCTTATGAACTGATATTATTGTTTACAGAACTGGTTCTTATTAAATTTTTCAATTTAAGTTCCGGTTCTGAATGTTAATTGGTTAAGTTACAGTTGTAGTTGCGAATGCGGTTCCGGTTCCGGTTCCGGGTTGAGAACTGCTGCTTTTAACACATATCAGACTAAAGTATCAAATATTTATGCAAGCATAATTAATTTTAATCGCGTCTTAACTCACTTTAAGCTTGTTAAATGTGCATATTATTACTGTTGATGCTAATACAGATAATACAATAAATTGATGCTTAAGCTTTTGAGCCAGATGGAAGCTTAACTAAAAACATAGCCAGCCAAAACATAACTTTAGCTGAGGGAAGACACTTATTATTTAACTAGCTTGCCAACTGTGGGTACATCAACAATTTGTTTTTCCAGGTCAAGTGTTAATTATTTTGATTTATTTTACAAGTGAAAATAAATAACACTTGACCTGGAGACTGGAGTGAAAAAAACGTGTTTTAACCATAAAAAGATGTTACCAAAACACATGAAACTATTTGCACATTATTTTAGACAATTTGACTTTATTGCTTTAAATAAACATGTAACTGCACTTGTTTGGATGGGGCAGATTAGATTGCTTTGAGCTGCAAGGCATGTTGTTCCTAATCACATGACATGCGTTATGTATATATATATATATATATATATATAAATGCCATTAATCCAGCGCTATCAATTTAATCATCGAAAGCTAAACCTAACCCTAAACCAAAACTCAAACTCAAATCCAATTGCAGTGCTCGTGTTGCTGTTGTTGTTGTTGCTGTTGTTGTTGTTGTTGTTGCTGTTGTTGTTGTTGTGGTTGCTGTTGTTGTTGTTGTGGTTGCTGTTGCACTGACGCACGTTTGTTTGTTGTCGTCGTTGTTTTCTTTTTTGTATTTTGTTTTGCTTTTGTTCTCTGACAATCGTACGCCCATTTTTGGTTAAAAACAATGGGTTCAAACGGCTGCGCTTCAGCGGAAAACAAAAAGCAGCCAAGCAGCCCTAAATCAATCACAACCAAGCGACATGTCAACAGCGAGACCCCAGCTCCCAGTTCTCAACTACCCCCTCCCCCCACCCGTCATATTGCCACCCGCATCCCCCACATGCCGCAGTTGCAATCGCCAAAGCAAAATGTCAACGTGATCATCGCCGAGCTTGAAAAGGGCCGCCGCACATATATTGGCCATATATAAATGTATGTATGCACAGGTGAGGGGCAGGCGGAGGTGAAAGGGTATTGGGAATAGGGTCTGACGACTACTATGTGGAACGTGGCCAAAAGGGACAATCAGCAGCAACAGCAACAACAACGAGCTGTTTGCGCGTGATATCTGAACTACGAAATTGAGATCGATTTTCGAGTACGTGTCTGAAATGAGAATCACTGCGAACTCTGGCCAAACAGCAAGTGAGAGTGAGCGAGATGGGGAGATTGTCGATGGGTGAGGAAAGAGTGAGAGAGAGAGAGAGAGAGAGAGAGAGAGGTGCAGCTGTAACAATAAATTATGATATTATTTTTTTGAAATTAACCTTAAGCAAAATGACAGGCTTGGTTAACGATACACATCTCCCACCCTCTCTCCCTCTCCCTCTCTCGCTCTCTCTCTGCATCTCTCTCTCTCGCTCTCTCTCTCTCTCCATTGCGTGATTAGCGTGCACTTGTCGTCAACATCGTAAGTTAAGAGATCGTCAACGTGTTGAGCGGTGGGTTTGGGAGCAGTGTTGGCATTTTGGCCATTTCTAGCGTTAAAAAAAAATTCACCACGAAAATTGCTAAGCATGCTTTAAAAGGCAATTAAGAATTTATTGTTTACTTGTTTTTTGTTTGGTGACCACTTTGTTTTTAATATGATCGCAAATTTAAACTCAAAAAACTATCGGCCATAAAATATAATCCGACTTGTAGAGACTTTGAACACAATCTTTAATAAAGATGTCTACGCAATCTAAAATTGAGTTAAATCATTCTGTTTTATTTCTTCTATTATTTGAAATATCTTTCTTTTTTTTCAGGAAATTGCAACTGTCAATAAAAGCGGTTAGAAAACACTCAAAGCAATCCTCTCAGTATTATTATTATTACTTTTCTTTTTAGCTTTTTTAAGCCAATTGTTGTCAACACTATTGGGGGGTTGGGGGGGTGGGGCTTGCTTCACTCCATGCTCTGGCGTAATTAGTATTCCATAACAGTGGAAGGCGAAACACATGTACGCAACTAGGCAATGTCCAGAGAGTTGCCGTCGAGTCTGAAGTTTTGATCAGAGACGATCGCTTGATCATCATGCCCCCTCCAAGTACCTCCCCCCCCCCGCATTCCCCCGACACTCCTCCCCCATCCCTATGAGCGTTCCAGGAACGCAACGCGGCGCATGCGTAATGAGCAACTGAAAACAACTGAGAAATGAGAAACGAAGACAGAACCTGCACCCAGTTACAAAAAAAAAAAACTAAAAAAAAAAACTAAAAACACACACAAAATCAAAAGACAAAAGACAAAGTATAAAGAAGAAATCTGATTGACCGCTTTGGGGGCCACTCAATGCGCTGCTTGAGGACACTGGAGTCTCCAATCTCGAGTCCCGACTCCCGACTCCCGACTGTCTTGACTGTGGATACGTGTCGCTGATTTGTTCGCTGTCATAATTCAATAAAGTAGTCAAATGTCACCTGTACTTAAGCAAAAAGCGCAAGGCTTACGGTTATTATTATTTCATTGATGTCCACATTGGATTTACTTATGTGTTATGTGTGTGTCTGCGTGTGTGCGTGTGTGTGGTGCATGCAACAACATAAACGGGTTTAATGACTCTCGAATGTTAAACGCAAATCCGCTTAGCGAATGCTTTTTGCATTGCCAAATACCCTGAGGTAAACATTAGGGTTGGATTGGCAATGGAAAAGGTGTTGGGTGGGGGTGGGGACGCGGGAGAGGGGAAAGAGGAGAGGGTGTGCAGATTGCTTTGGCGACTACTCCGTTTAAGGTCAGCAAATGTGAAGAGATCAACAAATGAGAAATGACAAATTGCAAATGGCGCTCTTCATATGAATCCAACCGATTTATCAGTCACAAAAAGCAAAGAGCAGCCATAAAAACGTTTAAGAAATGGTGCAAGGAAAACTGGGTAAGTAAAGATCGACACTGGAAAATTAATTTTATTTAGATGTGATTGTATTGCTTAATATAAATATTATTCTTGTTTTTATTATTATTATTGTTTTAAATTTTTATAATTATTATTATAATTATTGGAATACGACCATTTATATATATATAGTTATAGTTGCTGGTTCTGATCTAGATTAAAGTATTTAAGACACAGTCTGATAGTTGACATATTATCAGATATGATATCATAGTATTCAAATCAAGATGCGTTCTCCCAATCAGAACTGTGCACAGGGCATCAGAAATCGACTAGGATATATGCACTTAGCAGTTTCCTCTTTTGGTAAGATATATATAAACATATTTGCTTATAGTAAACATTTTTGTAGCACTTATGCACAACTGAGAGATGACAATCTTGAAGCTTTTATGTTTTGCAAAGTAGCTAAAGTAATTAAGAGAACAATGATACTTCAACATATGAAGATAGGAATTGTGTATTTCAGATAATGCAATTTTTATTCATCTTTGTCATAATCAAAATGCTTTCAGGTTTTGCAAATTTGCACAAAGGCAGCTTAGAGGAAAAACATATAAATTCAAAGCTTGAGCTGAGAGACTTGTATTAGTTGCATGCGGCATTTAGTTATTGTTCTTTGCCATAGAAACTTGGGGCAGTCGGGACTGAGAGTTGAGCTGCTCAGCTGGACAGATAGACAGAGAGACAGAGAGACGGACAGACACAGAGGCAGAGAGACACAGAGACAGAGGGGCAGACGGACAGAGGGACAGGTTTGATATATCTACAAGATAAACGACTGCGTTGATGGTCAATGGTCGTCGGAGCGGGCGACGACGGTGTCGGTGACGCTTTTTAAAACAATAATAATAACAACAACAGCAACAACAACAATAATAACAACAACAACAGCATGAAGAAGAAGAAGCAGCAGAGGCAGCAGAGCAAAGACAAAAGAGACGAAGGAGCAGAGCTGGCGGAGCGAACAAAAAGACAAACGTTGCGGCGACAACGCAGCAAGTGACAAACGTTTAGATGGATGGATCGTTCTTCATTTGGGACCCGAAGAGCCGAAACCGAACCGGACCCCGGACAACAGACCGTACTACGGTACGTACCGCATACGGACAGGGGCTTTGACAAGGGGCAAGAAGGCGGTAGAGCCAAGAACCAAGAACCAAGAACCAAGAACCAACAGCTAACAGCCAAGAGCCAAGAGCCATCACCGGTAGAGCAAATAAACCAACCGAAAAACGCGACGATTGCACATAAATTATATTCAAATTTCTTCAAGATCTAAGAGATATATAAATACGGGAAAAACATACACACACACACACACACACACACACACAAGTTTATAGTACATGCTCGTTTCCACTTTTTACCATTTGTGCCTGTTTCGCTGTCTGTCTGTCAGTCTGTCTGCCTGTCCCGCTGTCCGCCTGTCTGTGTCGCCCTTTGTTTCAAATTTATGCAGATATGCGCCTATCTGAATACATCTTCTCTTCTTTCTCTCTCTCTCTCTCTCTCGCTCCGTCTCGCTCCCTCTCGCTCCCTCTCTTGCTGGTTATGCGCGTGGAAATCCCGCCAAATGGTGTTGGAAATGAACCGCTCCCACCTGGTCGCGATCCTTCACTGATCGATCCACTCCCCAATGAAATCAAATTGTGAACCAATCGACAATCGTAAATCACAGCATATATATATATATATATATATATATATATATACATATGTATAAATATCTAATAAGATGAAGTTGAGGGAGGAAGGTTGGGAACAAGGCTGATATACCGTTGACAACTTTGATTATGCTCTCTCTCTCTCTCTCTCTCTTCTCTCGCTCTATCTCTATCTCACTCCAGCCTGCTGACTTAAACAAAACATTTACAAATTGAGCTCTGATAAGTTTTGCTTTGGGTGATAAGCCCAATTAGTTACTGAGTTATATTTGGTATGCTAAACTAACGTTCTACAATGGATCTGAAGTAGAAAAGAAAGAGAAAGAGAGACAGAAAAAGAAAGAGATAGAAGTACCTTAGCATATTGAGAGCTTGAACCAGGCTGTCAAACTGAATCGAATTTCGGTTCCGGTTCGGTTTCGTCTAACTGAAGCGTTAAGGTTCTGCTGGTAAAGGTTATGAATTGGTTCCATACTTTTTATCGCTATTCGATTCAGTTCTGAACATCAATTGGTAAAATTGTGGTTCAGTTTCCGGTTAGAATCCCTGTCTTTAATGTTCTATTCTATTCTATTCTATTCACAGTTCCAATTTTCTTAAGTGAATTTATAATGAGAATGTTTAATGTCAGTTTAAAGACTGCTTAAGTTAGAGAAACTAACGTTAAGATTAAATTATTTAGTTCACGTACAACGATCAGGCTTATCATATTTCCATTCACTTATATCAACGATAATTTACAACAAATTAATAATATTGTGATTATAAAAAATGAAAATAAAATGTTTACTTGTCAGCTTCTTTTTAAAGATATTTAGATGTGCATGATGTTTTTTATTTTATTTATATAAATTGTTTTTTTTTCTCTTTGGCTATCGTCTGTTTTTGTTTGTTTCATGTTTTATGTGCTGTTTGGTTTCTGTTTATGTTTGCCTCAATTTGAATTAGTGCCAAATGCAAAAGATTTCCATATAATTGAGAGGAACACAACTAATTTTGACGAATGCTTTGATCTGCCTCACATTTCTCCTCTATCTGTCCGTCCGTCTGTCTGTCTGCTTGGTCCACAATGATGATGATAATGCGGAACACTTGTCTTTTTTTATGTTTATGATGGGAGGTGTTGTTTTAGGGGGGCGTTTAGACCAATTGTTGGCCAAAATATACACAGCAAAAAAAAAATTGCCATGTAAAATTGATTATTTCTGATTTTTGTCATACTCAATTAAAATATAGATTAGTTGGACTTAAGTCTGAACTATATTTAAATACCAAATTGAAGACGATTCGTGCTGTGCTAATGTGAAAAACAGACTGCCAAATCGAATAGAATTTCACTTCCGGTTTCGGTATTTAAAGTGTAAAAGTTTCGGTAATATTTACGAATTGGTTTCACATTTCTTCTCGGTATTTGGTTTGGTTAGCAATATAGTATTGGTTCTATAAAAAATGTGGAATTCGTGTATCTGTCTCCGCTTCTAAATTTTAATTCGCTAAGGTTGCGGTTCTGATTTAAAAATGTTAAATGAAGATTTTCAGATTCGATTCGCGCATTAAATTTGTTTTCCAAGAAAGTTAATCAATTCCACAAAAATGCATCAAACGTGAAATTGTTTCAATGCTTTGAATATCTATTTAATGTGACACGAAAAATTTATCCCATTCAGATTCTTATGACATTTTCAGGCACACTTAACCAAATAACAATAAAAATAAATATAAAAGTGAGAATGAGAATGTTCAAAGAAATGTCCTCTCTGAATATAAAATAGTGAAAATTCTCGCGTCCTGTTCAAAATGATGCCTAAAGTAAGGTTTAAGCACTGACTTTTCGACAAGGTTTTCTCTCTGTGTATACGGTATGTAAGTTAAATAAAATATATAAGTATAAAAATTAACGTAAATATATATAATATATGCCTGCAATAGGCTGGGTGTTAAGCGGGTGGTTGGCGGAAGGAGCAAGAAGGCTGAGGGGGGCGGTAAGAGTAAGAGCTGGGAAGGGGGTATTACAGACGGCATTCGTTTGGCTGGAACACAGCGCTGTCAAAAATTGCCAACTGGCACATTAATCCAGGCGACATATTTATGAATGTGTGGATCTGTGGAGCTGGCTGCATACGCTGTGCGAGTGGAGTATCTGTGAAATGTAAAACTTTTGTGTGTTCGTGTATCCGTGAGATATAAAGATATCGCTGTTGGACGACAACGACAACGTCGACGACGACGACGACGACGACGACGAGGGTTGCTCGTTGCTCGTTGCTAAATGAGTGCACATTTCAGATAAATTATTGCACACAATTCGTGTACGACGGCGTCTGGCACAAAATGTATTTAACAAATTAAATTTACACACACACAGTGTTAGACTTGGATGTGTGTGTGCGTGTGTGTGTGTGTGTGTGTGTGTAAGAGCGAGACATCAAAGAGTGCGCCGCTGCGTGACAGCGACTGCCCGACGGAGCGACACAGGCCGACGGCAACGACGGCTCTTTGTGCCTTTTTTTTTTTTGTTTTGTAGGCGGAGCTTGTTTCCAGCCAATGCCGCAGCGCGCTCACATAGATACCGACAAGAGCAGACTCGCACACACACACACACACACACACACACACACAAACGAGCGCACGTAGATACAAGCAGCAGATACAGAAAAAGATACTTTCACATGGCGCGTGATTAGTCAGCAACTCCTGCCTGTGCTTTGTATGTGTCTTGTATCTCACAGATACATTTACAAAAAACCAAGTATCTCATCGATTTTTACGTGCGAATTTCGCCAGGGCTTGGCACGAGACTTGTCACGTGACACGTTGACAGTTGCATCTGTATCTGTGGCTATATCAGTGTATCCAGTGTATGCAGTATCTGCAGCTCTTTCTGTATCTGCAGCGGCATCTGCAGCTACAACTACACAGTCAAGTATTTTCAACTTTTTGTAATATAATAAATAAATAATAAATATAATTAGTATATATTAACTTAACTTGTATAAATATAATTATTAAGTGCATTCAAATGATGGCTTTTTCTTCATTTTCTAAATTTTGTAAATAATAATAGGACCCAAAATTGAATAAAGGATACTTTGAAATATGTAAAATTGTATCTAAGCTGATATAATATTTAATAGTGCTCACTTTCGAGGTGATGGTAAGCGAAAGTCCTTCAACCTGAAAGGGTAATAAGGATTAAAACCGTTTCCGGTTTTGAATTTCAATTAATATTGTTGCGATTCCGATTCCGATTCCTGGTTTTGAGTGACTTAAATACTTTCTGAGAGTAGTCTAAAATATGTTAAATATACAACACTAGCAAGAAATATGTTCGAAAACCAAAAAAATGTGCAATCAAGCTCAATATTTAACTGCTTGCTGGATTTCAAATGTTGGCTAAAGTTCAATTTTGTACAGTGTATCTGCGGCAGTAGCTGTATCTGTATCTGCAGCTGCAGCTGCATTTGTGGGTGTATACTCATAGTTCCATTCATGAGATGGCGGATACACACAGAGAGCGAGAGAGAGCAAGAGATAAAGACAGAGAGATAGAGCGAGAGAGCGAGAGGGAGAGAGAGAGAGAGAGAGCGAGAGAGAGAGAGAGAGAGAGAGAGAGAGAGCGAGAGAAAAGGAGAGTCAGCAACGAGTTGCAGCATTTTTTATTGTTTTTTTTTTTTTTTGTGTTGGGCTTGGGGCCGAGTGGTTTATATATCCAAGCTGTAAATATCCGCGAGATTTACAACGCCAACAACGACTCTGACTCTCTGACGCCGCCGACGACAGCGTTTTTACTTTTTTTTTTAGTATTTTTTTTTGCGTATCTGTTCGCTTGAATCGCAGTATCGAGTGTTTTGTTGGCATCGCATTCGACAGGCACGGCACGACAAGAGGACAAGACACGACTCCGACTCCGACTCCAACTCCAGCTCCGACTTGGACTTGGACTTCGACTTGGACTCCGAGTCTGATTCGCGGCTTGCGGATAATGCATAACGCATAACGCATAACGCAATCGCAATCGTTTGCTAATCCGCCTGATTTTCGCAAGCAGATTCAGATACAGATAGAGCTACAGCTACAGATAAATCCCACTCCAGATAGATACGCGAAACTGAAAGCTGAAAGCTGAAAACTGAAAACAGAAAACAGAAAAAAAGAGGCGATTTCGTTGTGCTCCAGTTGGCTGTTGCCAACCCATTGTTGCCACTTTGGGCTGTCAGCCGTAACTCACAATTGAATTGTTCCTTTGTCTTCTGTGTGTATTGTGTGTCGCCTATATAGTGCCTCCTGCATCTCCACCATCTCCACCATCTCCTTTATCTCCCTCAGCTCCTACTCCTCTAACCGACTACCCCGTTTCCGATTTTGGTTAACGCTTGCAGTTTCAAATAATTGGCATACGCCTGACGTCTGTCCACGTTTGTAGTTTGCCGCCTAGATCCGCATACGGATTTCAACTGGGAATTGAGCTGGGAATCAGGCATCGCTATCATCGTTAGCGCTATGCTGGTGCCGCCGGACATGTTGGCCGCCCAGACGAGCATGATTTACCAGCTGAATCGCTTCTGTGCGGAACGCGTCCAAGTTCGCATCTTCAAGACGGCGACAGCGATCCGAGAGATCTGTAAGATTGTCCAGGCCATACTGAAAGAGGTGGAGCTGCAGGAGCCACGCCTCATTTCCAGCCTGGTCGAGTGCAATGGCAGGTGAGTTGAATCGATCAGCGCATTATCAATATCAGACAAATATCGATGGTTTACTTTGTGCCTTAAGTACGGCAAACATAGAAATATCAATTAAAGAACTTAACTCAAGCAACTCTTTATATACACATATAGCAAAGTGGCTAGCCTTCCAAGGATACTTTATAGCTTACATATAGTTGAGACGTGTTATTATACACAATCTCAGGTGTTATTCATTCCGAAATGAAGATCCAATTATTATATATTTATATCTAATTAAATATATACTAACTTTGGCTGTGTCACGCTTTGTGCCCCAGGAGCAGTCATCGATATTGAGCAGGAACTGAGGAGCATGACTTGACAGCAATGACATTGCATGTTTTATCGTATTGAGGATCACAGTTGTTGTTGTTGTTGTTTTTGTTGTTGTTGTTTGGCCTGTTAGCAGTTGTGATCCAGATGCGAGGGCCACACAGTGAGTGCTGCGATGACAGGCGTCAGCCGCCCGAATTACGCAGATCCAATTGGAGCAGCCAGTTGGAGGATGCAAGGGGAATACGAGAAGGTCCCGAAATGAGATCAAAGGTGTACATCGAAAGGAATACATTTCAATACACTAGCAGTGTATATATATATACATATAATTCGATTTTTAACAGTGCCAGCTCGCGGAATATGTTTGTACCTTTTGGCTTGAGCCACTGACATTTTTGCCAATTTGTATTTACTATAAATATTCATATATCCCAAAGAAGTTCGCCTTACGAAATGGCAGATCTTGATTTGAAATCCTTTCTTTTTTTTAACGATATATCAACTAAACTCAGTCAATTTATTTACTCTTATAGCTGCCATGGGAGCAATCACTGATTGACCACCATTTTTTCTAATAGCTTTCTTAGCAACAATCGCTGATTGATTAAAATCACTTTTTATCGTTGATCGATTAAACATCCTATCGATACCTGTGTTCTTATGTTATACAGCAACAGTCGGATAAGATCAGAAATACTATATCCTATACATCTAGCCAGGCATTATGGAGTATTGCAAATAAACTCGGTTAATCCATATTTTGAACGGAATATTCATTTCTTGCATATTTATATGTCACGAGAATCATCGCTGATCGATTAAATGATCCTTTTAGGATTAGCCTATCGATAACGCTTTATACCGTGTATATCCATCTGGCGATTAGGAAAACATCGATGGTAGTAATGCTCTCTCCCGTTCCGTTGCAGGTTCGAGGGCGTTGAGGTTATATCGCCGAACGAGTTCGAGATCGTGCTCTACCTCAACCAGATGGGTGTCTTTAACTTCGTCGACGATGGCACCTTGCCGGGCTGTGCGGTGCTCAAGCTGAGCGATGGACGCAAGCGATCCATGTCGCTGTGGGTGGAGTTCATTACGGCTTCGGGTTATTTGTCGGCGCGAAAGATACGCTCCAGATTCCAGACGCTGGTGGCGCAGGCGTGCGACAAGTGCATCTATCGGGACATGGTGAAGATGGTCGGCGACACCAGCGAGGTGAAGTTGCGCATTCGGGAGCGTTATGTGGTGCAAATAACGCCGGCATTTAAATGCTCCGGCATTTGGCCACGTTCGGCAGCGCATTGGCCTCTGGCCCATATACCCTGGCCGCATCCGAATCTCGTTGGAGAGGTGAAGACGGAGGGATTCGATCTGTTGTCCAAGGAGAACGTCAACATGCAAAACAAGAACAACAATGCGGCTAGCATGGAGGGCGATGCTTGGACACTGAGCTTCTTTGAGGCCGAGAATCGATTGCTGCAAGGTAAGAGAAAACACAGAGAGAGAGTGGGAGAGGGAGAGAGAGAGACTGAGAAGGGGCTCAAGAGAGAGAGAGAGGATGATGGGAACTGATGGGCATCTTCAAAGGTGGCTGCCGTCGTCGCTGCCTGAGCATATTGAAGACGCTGCGTGATCGTCACTTGGAACTGCCCGGCAATCCCATCCAGGCGTATCATCTGAAGAATCTGCTGCTCTACGAGTGCGAGAAGCATCCGCGCGACATTGAGTGGGACGAGTGCTGCATTGCGGACCGTTTGAATGGCATATTCCTGCAGCTAATCTCCTGTCTGCAATACCGTCGCTGTCCCCACTACTTCCTGCCCAGCCTCGACATGTTCAAGGGCAAAACACCCAGCGCCTTGGAGCAGGCCGCCAAGCAGGTCTGGCGTTTGACACGTGAGATGCTCACCAATGCCAATGCCTTTGAAAAGTTGTAAACTAAATAACTAACACATTGTGCGAAAGAGACAGACAGTGTGAGAGAGTGAGTGAGTGAGAGAGAGAGAGAGAGAGAGAGAGAGAGAGAGAGAGTATGAGAGAGAGTTTGATTCAAGTTGCTACATTTTCATTGTCGCACAGAGCTGATTGTGTTGAATCTGATAAGCGAATATGCCCCGAGTAGCTGCCATTTTGTGCCATGTGCGAATCTGTGTGTGTGAGTGTGTGTGTGCGAGTTTGTGTGTGCATACACTAAGAAAATATATGTCAACGAATTTAGAAAATCGCCAAAATGCAGTCATTTACAGCAACTTCATTCATTCAAATTTCAAGCTACATTTTTGATATGCTTTCAAAGTTGACAAAACTCAAATAGTTTGAGAGCCTTTGAGTTGGAGGACAGAAGTCATTATATAACTGATTGAAAGTGACTCTATATATATATTATATGCAGGCAACACAGCCGCAACTCTACCAATTGAAAATCAGAACCGAAATCTCAATTCAATTTTGATGAAATTTTTAGTTGAGATTTTGATTTCAAGTTTAAAGTTTGAGGGTAAAATTGTCTGGAAATATTGAAGAATTTCAAGAATTTTTTTAATTAAAAGTATAACTGAAAACGAGCAGTAAATGAATGATTAAACAAATTTTAATTTCTAATTTTAAGAAATTTGCGCACACTGAGATATAAAGCTGGAATGCGTTTCGCAAATCGGCAAATTACTTCCCAAAATCAGAAACTATATCTAGTTTTTCTTAGAGGGCGACGTTTCTAAATTTGTGTGCATGTTATGTATGTATGTATTTCTCCAAGTGTAGCCGCAACAATGGCAACCAGCGGCATGCGAAGTGTTAATGCAAAGATGAGAGATAAGCCGCACATTTGCCCCCCTCACTCCTCATCCCTTTGCCTGCTGCTGCTTGCCCCTTTTTGTTGTTATTATTGTTGTTGCTATTGTTGTTGCTGCCATTTGCCATTTGCCATTTGGCATTTGGCATGCCCAATGCATGCATGGCTGGCTGGCTGCTTATCCCCGGCGAATATTGTTTTTAATAACAATCTTTCGCCTGATGGCCCAAAACAATGACAGGCAGCGAAAACAATGCCAAAATCCAAACAAAGCAACAACAACAAAAAAACACCAACAAAAAGTGGACAAAAAAAGGAAGAAGTAAAGAAAAAAGAGCATTTTGTCGGGTCGCCTTTTGCAAGTGAAGTGCTGAAGTGTGATTGAAAATCGCGCTTATTATCGAAAATTGAGTACTTGCTCAGGGTACAGTGTACTCCGTTGTGAGTAGTAAATAGCCCGACAATAAATACCCCGTATTTACATACATACCTACAAATACACATACAAATACACACTGAACACACTTTCTGTAACTGAACACAATTGAAATACTCGTCTTGTCTTCCGTTTTTTTATTTTTATTATGTTTAAAATAATACAATACAACCAATGTTAGCTATATGTTTTTTCCGATCTATGAAATGCTGTATTGGAATTGCTTGAATATGCAATAAATTCGAAAATAGCTCAAGGCAATTAGCCACATAATCACTATGTATAAATCTAATAAATGTTTTGTTCTTTATTTGGGCTTGTCAACGAAATCTTTTATGATTTTTATATATGTATATATATTTAAGAGCTAAATTTTGATGTGCTGTTTAAATGATGCTGGTTACATAATTTATTATAGATTATATTTTATGTATTATATATATTTCGATTTGCCCAAGTTTGGAGTGCGTTTGCTTTTGCCAATCTAAAAACCCGATTTGTGATCAGAGTTGGGCTCATTAAAAAAGAGTTGGTAGCTCTTCCGATTGGATGCGATTGGGGTATGTTGGTTGGTGAGTTAATGTTATGAGTATTGAACATTCACAGATCGCCAAAAACAGAGAGAGAGAGAGAGAGAGAGAGAGGGAGAGAGAGATAGAGCAACAAAAAAGAAAGAAAGAAAGAAAACGAAGAAAAATTTATTTGTTGCTCTTAGTCAGGACAGCTGCAGCGACAACTGAGCATCAATTTTATTACCCTTATTTATGGTTATGGTTTTCGGGGCTCCAAGGCGCTCTTCTTCTTCTTCGTCTTCTTCGACTTATTCGCCTTCTCTTTCTTCTTCTTCGTCTTCAGCTTGTTGCTGTTCTTGTTGTTATTGTTGTTGTTGTAGCGGAATACAGACAAAAAGTTTTCAGCGAATGTAATCGATATTTTTCGTTGATGTTTTTTTGTTTTTTGTTTTTTGTTTTTTCTTTTGCTGACAAAGGATATTTCGTTCCGCTGTAATGTTAAGAGACAACAGAGAAATCCATTTTCATATACATATGTTGTTACAGTGGTCGCTCGCTAAAGGTTTCGAGACGTTTCTAGTTGTAGTTTCTTTACAATTATTAATGCTCAATTATTTTTATAGACTTCACTTAATCAATACTAATTAAGAGTCAGAAAGGGAAAATTTGGTTAAATTCATAGTTTTTTTTTTGTCACATTTAATTTATTAAATATATAAAATACAAATAAATAAAAGCCTGAAAATAATTTCACCATTTGCTGCTAGTTGTAATTTGCGAGAGACTACCGTACAACAAACTGCGTAGCATAAACAGAAAAGCCAGCAGCAGGAGAGAGAGGGGTTGCTGGTGCGGTTGGGGGTGGGGGTTGTGTGGTGGCATAGTGTTTGTTGGTCTGCAGAGGTAGCACAATGCGATAGCCAAAATAACAAATTATGCTCGAGCACGCAGGATCATATTACAATCAAATGTGTGTGTACCCCTCTACCCCCCCCCCCCCCCCACCCACCCCTCCCGTGCGACCAAACTCCAAGCAACACGGACTACCCCTACCATCGTTGGGTAATTCATGCCATTATAACAGCACACCCGCCCATCTGCTTAGGCATGTGAGGGGTGGGCGGGATGGGGTGCGGTGTGAGGCGTGGCAGCAGTTTGGCATGGGAAAAGCATCATCAGGTGACTTGCGGTTGTTGTTGTTTTTGCTGGTTGCTGCTTGCTACTTGCTGGTTGCGCACTTAGTCAAGACGAAGCCTTAGGTGGAGCCGGGGGCGGGCCTGGGGGTGGGGATTGCTGCTTTCCAAGATGTGGTTGGGTTTGGGGGCAGCGCGGCACGTGTCCGCCATGTGAATTGCCGCAGGCTGTGCGCCCCTTCAACTGATAAGGCACGTTTATCCGTATATACACATAGATATATATATATATATATACATATTGATGCTGATCATGAATATATATACTTAATAGGGTCACAGATGCTTTCCTCTGCGAGTTACAAAACTGCATCACAAAATTTGAGTGGTAAAAATAAATGTTGCTTTTTTATTACGAGTGTAAAAAATACTTAAAACAATTTGAAAAAATATTAAAATAATAAATTAAAATAATTATTGCTTTTTTATTGTGACCAAAACAAAGTTACTTAAGTTGAAAACTTAAATTTTCGCTTTGATCTCATTTATTTTGGCGCTCTTAGTTTCAGCATTTTTGTACTTTATATATTATAGTAAAATTTTGTATGAATGTTTACCAATTTATTATTATTATTGTCATTTCTATTATTACTTTTTATTTGATGGCAGTGCATTGCAATTATAAAGGCTAAAGGATGCAAATTTCACCCCCTCACCCCGAAATCCTTTCCCTATTTTACCTCAGCGCAATCCTTTTGTCGGTTTTCGGTTTTCGGTTAGCTGTCAAAACTTTGCGTAAAGCCAACAAAAGCAAAACAAGCAAAACAAGTCAAAGTCGCCCTTTGATTTCTGTTCGGGCTTAGTTCTTAGTTCGCTCAGTTCTCAGTTCTCCTTTGCCATTATTCTGTTTGCTGCTTTGACATTTATGTAAGCTACCGCCCCCCCCCCCCCTCCTCTTCCCCTTCCCCACTTAAGTCTGTGGGCGTGGCGCGCGCGTTGACAGGCGGCTTGCGATAATGCCGCATTGTTAAAGTCCTCGTCTCGTCTTCTCCTTCTCCGCCTCCTCCTGCTCCACATATTCATCCTCATCCCTTTCGTTTGTTGTTTTTCCTTTCTTGTTTTCCTTTTGTTTTAATTGTTTACTAATGATATTTAAATTAGTGCTCTAAATGACCGCAAGCGCTTGCTTTGTATGATTATTTACCTCTTGCATTATATGTTTGTCATCTCATTTGTTTGCCTCTGCAACTGACACATGTCCCACCCCCCACCCCCTTCCACCCCTTCACTCCTCTTCTCCCTTAGTAATATTCAACCCTTCCTAACTCTCTCTCTCTCTCCCTCTCTCTGCCCTAAAGCCTTCTAAAGTCATTTCTGTTAATGTTTAGTTAACAGCTGTTAAATAACATTCATAACTATGTTAAACTCGCTGTTAATCTTTGTATACAATTATTTACAAATTGAAATCATTACAAAATGCACAGCTTAAAGAGCCTTTGTTTTTTACACTTTGCTAAAATGTTCAAAGATTCTTCTCAATTGACTTAAACGATATACCCTCTTCCCATATAAAGTGAATGCAAAGGGTATCATAAAATTGTGCATATGTTTTTCTATGTCAAACACATTTTAGGAATTTTTCTTACTTTGCTTTTATTTCCCCGCAATTGGCAAAAAGACAGAAGTAGAAAAATATGAAAAAATACAATAATAATATAAATGTTTTTTTTTTGCCAAAAAAATGCGAAAATACTTATTTTTTCCGTGTCCAAATGTATAAGAAAAATCGTAGTAAAAAATAAAAAATACATAAAAATTGAATAAAAATACGAAAACTGCTCGAAAGCTGTTTGTCTGTTTTTTAGGGAATGTGAGAAGGTGATGGGGGGGGGGGGGGAGGAATGGGGGCTGGCATAATAATTATGTTGTCATTATCAAAAACACGTGGTGCAATTTAACAACATGCCACAAGGAGTCGAGTACGTCGCCAGCCGCCACACGCCACAAATTATGAATATCAAAAAAAAATGACACAGGAAAAAGGAAAGGCAGCAGTGAAGTGAAGTGAAGCTGCCCGGGAGGAGGGGGGTGTGGGGGGCGTAGAGGAAAATTAGTTTTCCACGCATCGTCAGCAAACACAATGGAGCATACAGCAGCTTGGGGCGTGGCAGGGCTGCGGGGGAGGTGGAGGTGGATGGCACCTACACACGATAATTTATAGCAGATTGTCGCCTCTTTTGGGACGGGCACAGAGAGTTGGGATTGCAAGGGGGAAGGGGGAGGGGGGGGGGGTTGGTTTTACTCCTATATAGATACATATATATATATATATATATTTTTTTTTTTTGGGATAGGCATTTGCATTCAATTACGGCAGCTGTGAGCCGGACACATTTATTTTTAGACAAACGCCCATAAACGAAGCCCCAAAATGCGCCACAAGCGAGAGGTGGTGCGTGAGGAATGGGGAGGGGGTTGAAAGGAGTGCAGAAGGGGGGATTAGGGGGTGGCGATGGGGTGAGGGGGGTTTTTAGCTAGCGTTGGCTGCGCTCAATCATAATTATGTGATTTGTTTGCGACGCCGACGTTAAAAGTTAAAGTTAAATTTAATGGAGGCGGGGAGGTGACTAATTAAACGTGCTGCCAAAAGGGGTTGCGGGGAAGAGGGGGTGTGTGTGTGTGTGTGTGTTGCACTGACATGTTGACGTATTGTCGCTTGTGTCGCCGAGTGGAAGTTATGACATTTTGATTTCAGTTTGCATTTGATGTCGCTCAGCCGGCGCTAAAAAACCTAGAGAAAAAAAGAGAGGAAAAAAGTGGCCAGACGCAGATTTATGCTCATGGGGCAGAGGGATGGGGAAGGGGTATGGTAGGGGTAGGGGAGTAGGAGTCAGGCAGGGGTTAGGAGCATGCTAGGTGAACTCAACTAATTAAGATGAGAGTCGGAAGCTGCCTGCCTGCAAACGCCAGCTGCACACAATTTAAAAGCGACAGGATTGAGAGGAAAAATAAATTTAAAAAAAACGTATTCAAATTGCTAATTGCAGTGTGAGTGGGTTAATACACAGTAAGAAAATGATGAGACTAAAGCTAAAGCATCCTGGCATCAAGCACAAAACGCATTCAAAGCAGACTCCCACGAAGCGAGACGAACTTACAGACAGACCAATAATTATTATCTTTTATACATATATTGATATAATATATATACATATATATATATATATATATATATATATATATATATATTCTCAAAGCATTTAACCATAATATGACAATGGGGCGTGGCAAGCAGTGCTGCTAATCGAGACCTCCTCAAAATCTTCAATATGAAGAAAAATGATTGGTTTCTCATCTGGAATCTGGAATCTGGAATCATCTCTCTCCTCATCTGGGATTCACTTAGAATACTATGCATTCTCAAATACTTAACGTGGTACACTACAATACAATCCACCCATTATATCTAGTTTTTAGAAGTATTATTTAGTCCCCGGGGAAAGCAAGGCAAACTTCATTATTATTTGCGATCGATTGAAAGACTTTCATTTTTGTTCTTAATCATTTTATAACTATGCCAACTCTTAATGTTTACTTATCTTTAGTATTTTTTATTTAAATATTAGTTTTTTTTTTAAATTTTATTCAAATTTCTTTTTATTCTGTGTTTCATTTGTTATTCTGTCAACTTTGGCAGGGTTATTGTGATTCATTTTGGGATGAATGAAACATTTTTGGTTGGCAATTTTGTGTTTGGAACTTTAATAATTGAAATTCAGAACTGAAAGCGAAAATCAAATTGTGAGACCAATTCAATTCGGAACCGGAACCGGAACCGGAACCGGAACTGGAAAGGAATTCGATTTGGTATCCTGAAAAGGTTGTCAAACCGAAGCCGAAAATCGACATTTTTACCAAATGAATTTTGGCATTGCAATTGCAAATACTTTTATTTGAAATATATTAAATATCTATATATATTATTAAATATTTGAATGAGTACCTTTTGAGAGGCTCCAAACAGATGATTTGAATCAGTTGCCGATTCTAATGAAAATTATACGCAAAACAAATATAAATTTCATGTTATGGATCCTTTTAACAGATTGGCTGGGTTCATCTTCTTCTTCATGTTGTTGTTGCTGTTGTTGTTAATAATTTAAATGCTTATCTGGTCGGGTGTATCTATCGCATCAGATTGGATCGGATTGGATCGGATCGCATGTGTTGTTTGGTGTATCTTTTACATATAATTGATATTATCTGCATTTCATTTGACTTCTTTTTGTCTCTTCTCTTTTTGTTTTTGTTTTCGTTTTTGTGCTGCTTTCGTTTGTGTGTTGTTTTTGTTGTTGTTGCTTTGAACATTCCACAGGTTCTCGAGATTCTGCTGTCCGTTGTCTTTCTTGTGGTTGCAATCCCCTCTGCCCCTCCCCTTTTTGGATGATGATTATGTTGACAATCTGCTGCTGCGACAATTTCTTGGAAATTTCGAACTCTTTTAGAAAACCTTTTTTTCCTTCTTTTTTTTGTATTTTTATTTTTGTTGTAGTTTTTGTCAAATTCATTCGATTTTTGTGGTTTCGAACAGCATTTTAGAAGTTGTCTTTTAATAT
The DNA here is from genome assembly GCA_035042055.1 of Drosophila macrothrix. Lineage (NCBI taxonomy): Eukaryota > Metazoa > Arthropoda > Insecta > Diptera > Drosophilidae > Drosophila > Drosophila macrothrix. The sequence goes on from JAWNLX010000587.1 coordinate 6,203,083, forward strand.
TCATTAATAATGTTAATCGATATCGAATTGTGGCCCACAAATGTGTCACTTGTTGTTGTTGTTGTTGTTGTTGTTTTTTGGCTGTTGCCACACACACCTATCTAAGTTGAAGTGAATGAATTTTTTCTTATCTTTAAATATAAAAGAAAGAACCTTCTATTTATATCTAATTTCGCTATAATTTCTTTTTATTCTAGCTTTCAGAGTGCGATCGATTAATTTTGTATGATTTCTTTTATTTATTTATAATTTCAATATTTCCAATTTCAATATTTAAGAATATGAACAGTTGTTTATTTCTCAGTTAAAACTAATTTTAAGATTGTGAACGATTGGTTTTTATCTTGAAATAGTTCTTTATTTATTTCTCATTTCAATAAATTGCATCCTAATTTTGAGAATACAAGAATTTAATGAATTATTTTTTCTATTTCTAGTTCTTTCTCAATTCAAACAAACCTAGCTAAATATTGAATTTCTTTCGGGTATGAAAATGTTGAGAATAAATCCCCAAACTGAGTTTTTATTTTGTACCCAAAGTGTCAATATTCTATTTAATATTCATATTTAATTTAATATGCATATTTATGTATTTCCCCCTGTTGCAGTCAAGTCAAAAAAATTCATATCGTTTCTGTACTTTTTATTCATAAATACGCTAAGTAGGCTAGCAAAAAAAACACAAAAAAAATGGTAGTATAAATAATAGTTAGATATAGTGCTTAATCATAAATAGATAGATTAATAACTTTGTGCTCCTCCGCCTCCGTTTCAAATTAATAATTTCAAATAACTTATGCGATAATCAAAATACTATAAAAGAATACAAAATTCCTTTGATTTTTTTTGCTTGTTTGTGTGCGTCGGATGTGTGTCTGCGCTAAACAATGGGAACAGATTGCTGGCAGCTAGCAAAGACAGACACACATGTCGGTTGGATGGTTGTAAGCTGCGCTAAGACTGAAAAAACTATTGCCTGCTTTTGAGCGCGACAGAGAGCTTTCCGGTTCGGTTATGTGCTGGCGAAATGGTTGTGAAATCGGCTAAGCGTTCAATCCTTGCAATATTTGGTGTGCAGCACATTCTCCGCACCGGAGAGAATGGCGCCCTCGTGCAGCGGACACAGCTTCAAATACAAATCACTCGACTCCAGCGACTCAATCAGAATATACTCCAGATAAATGCGCGGCGAGGAGAGAATGCGCCACGTCAACGGATTCAGAATATTCGTCTGATATTCCCAGAAGACTGTCGCATGTCCCGGCTCATGCAGATCCCGGCCAGGCACCAGCGATGTATACTCAAAGCCCGGCTCAAAGTACATGGCCTTCGGCGAGAATTTCATGCGTTCCGTGCTCCGTTTGTTGCTGTTCCCATTCCCAATCCGCTTGTGATCCTCGTGCAGGCGGATGGAGAGGGTGCCCACCTCGCCGCCATGGAGATTGCTCTCGTCGTGACTGGAGACACGCACGGTGATCTTGTAGTGCTGACGGCAGAAGGGTTTGCGATCACCCGTCATCAGATAAAAGACTGGCGGGGCATCCTCCGATTTGACCACGTCCCTCGCCAGATGTTTGCGATAATCCTGCTCGCTGTGGAAACCCATGCGCATGCAGATACTTCCCGGCTCCTCGCAGCTTCCGCACTTGACATCCTTGAAGCTCTACAGGGAAAGAGAGAGAGAGAGAGAAGAGAGAGATTAGCTTCAAAATTGAGAAGAAAGGCGGAGGAAGGGATTTGGAGAAAAGTGAGGGAAGGAGGAAGGTAACTTAAGGAGGAGTAAGAAGGAGAAGGGGGCAACAAGGAGTAAGAAAGCGGAAGCTACTTACATCGAAGGAGTCACAGCTTATGCCCAGAAAGGGACACTTGCCGCCGACGATGGTCTCCGTATAGTATTGCTCGCTGCGAATGTGATTGCAGCCGAGGAACTCCTGCATGGTGGAGAAGAGGGTTGCCTTGCGGTTGCTCTTCATCACGTCCTGCAGCTTCTTATCGCAGCCAGGATTGTCGAAGCCACCATTTGGATAGAAGTCGACATGGCCCAAGCGCTGAATGATGCCCAGTCCGCCCTTCATCAGCGGATTCGCATCCGTGTGAATGACATCCACAAAATGCGCATCGGAGCGATCCAGTCTCACAATCGGATCGGTGTCCGTGAAGAGTGGTGCAGCCGGATCCAGGCCGGAAATGCGTCCCAATTTGAGGCCAAAGTCCTGCTGGAGGTGGGTGCCCGCATAGCCGGAGAGATGGGCGCCCAGGGAGTGCCCGATGATGTGGACATTGTCCAGATTGGGCAGACGCAGTTCCTCGTAGAGCAGGTGGATCACATGCGCTGTTATCGCACCCACCAGGCGTATATTCGCCACGGCCTGGACATATGGCGGACTCGATCCGCCACCCCAATCAACCAGGATTACGGCGCATTCATCCTCGGCCGGACAATGAGTGAGGAGTGCCTCGGCCATTTCCAGCATCCAGGGCATGGTACCCGACTCCAGATACCCATGTACAATCAAATATATCTTGGCCCGTCGACTGATGGCCAATCCCTGCACAGCATCCGGATCATTGAGATCTATGTACTTCGGCTGATCCAGCGAGCTTTTCGTGTGCAGCGTAAAATGGGGCTCAATCTCTGACGGCTTCTGCGGATGCACACTTATCGTCCGAGTCACTGTGTTCCACGGCCCGTTGATGGGGAAACAGCCGTAGACACCAAAGCATTTCACTTCATTGATATCTGCAAGGGAATCGCAAGAAATTTCAATTAAAATCCATACAAAGATCTACTCTAATATTTGGTCTGTTATTAACAGCAGTGCGTGCTGCTAATCGGTTGTTACAGCACACACTGCCATGTACCTGGGTTATGTTAACAATGCTAACATTAACATTAAATATTTGTTATGTTAACCAAGGTCTCTCGAATCATTTGGATTTCAATTATAAAATTGACTGTCTCGATGGTATTACAAGATCAATAAATATTTACTGTTCGACTGCTGCTAGCCACTGCTTGCAAATGTCATTGAATAAATACTGTTTGCTCGACCACAACAAAAGTAACGGAAGCAGCAGCTGAGAAGTGCACGCAAATATTCTCATTGGTCACATTGGACGGACTCCTTCGGGTCGTTGGCCTTCGGCTGTTTAGCCGATTGACTGATCAGCGTTGCGTGCCAATCAAAATCCGTTCGAATCGAATGACGTTTGTCGTCATTGTTGTTGTTATTTATATTTATATCGGAAGTTTTCTATTAGATAAGCATGTGTGCTCTCGACCCCTTCATATATACATAAGATATTTAAATATCTGTCTATAGTTAATGATTGCCGTTGCAGTTTTTCCGCTTTCGACTTGAGCTTTTTCTCAAATACAGCTAAAAGCACCCCACCTTAAAAAAAAAAAAACAGCCAAAGAAACAGAATTTCAACTTCTCCGCTTCATCTTCGTCTTCTGTTTTGTTTCTGTTTGTCTGTTTACAAAAGTCAAGCAACTTTCAGTTTAACTCACTTCTGCTTCTTCGTATTCTTCATATTGATTTACTTACAAGCAGTTTGCATACTTGAGATATTCGCGTCTATAAAAATACCCTGTATCCGGGTCTAAGATCACAGACTGTTATTTACTCTGCATACTTAAATATACTATATGTAGATTACTTGAGTATAGTCAGATATTTATAAGCTGCATACTCAAATAGACCATAGATAGAAGACTTGAATATATATATTCAATGTAATCCATGAATGATTACAACTTGTAGTTCAACTAATAAAGTCATCATTTCTGCGAGTGCAGGGTATATAAAGCGAGTATAGAAATAGACACTTGAAAAAATCATTTATAAGGTTTATCAAAGGTGATATATCACTTTCAACTGCACTTCAATAATATAATGGGATTACTCAACAAGGGCGTGCAGTCTATGTATATATTACAGATATGACTATATCTCATAGACAACACTCCATTATATATATGCATAGTATACATTTTATGTAGTACTTCAAGTCGAAGCACAAGCTACAATTTGAGGTTTCTGCCTTGTGCAACAAAAAGATCACTGAATAATATTGTTGTTTTTTCATTCTCCTTTCTCCTTTTCTCTTTTTCTTTAGAAAAGTTCCTTAAACTTCCAAATATAATAGGATGGTGTTATTATTTTTTCTCAACTGTATACTGATCAAATATACATATATAGATATATATTATACTGCTTACACTGCCTAAGGTGTGGTTTAATTTGCTGACCTGGATAAGAGCACTTACCACTTTTGGGCGCCGGTGGCAGATCGATTAATGTGTTGACTGCCGCACGACTTGTGTGATTTGCCAAATAGAGCATCGTTTGCAGCATTAAGCCGCCAGTCGTGTTTGCCACATACATCTTGATCTTCCAACAGAAGTTTTCCTGTTCTGCTCTTAATTATTACACACTTGTTTAAATTCACTTTTTATTCTTGTATTTGCTGCAGCCTGTCTACATTTTAGGTAGAAACACGTCAGAGTTTTTTTTGTCTTTAGTCAATTTAAACTTTTTTGTCAGAAGACAATTTAGTTCACGTTTTTAATTAAATTAATCTTATCGGCTTTTAAGTCACGCAGCTGTCTCCTCTTCTCGCTCACACTCTTTGTTCACACTGTGTCTTTGATTTGCCTATTTTTATTTTTCGATGGATCAATTTGCTAGTTCTTGGAAAACGGTAAATCGTTATTCGCCAATCTTTAATCGCCGTGCTTCGCATTCGACGTTAGTCTGCGCACTGAAGCCGATCAGCTGCGAGCCACGCAATTTGTATGCCTTGACAAACTTGAGCTTCGGCCTCGCTGTCGACGTCGCTGCTGCTGCGGCTGCTGCTTCTGTTGAGCGGGGTATAACGGCACTAAGATAAGCTTTTGCCCCCACCCCCTCCGAATCGACAGATGCAAAGTACAACAAACGTCGTCGTGTCGTCGGCGGCAGATGCACTTTAAACATGATAACGTGTCGGAGATCAAACTCGCTGCGCCGCTAGAGGTCCAAAGCACGCGCTGCCTATGAAGTAAAGCTTCAAAGCTCTTGCTGCCGTATGAAGTTTACAGAAAGAGAGTGAAAGAGTAGAAGTAAAAGAGCAAAAGACTGCACTCAGAAAAAATAGCATTCTACTTTTTGTTTGTTTCTCGAATTTTTTATGGCATATAACAACATATAAAATGTTCCCTTTTCATATATTAAATATGATTTCTAAGAAACGACAAATAATTTCTGACTGTTGCTATTTTTTTTTTCTGGTGTACAAAGGCTTTCGCATAGGAAGAGAGATGACTGTACTGTTTCTAAGAGATAAGCGGTGCTTGAATCGGCGAAAATTAAATAGAAACTGTGTCAAGCTCTCTGCACGGCAAGTCTGCCAAACTCACACACACACACAAATATATATATATATATATATATATATATATATATATATATATATAGATGAGGGGGCGTTGGGGTTGTTTACAGCTGCCGTATCAGCATTGCGGATTCGGGATCCAAAGTCCATCGGCAAAGGTGTTTACCGGCTGGGTCGATTTGTCGCCAACAGGATTTCAATTTTGCGCCATTGACGTCAATTGGCTGCCAGTGGTGATCCGCTGGACCATATCGCCCAGAATAAACCAGCTCAGCTGCCTTATCATTTAATAACAATAATTATTACTCTTCTTCTTAGTGCTGTTCGTCGTATTTTCCCTTTGTTTTTCTTAGCTCATCTCTGATTTACTCATCCACCTCTCCCTCCCTCCCTCCACCCCTCTATCAATGGATTTTAAAATAGATTTTTGTGTGACGAGGTTAGTTTTTGAGTTGGGGTCTGTGTAAAGCGAATCAATTATATGTTTATTTATATTAAAAAAAACAAACATATTTTATCACTTTATTGATTTCTTAAAGCTCACATTTCAGAAAATCGAACTGAAGATGCTCTGTAGGCCGACCTATTACAGAATATCTTTGGCAATAGCCAACGTAGTTTAAAGGTATGCGTATTTTTAGTAATAGCCCTGCTTACAAGCTTTCTCCTAGCCATTTCTTCGGGAAGTTAATTTTAATTGTTTTAATAATAGCCCTGTTTGGAGGGTATCTTTAGTTACATATTCTGGAATTTGAGCACTAGGAAATTTTGAATTTTTGGTATTTTTATTGATTTACAACAGTTTCAAATAATTTAATTTTCTATTTTCCATCTATTAAATAATTAGAAAAGAGTTCTACATCAAGGTCAAGAAATCCATAGAACGAATATACATATACATATATGTACATAAAATAGGGTATACAAATTATTATTATTATTGATCAACACGCTTACATTTAAATTGCGCTTCTTCAATGTGTTACTTTTTATTATTATTGGATTTTGATTTGTTTTCGAGTGAATACGCATCGCATCGATAATCAGTGCAGCAGTGTATTTTTCAATTCTGGGTCTATTTTTTTATTATTGTTGTTGATTGTTTGTTTATTATAAAAACTCAAAGTGCAACATTGAAAAAACGTCAGCAAATGAACCCCACAAGGTGATAAATCCTTCTGAAATAAATGTGCTATAACTATAGTTTAACACAACAAAAAATAAAATTATTACGTTCACAACAAAATTTGCATACAGATTGATTAATCAGGTATGAAAACAACGATCTGGGAATATAATTGTTTTTACCGATTTCATTGAAAAACAAATGCATTGAAGTAATTCATGAAAATAATAAATAAATAGGTAAACTAATAATAAATCATCACCTCATAGATTTAAAGACTTAAGTTAAAATAAACATAATAAATTACAGATTAGATTCTGAATTCCAACCGGTAAAGTTTACGGTCCCAATTTGACAGACGGTTTAAGTAGATCCATAAAGCCAACAAATGAGATTTCAAAAGCAATATTTAGGTAAATTTCATTTTATTTTTTTAATATTTTTTTTATATACTCGTATAAAATAAAACAAAATTATTGTATAATTATGCATTATGCTTGTATGGAGCATCAGTTGAAAGATGAAACTCGTTTTGCACAATTATTTATTTTTGGTTATGATCGATGGCATATTAATGTATATTAAGTAATATTTAAAAAAAAATTTAAAAAAATCGTTGCAGGCACTTGGCATAACTTATTGTCGTTAAAATTAGTTAAGGCAAATCGCGAGACAAATCTGATGGAAATTACAAAGGATTTCATAAATGTGGCAATAGTTAGATACAGATAAGATGGCACTTAGCATTAAGATACTTAAGATACAACTAGTTAAAGATTATGAAAAAAAAATAGAATAGAAATATAAATGATTTTTTTTATTATCGATTTGGATCGTGGATGGTGGATTGTGGTTTGTGGATCGCCTCACTCGCTGCGCTGCATAATCATCTCGATCTTGTCGCCGGCGACTGCGATCAGCGGCACTGTCAAACAGCAGTCAAAGTCCTGCGTCTTCATCTCATTGACCTGGGGGCAAATACCAAAAATAAATTCAAGAATTATATATATGAAATCTAATAATCTATATACATATATATATAGAGGTCTAAGACAGGCTGTCAAACCGGAGTCGATTAGAATCGATATGCCACCCATTTTATGTCCCGCAACCGGAAACGAATACATTTTGATTTGTTTTACAATCAAATTTGTACATAAACTAAGAGCTACATATAAAGATATTCTGTAAAAAATTGGCAGAAAACTGTTGCATTCAATTTGCTCAAATTTGAAATTTGAAAATATCTACATGAATTTAAATAATTACATTTTTAATGGCAATTCTAACCCTAATCGAGTCTTTGATATTTCACTTCCTATTCTTGAATATGGATCTCGCATATGGTCTGTCAATTATTGGATTCATCAGCCCAAAATAGAATCCGTACAACAACAATTTCTGTTATTTGCCCTTCCGAAATTTTTATTAATTTTATTATTTTGCCTCTGGTCGTAGAACGATGCTTGCTAATAAGCCAAAATTGATTGTTCAGTTGATGGATTGTTCAAAATTAAACGGCTAAGTTAGTTTTGCAGTTTCCATTAGGAGTAAAGGGTATTTTCTAGCACTCTCTCTTCGAACTTGCAATATAAACTATGCCTAACTAGCCTTAACCCATTTCGGATCTTCGGCTTCAGTTATAATGATCTTTATGCCTTAATGAATCTTTTTGCTCTGTTTCTCAATAGTTTTAGTCTGATGAATTTTGTCTTGGTCATCTTCACAAATCACTCAAATATAATTTTGGCTTTTCCATCGCATATATATATTTATTACTGATGATAAATATATGTCTGCGGCACTTGCCTGCATAATGCGATCGAACGGCTTCAGCTGACCGGACATGTCCGCCGGGCCGCCGCTGCGAATGCGATTGATGAAGACGCCCCGCTCGTAGAGTCCATCCGAGACGGAGAAGCCATAGTCATCGTACACCTTATCCTTGTAAAGTGTGACATGAAAGATGCGCTGCTGCTGCTGTTGCTGCTGCTGCTGCTGCTGCTGTTGGGCATCTGAGGCATTGTTGTTGAGACTGGCCTCGGTGTTGGCCGACGGACTGCGAGGACGCCGCTGCACCCGCGCGTAGATGGCCTGCGTCTGTTGCGGCAAGTTGCAGTTGGCGCCGCTGCCACCACTGTTGCTGGTGTCGTGACTGCGCATTATTTTCAAATCGACAACGTTGCTCAGATTGTGCAGCAGAGTGGTGGCATGCGACAGCGACATGCCCTGCACCGAATGATCACCGATCGCCAGCAGCTGATCTCCGACACGAATCTGTCCATTCTTATGCGCAATGCCGCCTGCCCCAAACCAAAGAAGAAGATATATATATATATATATATTCAACGCATCAGAGATATATTTGGCTCGAGCCGACTCACCCTCGACGATGGCGCTAATGGTAATCGGTTTGGTTATATCCTCACTGCCGGCCAGGGTTATGCCCAGCAATCCGCCCATTGGCTTCAGGTGCACCGTGAAGATGATCTGATGCAGGCTGCTCCCGCTGCTCTTGCTGCTCGAACTGGCCGCCGAGCCGTACACCTTGCTCTCCATTGGCGGCGGCAATGCTGTGCAGTCCACGCTGCAAACAATCAATTGCCTCGTTCAATCAATCAATCAATCGGTCAATCAGTCAATCACTTACCTAGCATACCGATTCAGCTCGTAGCCACCATATGGATGCGTTTCACGACGTTCCTCATCCAATTCATCGTCCTCCTCGGGCAGCTCGGTGGTCAGACTCTGTGTGTTTGCTGTCCCAACAAAGGATCGACTTGTCGAGCAGCCATTGGCCGCCGGTGGCCAGATACCATTCGGCTGTGGCTGTTGCTGTGACTGTGGCGGATGTCGCAGCTGTACGGACTGCAGACTGCCCGTCTCATCGAGACTGGGTGCGCGAAAGTAGTCCGGCTGTGGGGTGCTCGACTTGAGCGAGATGCAATCATTATAATTGCAATTGCTATAAATGGGACTGGGCAGAAAATCGGGCAGCACCACTCGCTTGATGGTCAGTGTGGTGAAGTCCGCATTCGATGATGTGTTGCCAACTGATGCTGCTGCAGCTGCTGCTTGTGCTGCTGCTGCTTGGTTCTGTGCGGGCAGCTCCTTGAGCAGGGCATCCACATTGAAATGCTGCACGGGATGCTGATCGACAGCGAGCAGTATATCGCCCGGTCGCAGCGAGCCGCAACGATGTGCCGGACTACCCATTTTCACATCGGATATAACCAGACCGGCACTCGAGCCGCTGACACTGAGACCCAGGCCACATTTGCCGGCGCGCAGCAGCTTGACGTTGAAGACACCGCTGGAGGGCACCACAGCATCGGGCATATCGAACTCCACCTCCAGCTCCAGCCAGTTGGCTGCCGTGGGCAACACGGCCGTACCATTGCCGGGTCGACCCTCGAGCAGTTGTCGCATCGCCGCCGCATCCAAGCTATACATCTTATTGATGGCCACAATGCGATCACCGGACTGCATGCAACCGCTGCGATCCGCCACAGAATCGGGCAGTATCTGGGCAATGGTCACGGCTCGACCGCAACTGCTCGCATTTCCCAGCACAATGCCAGCGCCCTGACTACAGTCGAGCAGCACCGGAAAACTCTCCGCCCGGCACAGGCTGGGATTGGGATTGAGATTGGGACTGGGACTGGCTGTTGCTCCATTCGCCTCCAGGGTCACCGAACTCTTCCGTATGAAACGCTGTCGCTGCTGCCTGCCACTCGATTTGCGCGATTCCAGTGTGCTGAAGCTATACTTGGGGCTGCCCAGCGATGTCATACCTGCAATGCAAGATGCACTCACACAAATTAGTGGCACGAAAAAGTTACGCTCTTTTCCCTCATCATTCATTGCAGGAGATGTCTCTGGCCTATCAAGGTATTGATTAATATAAGTCTGCCTTTGTAAGAGGGATTTCTTTCCAATAAAATAAAAAAAAACACAGCCAGTTTCTGAAAAGGTTTCAAGAAAAAGTTCCATTTTTCCTTGAAGGAGAATTATCTGATCTACTCAGGTATATATTTATATATGTACATATATATCTGCCAGTTCAAGCTACACTGCATCTCCTTTCCCAATGAGCAATCTAACACATATAAACTATTTTTTTTTTTTTGGGATCTTCAGTTTGAAGACTGCTAAGCCGTAATACGAACTTTGGCATCAGACATTGTTTGTTAAACGTCAGCCCAAAGATTTCTCATGGCTCTTACGCAGAACATGTTTGAAGAACCACTTTTCATACGCCACCTTTCGCAGCGATCACATTTTCCAATATTTCAATGTAAACATGACCTTTTTCCACAAACACACAGCTTTTCCAAAAACACACGCAATATTAAAGCAAACCTGCGACTCAAACTTAGACAAAAGGTATTAAATTTATATTACTGCTATATATAGTCTGCCTATCTGTCTGACAATTAAAGTGCGGATCGCGTTAGCTATTTTGTTTGTATTTTTTTTTCAGTGCATTTTAAATGATGCTGTTATTTTTAGACACCCCTCTGCGAGCAGCTGTCGCTTAGCCACTATTTACGGCCTGCCTGCCAAAGATTCTGCCTGCCCAAACTTGGCCAAAAGCTTTTAACACACGTTTTTGGCCCCGGCCGCAAAAGGAGGGTGTATGTGGTGGGTGAGGGAAGGGGGAGGAGGAGGAGGAGGAGGAATAGGTCGCTTCCATCTCTGATGAGCATGTGTGAGAAATAGTTCATACACTTTAAACTGCAGCTAATCCGCAGCTTAGTCACACACACACACACACACACACACACATGTGTGTGCTTGTACGTGTGTGTGCGTGTGTGTGCGTGTCGCAACAGGGCGCCTCATTGCTGTTTATTTGCCTGTCGCTCTGGCCCAAGAATTTACGGTCTAAAGTAGTCGTCCATTGTCGCCCCCGAAAGTCAAATTATTCGTCTTTTCAACGCACTCAAACTCAAATTGATTGGCATTCAGCATGATTGAACGAGGGCTGCCCAACTAGTTCCTTAACGAGTGGGAGTAGTTTTGGTGTATATATATTTATATATGCCGATGGTTAACAAATGTCAACAGTCAAGTTCTGTTTGCTGGCATCAGATATTCTTGAGCTGATTCAGTTGAGTGGCAACTCGTTGAGCAACCCTCGCAACGTATTGGTTTGGCTGCTACCGATCTCGCCGACGTCTGCTGTTCATTAGCCAGACGCCCACGCAACGCAACCTTCAAAGCACCATTTTTGGATGGGCGCCTTGGAAGGCTTTATTAGTTGTTTTTTTTTCCTGCTTCTTTCTTTGGCTTTTGGCGTTGCACAAGCAGCCGCCGATTGGAGCACTTAGATAGCCAAACATAAAATAATAGATGGAGACTAGCACACAAAAACATTATATATATGCATTATATGTATAGACGTGTTGCATGGAAGGAGTGAGTATTGTGGCATGTGAAACTTACCGCGTCGCACCAATGCATAAGCCGGCATGATCTGCATTTGTGTGTAGCCGCGTCCGCTGGTGTCCAACATGGTCATGACCTCATCGGGAGTGTAGTTCGTGCTCTCAATCATTGTCTCGTCGATGGATAGTACCTGATCGCCAACTGATAACGCGCCGCAGCTGCATACAAAAAAAAAACAAAGCCAAAAAATAAAAAAATAAATAAAAACAGAAACAGAATCAGAATCAGAATAAATTACACAATGCGAATTCTGCGTTTGCATCTCAATTTGAACAATTTATGGAGTTGATGTCATTAAATGAGTGCGCTCCTATTTTGTAAAGTCAGGATTAAAGATTAGCGGATAGGTCATTCGTAAAGACCATCTGGAAAATGTTACATTTTCTATGCATATATTTTTTCAATTAAATATTTGAAAAGTTTGGCGTCTAAAAGTGAAACAGAATTTAGCTTCACAGCTTAAAAAACAAAAATATACTTAACAAATGAAAAAAATAAATTATAAATTAACTTGAATTTGTTGTTTAAGTTCGGGTCACAACTAGGATGGTAATACTGAATCATATTCCGATTCCCCTTAGTTATCGCATCACTTTCACTGCCTGTATGAAACCTGCTCGTATATTATGTGAAATTAAAGGTTGTCAAATTACCATTCCAACGGACTTGTCAAATCGCTGGCTGTAACTAATTCTTAGAAAATTTTGAATTTATATTCTGGTTCTGAATTTCAATTGTTTGCCAGAACTGATCTTCGCAAGCAATTCAAATCAGCTCAAACTAAATCCAAACAATCTAAATAAGATGTAAAAGAAGGAACTACGAAAACGATAAACTATTGATATTGATTTGATATGCTTTTATTGGTTTTAATTTGGAAAGATAATAAATAATTGATAAATGCGGCTTATGTTGAAATACTCACCGATCGGCAATACTGGCGGGTAGTATGCTAGCAATATATATATCCGATTGGGTAACCTCGTCAATGCGATCGGTACTGCTGCTGCTGGTCGCTGTGCCCGCCGAGCTGGAGCCGGTGCCGGCGCTTGAATAGTTGCACAGCACCAGTCCCAGTTTATCGTTCATGGGTCGCTCGATTTCGATGATTAGCGGTCCCATCGAGAACTCGACGTTCTGCACAACGGATACGTCATATTCGATGGTGAGATTTGTATAGCCGGAAACGTGGCCGCATTTAATGATCTGTTGCGCCTCCACCAGGGTCTTGCCAATCAGCGAGATCTAACAATGCAGCAACACAGAGTGACAGAGACGGAGACGGAGACGGAGAGAGAGTGTTAGTGTGTGAGAGAGAGAGAAAGAGAGTTGTATTACGGATATGGCACAACGGAAGCGACTGTCAAGCACGATGGGAGGCAGGTGTAATCCATCATGTTGAACAGCTTTTTCGGAGTGCATTCGAATTTCGATGGAGAATAGATATTAAATATCGAAGACGTGTACCACTTACGACAGACTCATAAAGACTTGCTGGGTGCTGGGTATGTGCTAGTCGGGCTCACTTTACTTACATTATCGACGCGCAGCAGACGATCGCCGGGCTTGATGCGTCCCGTCTTATAGACGGGGCCGTGCAGTCTTACGTGGGTCACGATCAGCGGATAATCGCCGCCCCCTCGCAGCGTTAGGCCCAGGCAGCCGCTCTCCCGCTCCACGGTGATCTGTGCAAGTTTCGAGGTAACATACAAACTATTCTGCGAAACTGCCAACACAATCACAAGTGACACAAAGAGAGAGAGAGAGAGTATGTGTGTAAGAGAGAGAGAGAGACAGTTTTGCATAAGAAAAGTGTTGAGAATCACACTTACTGCATTCGGGTAGGGAGTATTCGATCTCCACAATAGCTGGAGCCGCATCTGCTCCACTGGAGCACAACATGTTCATAATCTTTTGGTTGCTGATGCCAATCGTTGAGATGCCATCAATCTGATGGAGCCGATCGCCGGGCAGCAGAAAATCGGCAGCATGACCCACTGGATTGAGTGCCCCAATTACCGGTGGATAGGATAGATCATTGCGCTCTGTGAATGGGTTGCGATAGAGAAATCAATATTAGTCTTTACTCCATGAACACATTGAAACCAAACAAGCAAGCCAGGTGTTTATCAATGAGTTACCATTAATCTTGGTACGAGAACTCGTAGTACTTATTTTTAGCCATTCTTCCATACACATGTGGGCATAAAACACTTTTTGCTTTTCACACTTGTTTTATTCGCACCCATACTAAAAAATACGCATCAATTCCAATTGTATATCATATTTACTCACAACAAGTTCCTTTACAGGTAGTGCCAGAGATGAGCAATTGCCACTTTATGTGGAAAATATTATTTAGTGTGTTTCACCAAATTATTTATTCTGCAGTTTCACTGTTTCTTTCGAAAGTATTAGTTTAAAAGCATATAAAAAAAAGCACAGCTAATATTTACGCAACTTTTTTAAATTTAGTCGCGCCCTTCAACAATTTCAGAGAAATAAACATTAGGCAGTTAATAAATCGTACTTAACATTCACAGTTTCTGATCGTATTAAATTTTGGCCCGTTGGGTTGGCGGCACTCGTTGCTTGTTGCCTTGGTCTCCATTACCAATTCTGTCAACGGCTCGTCATGCGACACAGTCGCGCCTTTTCGCCAAGTTGCAACAAAAACAGAAAAATACAATCCAAAAACTACTCGTAAATAAATGTATGTTTAAAAAGCGACTGGCCGAATTGAGTTGATTGTTGTTGATGTTGTTGATGTGGTTTTTGTTATGACAAACTGCGCAGCCAGTGAGTGTGTGGATGCCACTGCTACAGTTGCTATTGTTGGCAAGCTGCCAGCCCAAAAACATAAACAACAACAAATTAAGCCCCAGCCCGCTCCGCCCAAAAACCTCCATTTGGGGCCAACATGTCGCAAATGTTGAGGACGCTTACGTCAGACGGGCGGCAACGATGACTGAAAGCCAGGAGTCTAGTCCAGCTCTGGCGCAATTGGGCTGCTACACTTTAAGCAACTAAAAAGATTTCGCAATAATTATTTCAGCTGACAGATGACGCATCTTTATCTAACATTTAAAACAAATCAAATCAAGCATTTCAATCGGAGATATTTCTTATATATCCTAATAAACCTTAAGGGGAATTGCATATATATTTGAGTGTTGATGTTTTTTTGCCGAGTGTAGGCTTAATTCCAGTCTATGGCCATTGCCATCTTCTATGCTCTGTAGCTGACACTTACTATCTCTGTCTGATAGCTACCAGTGGAAGAGGCGTGCCACATGCGGCATGGCGAATCTGTTGTCGAGCTCTCGCCATATAACGCAATATGTTGAGATTAGTCAGGGAAACGAAACAAAAATTCTAGACTACGTACTACGGACAACAGACAACAGACAGCATCTACGGATGCAGACGAAATATATATTATAATGTCTGGCAGTCGACAGACTCGCCACGCCTGTGATGGCAACCCAAGGGTGGTGGAGGAGGGGTGTGGGGTTGGCGTCGTTGGCAGATTGAAATGATGATTTATTTTGGCAGCGGCGGCGACGACGACGAAGAAGAAGAAGATGAAAACGACGACAAACGATGTTTGTCCGACGGTTATCGACGCGGACGCGTTCCGCATTCAAATCGTATCGTATCGGCCCACTTTTGGCTGGAGATCAAGACAGTTCGACCGCAACCCCACTTACCCCTCCCCCACACCCCTCCCCGACCATTCCCAACTTTTCCAAAAAAACACAAAAAAAAACACACACAAAAAGTGAATAAACTAGAAAACCGAAAACAAGAACCGCAAATTGAAACAGAGGCCAGCCCATTTTGTATCAAGTTAATGAATTGCTTATGACTCAATAGTTCATAGAGCAGGCAACAAACAAATCATATCGAAAGACAGCCAAGTCCTACACTGACAAAAGTATTTATGGTATTTGCTTTTGATGCGAGTTGATGTGTTTTTTTTTTTTCTTTTGAGTGTATCAATCAGATACACAGATATCTATAAAATACATATTTGTATTAAACAAAGAAAGCGAAATAAAAGCGAAAATAAACATTGTGGAGCACCATTTAAATATTTGTTTGTTTGTTTATGTGAATTTCAATGTTTATGTAACTTTCATTGCACAAATATGAATGTCTCTTAACTCTTCGAAAGGCTGTTAACATTTCAAAATATCAGCACAATATACAATAACATTCTAGAGCACCCATTTGGGACAAGTAGAGTAGGCAAATATAAATATATATACTATATTAAAAAATTTAATTTAATTTAATAAAAGAAAAGCTAAAAGCTTTCTAAGGTGATCGAAAAGGTGTTCATCAAACTGAGCTTAATCTGAACTTGTTTCATTAGAATTACAATGAAAATATTACAAAAATGTTTGTCATAACTTTTATATAATTTTAAATAAAACTTTATCGATCCGATCTGTATCCATCATTTGTAATTCTAGCCTGATAACAAGGCGAAGCAACCCTTCGATTTACAAATTGATTTAACTTAATTATATAATAATTTTTGAAGAATTTACCAACTATAATAGACAGCTGTCAAAACACACAAGAGCCAAATAATTGAGCTGTGTGTGTATGTATATATGTATATATATATGCGGGCTACTGTTTTCAATCTGAATGGAATCTCAAATGGGGAATCGCAAATCTAAATCCCCTCTATAGTATTGGAGAACAGATGCCATCAATATTGATATAATTATAATTTATAATGGTAAATAATTATGCTCTCGCCAGATGAGCCACATTAGGAGTCCACTTGAATGTGTCAACTCGCAACTAATCCGCCCCCGTGCCCCTTGTTTGCCACTTACCTGCAAAACTGATGGCCAAATTGAGGGCATTGCGTGGCAACGTGATCGTTGTATATGTTGTGCCCCTTTCCGGTGCCAGTCCAGAGTCTTCCGACTGTGCCGGGCTCATCGCACGTTCAACTGCAAAATAGAAAACCAAAAAAAATATATATATATTAAAAATGAGAAGATAAAGAGCGGAGATCAGGCATGGCGTAAAATCAACATCAAAGGTGTCTTTTGGCCCAGACAAAGACGTTCATTGACCGGCTCCCCCTGCACCCTATCACCGCACATCATTTTTGCCAAAGGCAAGCAAGAAAAACCGAATCCGATGCAACAGACCGTTGCACGGGCATCGGGGGTGGGGTTGGACGACGGGCTTGCTTTGAGGATTTCCCTTGTGCATTACCCAAAAAAAAGACAAATAAAAGTAGTGCCAGAAGATCAAAGCGACCCACAGATTTCGCCATGGAATTTTCGCCTTCCGGCAGCGAAGAGAGAACCGCATCAGCAGCCGCCCCTATGTGACCCATAATTGCTATAGAATTGATTCATAAATCGGCTTCCCCTCAAACGTCCTCTTCAAAACATTCCCAAATTTTCCCCTACAAATTCGACATTGATTACATTGAAATGTAAACATGGTTTGAAGGCGGTTGAAGTGAAATTAAGCCATTTGTAGAATTAATGCTAACAAAAGGTTTTCAAGCAGCATTGCTTAATAAGAATGTTTGTTGGAAAAACTTAAAACAAACAATCATTATATTTATTAAATTAAGCCCACAAGTGCTTAATAAGATATGATTTATGATTCCTTGTGCACTTTCGAGAACTCGCGCGGCGTTTATACAATTTGTAATTAAGTTTCCGTTGCTCTTTGCACACAATTACCAAAAATGTGAAATGAAAATCAAAGGGCAGAGTCCCAATCTGCTGGGCTTATGCTTTGTATATATGTGTCTTTGACCCTCTCGTCATCAATTTGCCCGAATTATATGTTCTTGTCCAAATCGATCTTGCTCAACAGTGAGAAAAAGCATGAAAAGCAGCAACAACCACATTGAATTCCTGCTCAAAATCAATTTTTTATTTGTTTCATTGAGCAACAATTGTATACAATTCTGTGAGAAACAGATGCAACCCGTCCACATACCGTTTATGAATGAAATTTACATAAAGTATGTTGTAGGTTTTGGACTTACACAACTATTGCGTGTCCAAATGAGATTTTTAATAATTACTTTAGAAAACATGGGAAAATTCCTCAATAATTTGAGGAAGCTTCAAGACACAGTATAATAATAATATACACAGAGGATTACGTCGTGTTTAAGAAATTGTTGCTGCAAATAAACAAAATGTGAGAATTATTTTGACTGGTCTCTTGTACTGTATTGGGAACTTTATTCCTTTTCTAGTTCTTGGCGAGGGTTTCGGCTTGCAAGTTTTTTTTTTTGCGGGACACGCTGGCGTATACGCAATGGGCTACAATTGCCGCATTTGCCGCGAACATGTGCGGCCAGAACAGACGCACACCTCAACTACACACACATGCACACACAAACACACACACACACACACACACACACATGTGCCTTAACTTTGACGCAAACGGCGACCACAGCGGACGCGACTTTTATTTTCGAACGCTTCAATGGCGCATAAAGTTTTTCCTAATGCCCGCGCCCGAGTCGGAAAAACAAAAGCAATAATTAGGCAAAAAATAAGAAAATAAAAAATACAACGAAAACCAAAAAGAAAAACAAAACTAGAAAAAGCAAAGACAAGGGCGGAGAAGCTAAAAAACGTAGCGTTGAGATTTTCTGCGTTTCGCCTCATTTGCCAAGCACAACAACAAATGTATCTTGCAGATACATTTGCCTAGCTGCGTATCTACGTACACAGATGTACTTGTCTTTTGGTATTGTATATATAAATGTACATATAGATTTATATGTTTATACATAAGCCGTTTGTTTTTGCGTATTTCAGTTATTTTTATTGAATGTGTTTAGCTATTTTTTGGGTCTGTTTTTTTTTTTTTGCCAATTTCTTATATGTTAGTGCCGCTTTTGGTTGCACATTATGCTGCCTGCGTCTGCTGGCATTTGGCCGCTTCTTCTTCATGTACTTGCTGTGCTTTTCCTTTTCTGTTTATATATATATATATACAGCTTTTTTTTGCCCACTTTACACATTTCGCTTTGATGTCATTTCACATTTTACATTTCTATATCTACAATTCTTTGGCTTTTGGAGTGCGTTTTTCTGTTTTTTTTTTTTTGCTATTTTTGTATGAATTTTTATTTTGATTTCGGTTAGCGGCGTCGCTATAAGTTTTTCATTTTCATTTCTTTTATTTTGTTTTTATTACTGCCGTTGTATTTTCGACATAACTCATCGGATTTGTCGAGCGGAAATCAGTTTCAGTTTGAGACTAAAACATAGACACAAATTTATGTTTTTTTCCAACATTCAATTCTGGCCATTCAACCAGAATCAGAATCAGAATCGGTCTGTCGGTTGAGACACCATTGAAGGCTATTCATTGATTCTTTAGATTTTATTTTTAGATTTTATCGAATATTCTCTTCTCCATTCCTTGGCCTTATATCGAAAGCAAAACACGTGCAAATAATGTGATTTTCTGCACATATTCAATATAAGCAACTGAGAATATTCTTTTATATAGGATTAAATACGAATCTATTCCTTTCCACTCAGCTCCGCTGCGTTCCCCCTTTCATTTTGTTGCACATTTGTTGCGGGTGACAAAACTTTCTGGGTGACTTCATTAGGAAATTGCAAATTGACGGGCAAATTCGCGGTGCCATTTGCAGTTCCGTTTAAAGAGGCGACTGCTGCCAACTGCTGCAGGAGGCGGGCAGCCCGCCGGGCCGCCCCACGAGAGTGGGGTAGGTGTTGGAAATCATTAAAAACTATTTTGGGTGTTTTTTTTTTTGTATTTCTTTTTTTTTTTGCAGTCCGCTCGGTTTTTATGGTCGGTTTTTTTGGCATTCGCTTGCAGGCTGAAGCAGTTGCAGTTAAATTTATCGGCGACAGTTGTGCGTTGCAAGTTGCTTGTTGCATGTGGCAAGGCGGAAATTGCGCTGAGCCGCAACGTCGCAACGTTAGCGGGGAAATGGTGCTAGTTGGCATTACCACTTCCTGACTAATCCTGGCAATTAAACAGATCACACAGATCGCAGATCGTACACAGTTCACTTGGCAGCCTGATTGAAATAGATGGACAGTTGGACAGTTGGTTTAGTTTTGAATGGCAGCTCACTTGAAGGCCGCACCAGACCAAAGATTTCCCAACTCACTGCCTGAAGATATTCAGCGACGGATTGACTGACGGACTGACGGACTGACAATTGGTTCGACGCACAAGTTCGCTGGGGGTCTTTTCTGCTCTCTTTTTTTCTCCTTAATTTACGGCACATTTGCTGCAAGATATTCCATTTGCTTTGCAACATTTACTTTGAAAATAGACATCATTCAAAATCACAAAGAGGAGCTGTACTCCCTGCATTATCCCCTCCCGCCTCTTGTCTCTGCCCTTAATGAATACAATCATCTGTTGATGTTTTGGTTATGAGCAGCGAGCCTCTTTTAGCTAGATGACTTCATTTGAAATGTTTTTTGTTTTTTGGCGACTTCGGTTCATTTTCGATGGATATAGATATATATTCTATATAATGTAGTAGTAGAATAATTAAAGTATTCTAATAATAACTAATTAAGAGAACTCGAAGTAAAGTCATTCAATGGTGAACATCAGCATACAGATCATAATAATAACTCTTTCTTCTAATCAAGTCCAGTCAAACCCAGTCTGTCTGTTCTTTCTTTTTGTTATTTATGTGTTCTGTGCTTTCCCTCTTCATATTTAAACTTAAAATAGAAAATAAGAGTTGTACAATTCTGTGAAAAGAGCACTCTTCTGCCATTCTGTATGAAGCATACTTTTCACTTTCAACATTCTGTCCATTTGACAGGTGCTGCCCCATAGCCTCCTCCGACAATGTGGGCCAAGCGAGAAATGTGTGTCGATTGATTGACGTGCGATTATATTGTACTACTTGGTTATTCCCTGGAGCAGTTTGGAAATGCACAAAAAAGACACGAGTAAACAGAGAGAAAGAGAGAGGGAGAGAGAGAGAGAGAGAGAGAGAGAGAGGGGGTGCTTAGAGAATTGTGTGCAATACGTGCCGCGCCTTGACTCTCGAATACAAACACACACAGAAATTAATGTGTCCATTAACCTCGCACTTTGTATAATGGACGACAGTTACAGAGGAACAGTCTTGCTGGAAAATATGTCAAAAATTTCACAACATCACCCTGTAGGAGGGGGTGGGGCAAAAGGGGCAACGCGGCGGGTGCCCCCCAAGCGACAGGCGAAGACAACAAGAAAAACCAATTATTGCAAATGAACTCAAGTGTGGTTCCGCAAAAAAAAAACGACAACAACAACAACAAAAAATGAAAAGAAAAAAAGAATAAAAATGTCAACATCTGATAAAGCCGCAACGAACACATGCCCCAAAACCGAGGAGGGGGCAGTTGCAAGGGCAGCGGATGCAGCCAAAGTGCAACAGCCGATGAACTGAACTGAACTGAACTGAACTGAACTAAGCGCAACTCAAAACTCAACGCAACGGAAAGTTGCGTGCAAAAAAAAAAAAAAAGAAAGAAAAGAAAAAAAACATGAAATTCGCAAGAGGGGAGTGTTTTGGCAGTTGCTGGCTGTGGCATGCCACAGCCAGTTGCAGCTACTGCATTTAGATCCTCAACTATTTAGCAAGACGATGACATTTTTGAGTTGAGCAATAAAAAAAAAAACAAGAAACGAGAAACGAGAACGACAACTGAATGAACTAGTTCACGCGAGCAGCATTAATTATTAAGTTTAATACTTTTAACAGCTGTTGCAAGCTTGCAAGTTGCACGAACAACTGTGTCTATGTGTGTAAGCCAAGCTTAACACATTTCTTAAGCAGCGCCAACTAACATTTAAATGCAATATTCAGCTGGCTGTGTAACCATAACTCACTGTTATTAATAGTTAGTGGTTCTGTCTAAGGTTCTTTTGGTTCTTCTAGACAATTTACAATGTTACCAACAATTAAATGTGATTTGTTATAGCTTTTCAGTCAGGTTACCAAGTCGATACGAATTTATGTAACATTTTTAATTGACTCCAATTTTTAAACGTATTAAATAGCCATAAAATCATTAGCTTTTGTAGCTAATATTCTATTATCTATTTTTTAAATTTAGATGTCTGCAAGGATATGGAATATTCGGAGTGCTCAGATAGACTTTGCTTTTTAATCTTGTTGCAAACACGAACAAGTTTTTATTGAAAAAGCTTTGAGTGTAATTAAATTATCCTGCTTGCCCCGGAATTAAGTGTGAATGGCAAGCAGATAGCAGACAACAGAGGAATGCCTCAAGCCTCAATGTCCATATTATGTATATGTATTTTATAGTATATATATATATATGTATGTGTGTGTGTGTGTGTGTGGATATTTGCCTCATTATTGCGCCGTTTTGACGCAAATATTTAGCGAGCAAGCAAAACGACGCGACGCGTTGCAAGAGAATTGATTTATGCCCAAACGAGTTGTTGTGGTTGCTCTTGTTGTTGTTTTTGTTGTTGTTGTTGTCGCCGCGGCGTCAGTTACTTAAAAAAAAATATTAAAAAACAAAGCAAAGTCCACCCCCAGTGGGGCCGAGGGGTCGAAGGGGCGGCTCATAGGCGTTGAGTGTCGCCTCCAATATACATATGTGTGTGTGTGTGTGGCACTTAATAAAGAGCCAATGCAAATAAAACATGAAACAAACACAGTCAACATTTTCATTTGCAACAGCAGTCCCGTTCCCGTTCCCATACCCCAACCCCTGCCCAATTCCGCGCTTCATTTCCCACTGGGCATATAGACGATATACCATTTATGATATTATATATATATACATACATATATACAGATGAATTCCGAGCAGTCTGCTGCTTTCTTTCTTATCGTTGGCAAACACAGACACTCGCACTCGCACTCGCATGCAACATGGTGTACTTGCAACTGTAAGGGGCACAGATTTATGCCCCGAAATGTTAATAGCCCATAACCAATCCTCGGTCACACACCCAACACACGTACCGCACCGCCCCGTTTATTATTTTGGACTATTTTTCCCGATAAGGTCTCCCGGTCTGCATTTACATGCATTCGATACGTTTAGATAGATATTCAATTTGACTGCTGCCACATAATGAAAGGCGTTTCTCCCATGCCACACTCCACTGATAACTGCAACGTGTAAATATGTCCCCTCTATCTATAATATATGGTAAAGATTTGAATATGCCCAAAAATTAAAGTTATATGATAAAAATACACCATCAAATTATGTTATAATATCAGAGATATTTAAAAAAAAAGGTTTTGCTTTTAAAAATCAATTCAGTTTTGACAAAATTATCTAAGTGGCAAGCAACATTCTAAATAAATGCATAACTTTAAAGGGAAACTTTTTTAATTCGATTAAAAGTTGCATTGTTTCATTGATTGTTACTCATATGCCACATATTTAAATAAAATTCCCAATAAGTACCAACTATAAAATGTACAAAAATTATCAAATCTAAAATTTTAAAAATATGTTTCTAGTTAAACCTTGAATAAATGCTCAAATTATACCTATGCATAAGTACCTTAATGCTAATTCAAATGAAATATGTTAACAGAAATAGTAAGTATATTTAAGCATTGCAAGTCAGACTTTATATTACAGTTGCTTTTTTAGTTTATATATAGTAAACGGAAGACTCTCCTTCATGTCGAAGGTTTCGACTCAGCTCATTTGGCAAATCAAAAAATATGAGTATATACTAAATATATATATATATATATATATATATTTAAGACAGAGTACTGTTGTATCTAATATTTATAAACCCACAGCTGCCATGCCGCAGAAGAGAAATATTTCTCACTCATAAAACATCTCTAAAAACTGAGAGCTTGTGGCACATTCTCCACATTCATAATTAACACGTGCAGAGGGCGTTGACAAAAATTGCAAAGAGACTGACGGCCAAGTCCTAAAAGTTGCATGTCATGCAGACTCAAGTACAGATACAGATACATATGCAGATGTAGATGCAGATACGGATGCACAGCCAAAGATACATCTACAGATACAACTGCGCCCCGGCAACAGAGACAATAATTATGCTGATGGAGTCGGCAGAAGGGAGCTGAACGATGGCATATGGGAGATGGGAGATGGGAGACACAGGATGGTAAATGGGTGATGGAAGATGGAAGAGGGAAATTGGGAGATCTGCTAGCCGATGTAGACTTCTACAAATTAATCCAAACGGGAGACGCGAACAAAAACAACAACAACAAAAAGAAATACGAAAACAAAAACAGCAACAAATTACATTAATCGTGTGTCTTCTGTGTATAGATGATAATGATGTTGTTGCTGATGATAATTTGCCAAGGCATTGCCTATTCGCTTATACCCTGTGTTAAAGATGACTGCACATATATCCTGTATAATATGAATCTATATATCCCTGTGGATGAGGATATCAGATGCACTCTTCACATACCAGCAACTCTCTCGCTTTAGCTCACTCATTAAATGCCTTAATTTTAGATATATATATAATTGGAATATTAACTGTATATTCAAGAATATATGAATAAAAGCAGGGCATCTTTAAGTCGCATAATGTCGCCACGAAAGCATTCCTATTGCATTTGTATCTGCTGCTGCTGCTGCTGTTGCTGTTTTTATTTTTCTTACTATTTTTAGCAACGTTGAAATTGTGACAGTTTTTCCTGCCAGCTTCCAAGACCAAAAGATGCATCCACACCAATGCATTTAACGTCCCTTGTACACACACTGACGCATGTATGTGTGTGTGTGTGTGTGTGTGTGTGTTTGGGGCGCGTTGTATTCATTTGAATGTTGCTATCAACGGGTACAATGATCGGCCTCTGTTTGCTGTTCACATTTCTCTCTAATATTTATGTATTTTCAATTCTAAATACAAATGATATGCCTATGTGTGTGTGTGTGTGTGTGTGTGTGCCGTGCTGAGCTGAGTAAAGTCAATGCAGATTTCGCACAAAAGTGTAAACAAAAGTTCGACAATTGCCACACCAGTTGCAACATCAACAATTATTGCAAACAACAATATTTGACGCACTATGAAAATATCAAAAATATTTCACAGCCAACATTCAGCTACTAAACGGCTAAACATTAATATTGCGATACTTGAAAACGAAATTACAATATCCTACAAAATTGTATTAAATCCTTGAGAAAACGTTTTAAGTTGTCAAAGAAACTACGTAAGTTGAATGTATTTGGGTTGCCTTAGAACTGGAAGCAATTTTACATTGCAGTCAACTAATAATTTTCGAAATTTAGAGCAGAATGCTTGAGCTTTCGTATTGTTAAACTAACTGCAGTTTAACAGAGGTGCAACTTATTTGTATATACACATAGGTGCACACAAATATGTACTATTTGCAGTCTGCTTAGTCAGTTGGTTCCACAGTGCGAGACAGCAGCAGCAGCAACAGCAGCAACAGCAACAGCAGCAGCAAAAGTCAATGTCATTTGCCTTTAGTCTGGCTGCTGTCCTTATACCCAGCTGATACTCTTGTTGTTGTTGTTGTCACTGTTGTTGTAGCTGTTGCAGTTGTCGCCCATTGTTGCTTCCGTTTGGTGTGGCAGCTTAATGAGCGCGACACCCAAAAGGATTTGCCGCAAAAAGAGTCGCCCTCCGGTATTGCAGACGCGTGTGTGTTTCTCTCTGTGTGTGTGTGTGTGTGTTCCATAAACAAAACCAAATGCTGCCACTGCTGCCTATGTGGTAAGGGCTATGGGGAGTAGGAGGCGGTGAGGGGTAGCTGCTTTTTGGCCTGTGCTCATTTTGTTCCAATTGCGTGAAATTGTTGTGGCAACTTTTGTGGCTCTTACCACACTTATGGCAGCAGCTCTCCGCTTTTGTTTATACTTGGCGAAAAAAAATAAACACAAAACACGCATGCACACACACACACACACACACACACACACACATGTGCACACACAACCAAAATATGTTCGATTGTGTAAAATTGTGGCAGCTCAGCGATTTTTCACATGTCTCTGTCGAATGGGAAAAACAAATTTTAATGTTTACTCATTTGCCTGTGACGCGTCGTCTACAGCTACTCTGTGCCCCCCCCCCCCTTAATGGCTAGCACACATACATCCCACACCACCACCCCCACCCCCACGCCCCTCTTACTTCCTATACATATCCCCAATGCGCCATCGAGGTTCATTGAATGCAGTTAAACACAAATACAAAAAAAAAAAGAAAAGAGTACTCGGTGCAAGCAATATGAAAATCCCCCGAGCCACCCTCGTGCCCCCAAGGGGGAAAGTCAAATGAGGGGAAGACTTTTATTGCAATACCAACTGCGATGCCGGCTACCCCTCATCACTCTCAGTGGATGTGCCTGGGTTCTGGCTCTGGTCTCAATGCCAGACTCGAAATAAAGCCATCAACAATAAAGTGTCGCCAACAATTTAAATGACCTGTTGATGGATTATGAGAAATCCAGCAACGAAAATCATTCAACTCAAAGAAAAAAAAAAATATATATATATATATAAATCTATATATATTGTTATGGTTTTTAGTCATCTTGCATATATCTGTGTTGTATATGTTAAATTCAATTAATTGATCATAAAACTAATTTCTGCATTAAATTTGATCTGTTTGCAACTGCAACGCATTGGCGCATTGCGAACAACATTTTTGTATTGTCATTTGAATTTTGAACATTTCACATTTCACATTTTACGTAGCTCGCGGCACGTTTGACCATTATTTCGTTCTATTTCGAGTTTTTATTATGGCAAAAACATTTCCAATTAATCATGTCCCAAAAATCACAACTCGTTAACAGCATTAAACAACTGTCTGCGATACAGATTGAGATGCACAACATATTTGTGTTTGTATCTAAAGCATCCCATTGACGCCCATGCAAATTGTGGAGCGCATCTAATTTTCAAATTATGTCGAATTCCATAAATTCATGGACATTTTCATATTTGACTCTGGACACGTTCGCTTTACTTGTCTGCTTATCAAATGTGGCTCTTCCCGGTGCTCGAATGGGTTCCAAAAACATCAAATCAAATTAGTTTTGGCATCTGATGAAAACATATCTCAAATTATAACAGCGTCTTCAAATCCTATCCATCCATCTATCTATTTATCTATCTATCTATATATATATATATATGTGAATATTTTCTTTTTGTTTATTGCTCCTGATAGTTGCAAGAACTTACAAACATATTTCGTAATGGTTTGCTTTTTAAGAGGTATTTTATTAAACTACACATTTTTTGTTGTTACGAAACAATTTAATTTTGTATTTCACTTGAATGTGGCAACAATTTGTGCTCTTCCATAGGGGAGTATATATTTTTATGTTGCCCCAAAATGGCTGCATAGTATTTCAATACATAGATGAAGTTATGTTTTAACCAAAATATGCATTTTATTGCAGACATTGTTGAAATTGCTTTTGTTTTTCGTTGATTTTTTCTTTTTTTTTGTAAGAATTGCTTAGCTGATTTGATGAGTGTTTAATGTGCGCCATCAACGATGGCCACATACACATTTGGAGGGGTGTAGAGATATGTAGGGTCGGGGTAACAAAAAAGAAGATAGGGGTTAGGGTTTTAGCGGCGTTTGGGGGTTGGTTGGTGTATCTATGAAATCTGTGGCCATTTGGTGATTGTGGTGCATTGACACTCGAGCACCTTTCGATTTTCTCAGGCCTTGTTTACACACACACACACACACACACACACACACATACACACACACAAAGTGGAGTGTTGAGTAAACTGCAGTTGTTGTTCCTTTGCTGTTGCTGTTATGATTATTGCTGTTGTTGCTGTGTAAACAAGTGACATCTGGGCATTCATCCATTCCATTCGATGCCATCAACAATGCATTCACTTATGATCAGTTGAGCCTCTGTTGTGACAATTGGCGCGGGTGTAAATGTATCTTGTATCCGTATCTCAATTTTGTATCTTCAACTAATTTGTAGGTGGCCCACTTTGTGGCCCCTTAGCTCGATCTCGCTCCCTCTCGCTCTCTCTCTATCTCTCTCTCTCTCTCTCTCTCTCTCTTGGAGGTATTCATTAGACTAACAACAATCTGTGGCAACATTCCGCGCTAGCAGATTAGACAAGCAAATTGCTTGGAAGCCGTTCAACGAATGCGCCGCATCACAAAAATATTTAATTAAATGCTTAATTACGCTCTCGCCATGCCATAAATTCATCAAATGCAACTTAAGCTTAACACACACACAGATACACACACACACACACACACACACACACACACACACACACACGCTCATCACGATGCCAAACGAGGCAATATTGCCGCCAGCCCCTTGTTGCGCCTTGTTTTTGTGTTCGTTCATCAGTCAGCTGCATGCGTTAATGTACAGATGCAGATACAATAATACAAAGATACAAAGATACAAAGATACAGAGATACGCGGCAATACAGATACAAGTACTTTGTATTCGTCGCATCTCGTTTTCTCATTTCTCGCTTCTCACTTCTCGTTACTCGATTTCATTTCATTCATTAACAGAGTTCACTTAAAGCTGGGCACCCTCTGGTCGCCCAGGGTTAAACGTTATGTGCCATAACTCTTCCAATGCACCACCAGCAACAACAAGAACAACAGCAACAACAACAACATGCAATGAATAGCGGCGGCAATAAGCGTATTTGCAACATAAAACTGAAACCGCTCACAGGAGTCCATATCAGCCTTACAATCGTGATTCGTCAGTCGTGAGTCGTGCATCGAAAATGAATCTCAGAAATAACTGCAAAAATATTTGTAGACATTCCACTTTGAGTTAACCCTGTAAATTACGCACTCCATCAAATCGCATATGTTGTTTAATATTTTATTTATTTTATTTTATATTAGCTATATCCTATATCCTATATCTAAGGTAAGGTTAAGGTTGTAGCTGCTGAGAATTAAAGAATGACTATTGATTAATATATTGAGGGTTTTCCTTCACAATTGCATATGTATATATTTGAACTAACCTTAAGGACTTGCAAGAGAGTCTCAACTTAAAGATAGAAGTGATTACAAATCTATATTTTAAATAAACTTAGTCTGAAAAGAATCAGTACTCAAAAAGAAAAGTGAGTTTCTAACAAACATTCTGGATTTGCAGCTAAAACTGAACTTGATCCGCATTTTGATCTTCAAATAACAGACATGAATTCACCCAGTTAATGTCTCATTAACATTTTTCAACTAGTTTTGATTAATTGGTAAACCTTTTCTTGGAAATGTTTCTCATGAAAATGCCAAAGCCGCATTGCCAGCCGAACAAATTGTTAGTGTTATTGTTATAACTCAATGGAGAATCAGTGGTCAGGTCATTGTGTCTCCATTTCCATGCCCACACACGCAGAGAGTGTGTGTGTGAGAGAAAAAGAGAAAGAGAAAGAGAGAGAGAGAGAGAGAGAGAGAGAGAGAGAGAAGTAGATAGATACGCATGCACAGTACACGAAATTGACAAATTGCAGTGAAAATTTAGCTTTTGAAATGAAAACGAAATGCGAGCAATTATTTTTAATTGAAAATGTCAAACATGTTGGCTGCTGAAAAGAGTCGGCCAAGTCGTCAAGCAGCCAGCCAGCCAGTCAGCCAGCCAGCCAGCCAAACTCAAGTCGCGACCAACTGCTGCCCAGCAAAATGTATCTAACAGATACAAATACGCATCGCTGTGCACAGTGCACAGTGCGTTCTGCTTGAGAAATTGAAAAAATAAAATTGTAGCAAACAATAACAACAACAACGACAACAACAACAAAACAGCAAAGCAAACGTGGAAAACTTATTAGAAGCGCGCTTCTGCTGAGCACTTGAGGGCCATTTGTGAGGCAAACGGGACGCAGTCGGAGTACCTTGAGCGGAAATGCGATAACCCTGAGCGGCGGGAAATCGAACGAAAAACATAAAACAAAAAATATAAAATAGTGCAAGAGGAGGAGGAGAAGGCAAACATACTTCTAGATTGATTTCGAACATATTCAAAAAAGAGACTCTATTGTAAACTTTCAGCAAAAGCAAAGTTTACATTTTTGGTGTGTCGAAATATTAGATGTAAAATTAAATGATACTGAAAATGAGCTCAAAGACACTCGGCGAAAAGCCCAAGTACAACTGGCGTTATTGGTTTTCAATTTGCCAACAAATTTTTGAATTCATTGAAACTGAAATGCTTCGATCTAGTACAAAATTGCTCAAGTATAATAATAATAACAACAGCATTGATTTTAGAACTTGAGCATTGACACTAAGAAACAAATTTAAAATTTAAAATATTCTTAAATATTCTGTTCTTAAATCAAGTATGCAAATACTTGACTCTGTGTGTTTTACTTGTATTGAACAATAATAACAAGCATTGATCCAAGAACTTCAAGTAAGAACTATATTTATCTTACGACAACCTGATCTTGATATGCAGTAAGAAATATATTTTAAAGTAGTAGTTCTTAACTTTTCTTGTTTTGTTTCCAAATACTAAGCGCATTGAGTACTGAAAGTAAGAACTGTATTTATCTTACTTAAAGTAATCCAGTTATTGATTTCAAAAAGAATAATCGCGCTTAACTCATCCGAAAACCGTTTTCCGTTAGCGATTTCAAAATAAACTTTTTGAAAATCAAAAAAAACAACGAAGCGTTTTCGAGTTTGATTAAACAATTTTATTGAAGCTTATAGCTCTTACCCGAAAGCATTGGCGCCAGCGCAATATTATTGGACTCCTGTTGCTGTTGTTGCAGCTGCAGTTGCTGTTTGGTTGCAAGCTCCTGTTCCTGTTTGAGAGCACTGGATTTTCCCGGCACACAGCCGCCAATGGGCTTCTTTGATTTCCACAATTTCATTTTGTTTGAATGTCAAGTATTTTGAATGGACTCAGCACACACATTATATATATATGTATATATATATATATATATATATATATATATATATATAGAGATATAGATGTGTATATATTTTAGATTGACATTGTTCTCTGGGTTTGTTTGGCTATGCCAATACTAATTTATTTTTATCAACTATATAGAGGCTGTGGTGCACTTGGTGTTTTGGGTTCTGATTTCGATTTCGATTTTGATTTTGGTTTCGGTTTGCTGAGTTTTATGCTCAATTTCAAAAGGCGCTGCATAATCAAGAATCCCAAATAAACATACTATATATGTAGATGTAGATGTATAAGTAAATGCATTAGTCGGCAGCGCGGTCACACAATAATAAAAAGGAAAAATAAAAGAAAATGTAGAGCACACACACGCTCGCACAACACACACACACACACACACACAGAGACTTGGGGCGCGCGCGAGTATTCAAAAATTCAAATGTGACGCGTCGCGACGAATTTGGTGTTGGTACTACTGCTGCTGCTGCTGCTGCTGCTGCTGCTGCTACTGCTGTTGCTACTTTTTGTGGCACGTCCGTCGTATGTGACGAGAAATTGCACAATGAGTCAGCCGGCTGTCCGCGATCTTACAGTTATTTGCCTCGCTTTGCTTTGCTTTGCGTTATTTCGCTTCGCTGCTATCTTGCACAGAGCACAGCAGGCAAACGCTCTCTCTCTCTCTCATTCTCTCTCACTCTTGCACTCTCGCGCTCTCAATTACTCTCATACACACACACACACACACACACACTAACACTAACACACACTCTCTCTCGCTCGCTCTCTCCTTGCGTGTGCCTCCCTTTCGATTTGTGTGTGCATTTCTCATTTTCCCGGCCCTGAATTTTCATTCTATGCACTCCTCGAAACTCTCCCAGTCTCGCTCTCTCCTCTTCGCCTTTGCTAGTGCGACTTTTACCCAGCGTCGCACAGAAGCACAATCCAATAAGAATGCTGCAGCTGTCCATTAACGACTATAGCATACCCTGTAATTGGAATTACACATATATTACTAGCCATATCATTTCACATCATGTTTATAGTTGAGTTAAACTTATACTCCCAAAACGAGAATCGTGAAGATTGTTTAGTGGTCGATATACCCTGCTTGTCATGTCACACATATGTGGCATCATCATATGTGTTTTAGGCCCATATGGAACATTTTGTGCTACTGTTGCGCCAGAGGAAGAGGAAGCATTCGTTTTTCCATATCGCATGCGAGTTTCTAATTGGAAAGCACTCAAATCAGTGCCAGCAGACGGCTGATGTGTGATATGCATGACAATCGAGCATCGAGCATCGAGCATCGACCATTAAATGAGCTAACGCATTTGGCCAAATCGTTATAACAGGGCTCAAGGGTTTGGCGCCAAACACCCCAACTCAAGCATACACATAAATCTCTGCTGCCTGGCTGCCTCTTTATTTGCATACATATATATTTATATATATATATATTTTCTTTTTCCTTTTTTTTTTGTATTCTTGGCTCGAGGTTGCCTGTCTCGATGATTATGTCGCAAATTTTGCTAATTAGTCACGAAAAGTCGCGGCTCGAAAATGGTCAAAATGACCAAAATTGGCCGAATGGCAAAGTGGCAAAGTGGCAAAATTCAGCAGCTGCTGCTGCAGCAGCTGCTCTTGGTTTCGATACATTTAATCTATTAGAACAATTTAAAAAATATATGTAGGGAAGAGTCCATTGAAAATTAATAATAAAATTGCAACAAAAATAACTTCATAGAGTATATATATATATATATATATTCTTGAGCATATGAGCAAAAGACTTCAAATTTTGATTCATAGCGTATATCAGACACAGTTTATTATTATTTGAGTTTATCGATAGCGCCTGCCGTTACAGAAATATCGATCAAAATCGAATTACGTGCAATTTTTAATGAGACATCAATTTATTTGATCCAAAACTTAAGTTCATATTGAACAACATATATTAGCATATTTACTTTTTTTTACCATTCGACGAATTTGATTGCAATAAATTCAATTCCCAATCTATCTGAAATTTATTAGAAAAGTATATCAAATATTAAGAAAAACACAATTCATTTTGCTCCCAATTTCAATCAATACAACACAAGAATTTGTTAATTCGATTTTGAATTATGCTCTGCATATTATAGAACGGATGTCAGTCCATATGGTTGTTATGTCTGCCTTTTAATAGGGCCTGTTCGCTTTTGTAGTCGCTTTAAAATTCATCATTTGGAGTTGGGGTCGAGCAGCACGAATAGATTTTTGTTGGTATTTGTTGGTTGGTATTTTTAATTTTACGTGATTTTAGTTCTTCCTTCCGCTGTGGGGTGTGTCGTATCTGGCGATGTCTGGCACATTTATGTAGCCGATTTAATGCCTTTAATGACCTCCACTAATGATCGAAGCTGATTGACTCAATACTCACCGAAATCGAAGGCATTCACATTTACCAATTTCATTTATTTTTAGGCTCTGCCCCAAGACAACCAGCGAAAAGTGTCTCTCGAATAGTATTCCTGTCCTTGTACCTATATACATATGTAAGGTGTGCGTGTGTGTGTGTGAGGGTTCAAACACTCGATAAGTTCAAATGCTAATTGTTTTCCCAAGTCCGATCTTGAAAATAGAATAGAAAAACTATTTCGCATTTCTAACATAAATTGTCATTTTTATACCAGTTATATTTGATTTTATTCCACTGTGCAACCTTGACAATGCAAACGGTAAATCTCATTCTCATTCTCCCTCTCACTCTCTCTCTCTTTCTCTTCGTGCCTAATCAGTTAACTGTTACTGTGACAAGCGCTGACAAAAAGAAGCATCGAGTTGATTTCGAGCAACGCATGCGCAAAATTTTCAAAGTGTTTTCGTTTTTGTGCACTTCGTAGATGATCTCAAGATCTGCATTAATATATGCATTTACCCCAGTGTATCATCGATGGAGTTGCTTGTGTTATTTCTATGTGTATTTGTTAGTTTTATGAGAACAGTAAGTGCAAACGATACAATTCCATACATTTTGAGTAGAGTCTCTCAGACATATCGCTTCTACTCAGTACAATGGACAAGATGCTGTTGCTGGTGCTGCTGTTGCTGCTGCTGCTTCTGGTTCGCCTGTGGGCGATCTTCAGAGTGTACAGGCGCATGGTAGCCCAGCAAGGTTGATGCCAAGTGTTTGCCGCAAGGATGCGAACGGCAGCAGTTTGAGCGTGGAGATTCGTCTGCCCTTCATGGACATGGAGTTGCGACATGAGCGAACTGTCCACGTGCTGCGCACGGAACATCTGCTGCTGGTGCTGCATGGCCAGGAGCTCTTCCAGCTGCAACTGGGCAGTCGCGACAAGCGACTCGTCCGACTCGGCGAGCTGGCGGGTCGAGTGAGTCAACAGGATGCGACTGTCGCTGCTGTGGTCATTTGGCGACAGTATCTGCTATTGGCTGTGGCCCTGCCACAGTCGCTCGAGTTCTATCAGCTGCCGCTGCAGACCCTCTTCAACGGCATACAGCTGCACTTTGAGCCCATACAAGAGTTCGCACTGGCTGCAAAGCTGCAGCAGCTGCACCTGCTCAAACCCAATCCCGAACAGGTCCTGCTCTTGCTGGCCAGCAACTTCACCCAAAGTCAGGCAAAGTGCAGGTGAGCGTAAAAAGTGGCATATTTGAATATGTAGCATTCATCTAAAGTCAGCTCCAAGTCCATAAAGTAGATCAACTATTGGTAAACGGATTAATCCGAGTCCTTACAGCCACATTCGTCTCTTCTTGTGTCTGCTTAATAAAGGAACATTTTCAACATTTGCATGTTTTTTCTTAAGTTTAATTTATTCGAATTTCGCAGCTCTATTTTGCCATGCACATCTCAATAGATTAATGTACGTTTTCTGGATTATTTTACTACTCTTATTAACCAATCCTATAGTTTTTGATTTATGCATGAGGATATTAGTTTGGATTTGAATCTTCTTATTATTTGGCTATAATGGAGTTTATCTGTTGCTTGCCTCTATTTGTGATATGTTTCCACAGAACCTTTGAGTGGCTGGAGACGTACTTCAATCCCGTGGAGGATTTCACCTTGCCGCCAATTAAATCCTTTCAGGTGGTGGGTGATCAGCCTCACTATTTAGTCACTGGTCGCTCCCTGCGCGGACAATCCAAAGTAAGCTTCCATCTCTATATAGTTCATAGAAATTCTCCATTCGTTTCGCCTTGCAGATGGCGCTCACTGTCCATGAGCTGTTGACGCCCTCTCTGCGCCTGCAGCGCCGGCAGAGTTTAACTGTACAATCCCGGCACTTGCTCGCTGTCCGTTTTCGCAATCGCAACTGGCTTTTTGCCTGTGGCTCCAGCTCCAGCTCTAACTCCAGCTCCTCACCGTGCATCCTGTTTCGCATGGTCGATGGCAAGTTTGTGGTGTACAGAAAGCATGTGCTGAGCCAGCTTCAGTTCAGCCAACTGGCAGCACCCCAGCTGGGACAGCTGCTCGTCGGTGCGCGCTCGAATGGCGAGGTGCTGGTCTTCAATAGCCATCGCTTGGACTGTTACAGTGGCTTCGGCGCCGATCCCCATCCCAGTGGCCTTCACACCCATCTCAATCCCCAGAACGAGAGCTTTATCCTGTTGACGTATCAGCGCAAGGCCGACACCACATTGCTGCGCATGGTTCAGCTGGCTGGTGTCACATTGCCGCCTGCCACCATGGAGCCCTTTGGCGATGGTAAGCCTCAGTCTATCAAGGCTAAATGTATCTTATTAACAGGGTATTCACAGATTTAAGCAGTGTGCAGCAGCATCGTCATGAGTTTGAAGAGTCCATTGGTGAGCTGCGCAGCTTGTTGCTGCGCCGCAAGCAACAGCTGGACGCAGTGCGTCAGTTGACACAATCGCTGCAGCAGCACCAGAACAGCACCACACTCAATCTGCAGCAGGCACTCCATGTCGCCAGGGGATCACGCATTGAGCAGCTGCATCTGCGGGGACAGCATCTGGCGACACCCACACAACTGCAGCGGCGCATTGAGCAAGTGCGTCAGAAGTATGCAGCCAGTGGACGCTATCCACGCTCCTTTGGTGTGGCCAATGAAGGCCACAGTGCCGCAGCTCTGGACACGCTCAAAGTGCGTCGCTTGCATGTGAACAATCTCATTTATGATGGTGAACTGCTGCCAGGTGAGAAGCGAGAAGAATCGAACACAATTTGTATATATATGAATAGATATTTGATTTATATATAATTCTCTGGCAACAGGCTACTATGTGGACTCGTCGGTGCCACCAATTCTCACCGTCAAGGGTCAACTGCTGACCAAGCAGCTGCACACCCAACAGTTGCTGGCACCACAGCGCTACCAGCGGTCCGCAAGTGCCGCAGTGGATGAGCAACAGTTGGTGGTGCGACATCTTCAGGTGGAGCGCATCAATAATGTGTCCTGGTTCGATTTGTATGATTCACTCTTTTTGCACTCACGTGACACTGAGATCGAGGGTCGTCTCGTCATCCAATCTCGCGGTCGAGTGGTGAATCTGCAGTCGCCGCTGCTCAATGGTCTGGTTGTGGAGCAGCTGTTCAATTTGCGGCAGCCGCAGGTGATTGCCTCCAACATTTACATCTCCGCTTTCTATGTATCAAAATTGGACGCCAATCTCATCAATGGTCTCAACTTTGCCGAGGAAATTGTTTTCCGTGATGTCAACAATACCCTAATTAAAAGTAAGTTCAACAATTCAATATACTCCGATCGTTTCAAATTCTAGGAAAGTCGAATGGTTAGATATATAAGGAAATTGTAAGATTTTAACTTAATTGTTTTATGTTCTGTAACTATTTAAACTATTCTCATAATTTCTTCAGTTTTGATTTAGCAATGTTACATTTCGAAATTAATCAGAGCAGATTGTGCCGCCTTAGACAGGAAAAGATGGAGTATTTGACAGAAACGTGTTTTGAACTCGGAGATCTTAGAACCTCTCAACCCAACACAGATTCAGGGCGCTATAGACTCAGAAGGGTCCACATTAGGTCGATCAGTAATATAATAATGAGGAAAGATATTAAATACTTAAGCCACTTCAAGATACTGGCACAAAATGCTCAGCTGATAAATTTGAATTGAATTTTTGTAGCACCCGTTCGCATCAATCAGATGAGCGTTTCCGGCGATTTACTCGTTGCCAACGACACCAAATGGGCGCGACAAATGGGCGGGACAGAGATGGCCGCCTTGAATCTACAGCAATATTACACGGGCAGGATTACAGTGAATGGCTCCTTGACCGTTAACAATTTGCAGGGGGACACGACGGCGACGCAGCTGGAGCTCGATGGGCAATCTCTGCGTGCACAGGACTTGCACGCCGAATACTTGCTACTCCACAAGCCGCAGGTGAGTGTGGCATAAACCATATCTGAGTGCAGGTCGATCCTCGATCATTCAATTTTGCACTCTGTTGTTAGAACCTAACGTCGCTGATATTTGGGCATGCGAAAGTGACGACTGTCGCTCTGAGCAGCGACCACATCAATGGCCATCCCACCGCTGAGCATCTGCTCACTGGTGCTGACCATAAGGCGGATCCAGCACACAAGCCTCTGCAACTCATATTCATGAATGTGAGCATCGATGGGGATATTCACGGTAGCAATTTGAGCTCCCGTTTGGCTGAACTCTCCAGGGATGCAGTGCGTCAGGGTGAGACGGCAACCATAACGGGACACAAGCATTTCGTTGCACCAGTAAAAGTGGACACATTGTCCAGTCCCAGCCTAAATGGAATACCCAGCTCGGAGCTGGTGCTCAAGTCGCAGCTGAGGCACAACTTTACCGGCTTCAAGGAGTTCAAACGCCTTGTGGTCAAGGGACAACTGGAGATTACGGGCAATTTGAATGCACAGCGCCTGAATCGTGTGGACTTAAGAAAGATGTTGCAGCCAGCGATGAGCCTGCAGCGTCTGGAACTGCTGGAGACGCCACACTTGCAGCATCTGGTATTCCAGCGACTCAATGGTCTGGCCTTCGATGAGCTCTTTGGCAAGCTGAGCGTGGACAGCAATCGGCAGCTGCTGCTAAACAAACAGCTCATCATCGAGGGCAATGTGCGCTTCGAGGGCGATCTGCAGCTGCAATCCCTAAACGATATCGACTGGGAGCCGTACCTGAGTCGGCTAGTTAATGCAAATGAAAACACTTTGCTTGCGGGCGGCAAGAGCTTCCTGCAGCCAGTTCTCATCACAGATGCCCTGCAATCGCCCACAATTAACCAGCTCGATCTGAGTTCGCTCTTGGAGAATACATTGTTGCGCACAACGCCTCAATCGATAAGTGGCGATTACACATTCCGGCGCATGACAGCCACAAATGTGGATGTGCCCCTGGTGAATGGGGTGCCAGCTGGTCAATTCCTGGATACACGTCAAAAATCTGTGCAGCTGCAGGGGGATCTTTATCTGGATGAGCTCACAGTTAATGGCAGTTTGAGTTGTCGCCTGGCCAATAATCCACTGCCTCAGCTCACTGTACAGTTGGCAGCGCTGCAGCAGCGCAGCTGGCGTCAACTGATTGTGCTCGAAGATGCCCTGTGGCCAGAGGAGGCCACTGCTCCCAATTGTTATCAGCAGCTCGACTACCTGCGGCAACACGCCGTACGTCGTTGGGGCGCCACACAAACCATCTCGGGACATGTGATACTGGAGCAACCGCGGCTAGGCAAGGTTCAAGCACCGCAAAACTTTCCTGGCAACCTCAACATAAGTCACGTGGCGCAGGATGCGCTGTTGCGCCACGGGGCAGCCACACAAATCGTACGATCCCCTCAAATAATGCAGCAAGCGGTATATGCGCGTTCCATCAACCTGCACAGGGATGCACAATTTGGTTTGCTCAATGACATCGATGTGAATCGCTTGAATGCCTCGCTCTATCGTCGCTCCAGCGGTCTGCCCATCGAGGCTCGACTCCAGTTTGCGACACCACCCAGACTGGATCAGCTGCAGCTTGAGGGACAATTGAATGGCATCGCAGTGGGTAACATTTTTGAGCAATCGCCGAATGCGGTTTACCCAGCTGTGGTGTTAAGGCGACTGCTGCTGGAGCATGAACTCCAGCTGGATGAGATAAATGGCATGAATCTGGAGTATCTGTTGCAGCAACGTGTGCCGCTGCGTGGCGCCGCCTTGGAACTATTTGGCACACTGCGCTTTGAGCAACTGCATCTGGGCAAGGATGCACTGTTGCGCAGCATTAACGGTATTCCCCTGCAGAATGTCGTCTACAAAAATGCGAAACGTGCCCAGGCCATCAGCGGTGTGAAGACCTTCGAGGCTGGCCTCGAATTCAAAGGACCTGCCCATGTGATGCGCCTGAATGGCAAGGAACTAAGCGAAAGCTATCAGCGCACCATATTCACCGATCGCGACTATAACATCGACAGTCTGCTCCTCGATGGTGCCATCTTCCAGGGTGGTCTCTTCAACGATCTCCCAATGGCTGAAGCTCGGCAAGCGGCCCAGCTGCCACCGTCGGACACGAGTAGGGAGAGAAAATTGCACAAGTTGTTGGAGCAATTGCAGCAACAGCTGGCCACAAATCGCACACAACGTTTGCTCTACCTGGACTACGAGCCTGATTTGGAGGCCGGCTGGAGTGAGCCGCCAGCAAATGCAACATTTGAAGTGGTAGCCAATTCTAGCGCACGATCCACCAACGTTTGCCAGCCGCTGCAGCAGCAGCTGCGTGCCCAACTCCAACGGCAGCCGGCACGCGTCCATCTCAGCTGGATGGAGTTGCCCAATCGTCTGCGGCGCCTCAAGGCAACTCGGCTAGCGTTGCGCATCAAGGCACAAAATTACTGCAACAAACAGTCGCAGTTGCACAATCCCATTCGCAGTCGGATACAAATCCATTGTCGGGAAGAGACGCACACCTTGGGACTGCCCCATCATGTGGAGTCACTGGAGCTGCTCGAGCAGCAGGATTACAGTCTGCTTCTAATTGACACGATGGAGGAGTTGCGTGTTTTACGCATTAATCACACGAATTGCAGTCTCAGCGATTGGCAATCACTGCCCTCCACCGGTGCCCTGATGCAGCTGCTCCACTTGGAGCGGAATGGCACAACACTGCTGCTAAACAGTGCCCGCCATCAGCACTTGCCCATTGTGGCTGTGCAACGATTGGATGCGCACAGCCAACGCTTTGTGCGGCTACAGCAGATCGATGGTGACTACGACATGGCCGTATTCCATCAGCAGCAGCAGCAGCAGCAGCTGCTGCTCAGCTGCCACAATTGTCGCCACATTGCCATACATTTGTTTGATGCGCAGAGTCAGCATTTTGTGGCATTGCAACAGCTTCGCCTGGAGGCACGCATCCAACAGCTGTTGCCATTTGTTGTCGCCAAGGAGCGACATTTGCTGGTGCTCACCGTGGCCGGCTCCAAGCATTTCTACTTGTTCAGCTATGCCCACATCGAGGGCTGGCAACAGCGCGCCTATGGCCACATGGCTGAGTTCCAGTATTCCTGGCCACTCATCCGATCCGGTCAAGAGTTGACGGCATCGATGCCAGTGCTGTTGCTATGCGGACAGCGCTTGTGCAGCCTGGTCAGAGCACTGCTCGATTAGAAGCCCCACTCCTCATTCCCCGCCCACTATTACTGTGTATTAAGGGTACTCCCACAATCAATCAATTTGTATATGGCAATATTTAAGCGCAAGTCTGCAACATGTTAATATACATTGCGTATGTATACATTATAGATATTATCGTATTACTCGAATATTCCATTTGCTTTCTGTATATAAACTTTTTCGAATATTCAGATAATCAGCATTATATATGAATTGCCAAACTGTTTGTTATCTAATAAATTGCTTTATGAAAAAAGGTAAACATCAATTGTGGCATACTTTTAGGGGTACTCATGTCTAGACAACTAGTCCTACATAGGTCCAATTCTTTCGAAGTGCATTAGTAGCACAAATGGATTATCTACGGATTTTCTATCTATATATTCGAGGATTATGGGGTCGTCTAGGAAACCAAACAATGAACGGAAATTAATGAAAAACTTCTTCAGAAACTATAGGTATGATTCCGATGTCCTCTGCTTGATCGCGCTGGATAAAATAAAATGTTTGACACAGGACTCGTCAGGATATGCAAGGTAATGAGAGTACTTTTTGATTTTATTCGAATCCTAGAAATCCTTGTATAGAAATCGTTCGCTGTTAGCTGTTCTTTCTGAGATCTCAAAAATACAAAAGAAAGTCAGGTTTTCGAAGGACACAGGGCATCAGCTAATAATACATAAAAGAATTATATAATATATTAACAACTCTATTTATATATAATCAGCCACATATTTATTATTCATATTCACATACATTTTCTTGATTATAAGCAATTTGACCTTTGCAAATTTCAATTAATAAATAGTATTCATATTGTAAATGAAATACAAAATGCATAATTTTAGTCTGTTCAATTATACTTCAATCATATTAATGATGCACATTTATGGGGATGATGATGGTGATGAAATATGAATATGACTTCCAACTTTTGCGTAGAGGTTGTGCAAATCCTTGAACACTTTGAAGAGTATCCCGTTTTCCTATATTATACAGCTTAAAATACATTTTAGCTTTCAGTACGTCGCCTTTGGCAACCTATTCTAAAAATAAAAATTGTCAATTTGTATGTGCTTTAACAAGTTATATAATATTTATATTTGTTATTCTATTTGCATATTCTACTGAAAAAAAAGTTAAAAAGAAACATATATCTCTATGAGGGGTAGTCTCTGAAGTGTAAAATAGAAATAGATACAATTACTTAGAACAGACATAAGATGGATTCAATTATTAACTAGAACAGTTTGTCATCTCTGGCATACCCCTAATAGAGATTATCACATTTGAACTTAAAATAAAATAAATGTCTAATCAAAGCTATTAAACCAATGCTCATCATCATCAATGCTCCAGCTCAGGAGATGAAGCTCTTGCGACTACAACTGAGCACATAGATCGTAAAGACAATTAAGCCCAGAATGCCGTAAATGGAGCTGTTCTGATTGCACCCATTGCCAGTCTGGGCCTGAATCCACTTTACATGGCTGGCGACATCGACAAAAGCGGTCGACTCACTGCGCAGGCCAAGCAGTTGATTCGATTTGGTTAGCGGAGCACCTGCATCTAGTTCATATGCGGCCAGCATTGCCTGGTTATCGTAGAGGACGCACAGCTGTTGCGGCTGCTGGCAGGACGACTCCTTCACACGCAGCGTGAGCATCTCGTGCAGCTCATGTCCATCCTCGCCAGCCTGTCCCCAGCTGCTGATGTGCAACGGCGCCGCATCCCCATCCAAGAGTTGCGCATCCACAGGCAGTGCAATGGGCTGAATGGCTGCTTGATGAGCGGGCACATCCTGATCCAGCATCAGTATCGCAATCGACAGCTGCTTGGGCGGCAGATAAACGTGTGTCACTCCATAGACCTGAGCATGAGTTGTCGGCGCAAA
This sequence comes from Drosophila macrothrix, assembly GCA_035042055.1. Taxonomy (NCBI): domain Eukaryota; kingdom Metazoa; phylum Arthropoda; class Insecta; order Diptera; family Drosophilidae; genus Drosophila; species Drosophila macrothrix. The sequence continues at coordinate 6,245,496 of JAWNLX010000587.1, forward strand.
GCGCTGCCTGCTGCCCAGCACAACACGCAGCTCAGCCGGATGATAATAGCTGTCACTACCCGACCTAGAAAACAAATCAAATTATATTTAGTATTTAGTAGCCCAGCTTGGGCATGGGCAACATTTCTTGCTTACTTGTGCAGACACTGGGCGACGGTGAGCACAACAGATGGACCCACCAACGCTCCGGAACAGATATGGCCCTTGCCAAAGTAATCCATCTCCTGCTCCAGCAGCCGTATGGAGGCCTGATAAGGTGCTCTGCTGTGCTGCTTGCCACCAGTTGTTGTGCTCGATGTGCCTATGCTGGGTTGTTTAGTCAGTTCGCGATGAGTAAAGGCTGCGGGCAGCGGGATAGAGAAGGGCACAAAAATTGTATTGATCGACCAGCACGTATACCAGTAAAATATAATAAAAAAAATACAAAAAAACATTTTAAATATTGACTCATATTGACTACAAGTGCTCCTGCACTTTTTAATCGCTTTTCTATTTTTTTTCTTTTTTTTTTTGATTTGATTCCAAATTTGTGGGTCTTGTTTCTCGAAAGGTTATTAAAGATAGCTAGCCTTGAAAACAGTTTGTTGCCAGCTGTTTTAGCTTGGACGTCAGTTGGCAATTACTGGGACGGTCACCAAGCCAACACAAGCACAGTTTAATTTATTGATATTTAAGATTATCAACGGTAGCAAATTCCATACCCATTCCCATTCCCAGACGGGTAGTTGGCCTTGGCAACAAGAGGCGAAATGCAGTTTATGTGGTCTGATGGCGTCTTGTTATCATTATCAACGTTAAGCCAACAAGCGAACGCATTACGCGATCACCTGATATTCTCCATCTATTTGTGGCTATTTTTTAAAAATATTTTTTATTTGTTTTTTTTTCCTTCTAGTTTGTGCTATGGTCTATTAGTATTATCGTAATTGCGATATGGTTCAGTCTCAAGAGCCCGTCGCGCATTTATTAAGGCTTTATTAATAAGAACCGCAAATCAATAATAGTTGGCCAGATTCACGTTTTGCATTTACTATTTGCTTTTGTTGGGGGCTGTTCTACCCTTGAATTTTCTAATCTGTGACTACAGTCGATACACTTGAACATGTGTATAGGGATAATGCAATTACGATTTGACCTTTAAGCGAACACAAAATATTTCTTTGGATCTTGAAAATGCTAACTTCAATTAATTGGCCACGTTTTCGGTTTAATAAAAAAAAATTTAAATTAAAATTTATAAGAGATGTTATCATAGATTCCAGAGAGAGTCAGTATCGTTTTAATATTAATGAAAAATTGGATAAAATACTTATCACAAAAGTAGTTGGTCGATAACAACGGAGAAAGAATGTTCATATATAGCCATTCAATTTTAATTTAAGGAAAACAATTACAGAACATATTTAGTTTTAACTGGCTTTAGTAAAATGCGCAAATTTTTCTATAATCGCTCTACTGCAGATAGAATTGAACATGGCTTTAAGTATATTTCAATAAAGATTTGTAGTTAAGATCAAGTTTCAAGAACTGTTATTAATCGAATATTTATCACAAAAAAGCAGGTGGGTAACGCTGGAGAATAAATATCTAAATGTAGCATATATAATAGTATAAAATTAAATAAAAATATATATAATACTTGTATATAAATATATCATTCTTTAAAAAGAAGCGACTATATATATATATATATATATATATATATATCAATAAATATACAAAAATGTATATATATAATTAAATAAATAAAAAGTTTTTGCAATATTATATATATATATATATATATATATATATATATATGTGTATATTTCTAGCCTTAATGACCTTACAGAAAGTTACGAATTTCTTCTGGGTCCAAAGAGCGTAAGCTTTTAACTTATCTAAGACTTGTGCAATTTATGAGCTTTCACCTTGATTAAAGCGTTAGTAATACGAACCCCAAATCAATAATAGTTGGCCAGACTTAGGCCGGATGTTTTGAATTTACTATTTGGGTTTTTGGGGCAATTCTAGCCTTGACTTTTCTAATCTGTCATAATCGGAGAGCAGTTAATACAGTTGAAAGTGACTATAGACACAATGGAATTCAGATTTATCCTGTACATATTTCTATAAAATTTGAATATATTTGAATTTCAATTTCAATTTCAAATTTAAATATATTTGAATTTCAATTTCAAATTTAAATATATTTGAATTTTAGTTTGAACTTACTTGTCTGCATTTCGGTGCAGAGAAAGGCAAATATCAGTATTTTCATCACTTTCTTCAGGTGCTCGTTGAGTTGCATTGTGGGGCACTTGGGATTAGTTTGGATCCTCTGGCACTTATAAAAACCTGGTAGAGCCGTCAATATACTTGGAGCTCCAAACGCTGAATGAAGTAATTCGTTTCTAAAAAGTACGAAAGCAAAATCGCAAAACGCTTTTCACCCAGATAATTCAGGTTTGTTTTGATTTCTGACAATGTTTATGCTTTTGTTCTTATTGTTTTTTTAAATTTTTTTCTGGCTTATATGTATTGATAAAGCTACAACATTCGAGCGAACCCCCCCCACACACACACAGACAAACACAGGAATCTTAATCGCGAATTGATAAGAACTCTATTTTGTTTTCTTCGTTTTTATTGCTGTTTTTTCATTTTCTTTGTATACTTTGTTTATTTTTATATTTAAATTGCGATCAGTGCAGTTACCCAGTTGACAACACAGCCTGCGGCATACTCTTTCTTTTGGCACGTTTGTTTATTTAAATAAACATCAAACAAACAATAAATCTCAAATATCTAAACATCCCAAACAATGTACAACATTTTAGTTGGTCCACAAAAATTTCACTTGTTTGTAGTATGCAGAGTACGTAGAGTATTTAGTGTATGTGTAGTTTTTTATCAGTTTGTTTACCTACTAATTTTAGAAGCCTGCATAAATTTATGTCACTAATACGAATCATACGAGCCTATAATTAGACGAAGGTTGCCCGCCACAGAATAACAACATATCAAACGAAAATTTATTATAGCTTCTATATTAATCAAGGAATCATTGACATTATATTATTATATGTACATGATGATTCTGGGTCAGCTTTTATTGTGTAATACATACTTATTATAATAGGGTATACAGCTTTAAATATGTCATCAGCTCAATTTCACTAGAGATTTCAATGTCTGCCGCTTTGAATATTTATAGAAAGTTTCTTTTTATTTTGAGATTAAGAAGACATAATATATTTAGGACAGCTCTAACATCGAGCTCTAATCTCAGGATTAAATATTTTGAAACGATTTGTGGCTATTTGTATAATTATTAAGCAATATAATACCCTTGAAAACACTTTGAAAATATCAATCACGTGCAACGTGCGCGTTGCACAATCCCATCATGTGCATGATTGACAGTGATTGCTTCGCTAAACTGCATTAGTCAGCGATTCCTGGGTGCAGGTTATAGATAAGGATTGGGGAGTGTCCATCATATGCCATTGCAGTCAACAGCACTTGCTGACAGTGTTAGACATGGAATGGAAATACCCTGTAGCCAAATCTTGAGGGGCATATTGACTGCACTTATTGCACAACAAAAAACTATATCTAATCTATATCTATTCGCATCATCATTTTCGTATCAGGGTATCAGAAGTCTGAAAATCCCATTTCTAATTTCCGTTAAGTTATCTTTCATGGGTTTCCAACACGCGCCAATTTTTATATAGTTGGCATAAGTAATAACAAGAAATTGTGGCCAAAATAAATGACTTTGGTCAGCAGTAATTGCGTGTTATACTATTTGTGGTTTTTTCGGTTTTTACCACAATGATTAGAACTTCATTGATTTTACGTTGGATTATAGTTTCATTGAGCTTTCCGTTCAGGCTTATCAGCGACCTCAAATCGAATCCAACAGCAGCCTAAAATTATGCTATAATCCTATTGTTCGATTTGCAATTAAAAATGCCATACAATTAGGATGGCAACAAGTCGTAGATCCCCATGGTGTTCAACGCTACTGGAAATGGAACCCCACAATGATTTGGCAAGTTCATCAGCAATGCGCTGCCGACGCTTGCCAAATGCATTATCCTCAATCCAGTTTTGATAATACCACACATCGGTGTAAATGCCCGGCACAGGAGGCATGCCCCAGGAACCAATGCCAGCCAGCTGACCGGCACAGACCAAAAGTCCACCCGATTCCAAATCATTCACTTTGCGAGCGCAAATCATGGCGGGAATTCGATGCTGGCTGAGCTTGCCCCGACACGCCTACACTCGCCCAGATCGACGAGCGTTATATTATAGTTGAGTAGTTCGTTCCTTCTCGTTCTCGTCTTTATTGGACTCTGCTCGCAATAAATCAGGATACTCAGCTTAAATCAGTCTTGTGGGCTGCATAAATTCAGGCATCGATTCCATTAGCATCACCAGCGCAATGTCCTTGTCGTGGGTGCTAAAGTCGAACTTGGTTAGCGGCATCAGCAGCTCTTCCAGGTGAAATGATATCGTCACTTCTGTGCGTGCAAAGCGTTGCCGGTTGCTCAGCACCAATCTGAACTCGGATTTGGGCAGAAAGCTGCCATCACATCTGGACTGAGTGCGAAACGAATACAGAAATCAGTGCAGATTGCAAATCCAGTGACTTACTCTACAAAACAATGAGCTTAGCACCACATTGTGGCTAATAAGAGCACCACCACAAATGTGGCCAGAACCGTAGCGAATGAAATCCAACCGTCTTCGGTGCTCGGCGTGTGCCATTGTCGAGCAGAATTACAATCCGACATGCACTTCGATATAGCAGGAGATACATGCTTGTATCTGTACAATATAATTCGTGATATTTTGTAATTTTTCTCGTTCGAAACTTGATGTTGAACTTCAAAAATAGCTCAAGTCTACACAACTGACAACATGTGCCACAAGCAGCACAAACCACAAACCCTACTACTACTAATGTTTTACATAGTTAGTATTCATAAATAATGGTCTTTTGTTTATTATTTTTCATTTGTTATAGTTGTCCGAAACTCAATCTTGATTCGAGTGAACAATTTAAATTATTTCTAATATACTTATGGTCAACAAAATACGACTTGCTTTTTATTTGATTTATTTTAGATTAGTATTACTTCATTGACTTAACAATCTAGACTTACGTCCACAAGGTGGCTTAGACCGAGTAGAACAGGAACTGCAACACTCACAGCGTATGTAAATGTCAGCATGGCGACACCATCACCACTACCCTCGCCACTACCCTCGCCACTACCCTCGCCACTACCCTCGCCACTGCCCTCGCCACTGCCCTCGCCACTACCCTCGCCACTGCCCTCGCCACTGCCCTCGCCTGTATGCTCCGAGATCTGCTCAATTATCCAGTCATAATAGTAGGAGACCTCGGTATAAACACCTGGTCGATCGGGCTCAGCACAGCCAAGACCCCAGGACACAATGCCTGCCAGTTGGCTTTGGCAGACGAGCGGTCCACCGGAGTCGCCCGAGCAGGCATCCCGCTCACCCTCCATATACCCAGCACAGATCATGCCGGACAATATGAACTGGCCCAGATCGGTGTCTTCGATGCACTGTCTCTCATCGATAATGGGCACATCGACAGACATCAGCAGATCGGAGTTATAACCCATCTCAGTATATCCCCAGCCAGTTACCTGGCAAACGATATCCGCTGGCACTGCCAAAGCAGTTAGTGCAATGGGCCGAATGGTTGGATGATTGGCGGGCACTGAACCATCGAGTATCAGCAGCGCAATATCCTTGTCATAAGTCTGCAGATCAAAGATTTCCAGCTGCAGGATCAGCGTCTCAATGTCAAAAGTCAACGTATTCGTCTGATTAAAGCGATCCAGATTGCCCATGACCACAATTATTGTCTCCTTGGGAACGAAGGTACCATCGTAAATAATCTGGCTAAAGAATCATGAGTAGTCAGTGAGAATATATGTAAGAATTGTTATTAGTCATTTGCAATGCAAAATATATATAAGGATACATCTTAACTTCAGCCTTGGATCAGGCATGCGTTATTATTAATATGAATTAGATATGAGGATGAGATTTGAAGAGCAGTTTTGAGTTTCAGATATGAGATCAGATTCGAAGATCAGCTTTAGTATCAGATATATGTATATGTATATAGTTATATTGGGATCAGCTAATACAATCCGTATTTCTGACTGAGCAAAGAACCAGTTTTAGAATTCAGTTGGGCGGATACGATTTGAAGATGAGCTATGAGTTATCAGATAAAGATTTAAGAATTATGTTAAGCAATATATTACGTTAAGTATTATGAGGAACAGGTATTAAAATGTGTTGTCGTAAATTATAAGGGTTTATAAGGAACAGGATTTCAATCGTTAAGGATTCGGTTCCATCTCTGATTCCAATACCAATTTGACACGCTCGTTATGAATAGTCAGTAATGATCAGTGCTGAAGATCTGGTTTGACAATCAGTTTATTCTGTCAGCTATAGAAATTAGCTAGGAGCCGAGATCAGTTGCAAGTGAATGGGTTATGAGAAGCAGTTATGATCACTAATCACTAGTCAATTTTAAACATTGAGACTTACTCCACAAAGCAATGCGCTGCGGATAGAACGACATTTGGCGTGATCAATGAACCACCGCAAATGTGGCCGGTTCCAAAGAAGTAGCCATCGTTGAGGCGACGCCGCAAGCTGATCTGATGCCTTGTTGCCTCCATTGTGGCCTCTGTGCCATTTATAATGCGACCCGGATCTGCATTGAATCTAGGACGTATCTGCTGTGTGTTCAACCGATCACCGTTGCTCGCTGATAGATGGAGGCTGAGCAGCACAACGAAGATCATTATTTTGGGAGCCATGGGGAGTGTTCGTATTTACGGCACGAGCTAACAACGTCAACTAATTTGGTGTGGACAGCGAGGGCCCACATTCGCCTGGCTAATGCTTTATAATCGATATCGAAACAGTTACATCTGCCAATACACGCCCGGCATAATCTAATCAGCTCCCACCTGCCCAACCAACCCACTTTGAAATTAGTTGTTTTTGGTTGATTCTCAATTCGATAAGAGTACCTGTTTGGCTAAACGGTATGTTCGTGTTCGTGGCTCTCTTTTGCCAAAGTATCTCAAGTGAGTGACAAATCTCAGACACACCGACAAACAGAGACGATGTAATCGATGGGTTTGCCACAATAATTGTAGATTTATAACACTGATAAGAATTACGGCTCCTCGTATTGGAATTAATTCAAAACTATAATTGTCATCAAAAGTAAGAGATACACTTTAATTGCGTTAATTTATTGATGAATCATTGGATACTTACAGATGAATGATCAATTATTTCAAGAACAATTTACTTAATACAAATGTATATGTTAATTCTTAAGAAATTTGCGTTTTATTATCATTTGTTTAAATTGAGAAAATATTATATTGTTACATAGATTTCATGATTAACACAAATTGGCCATAAACTTAATTCAGATGGTGGAAAAATTATAATATATCCAGGTAAACGTCACTATATCGATCTAATGAAGATGCCAAAAAAAAAAACAAATTCTTTAAATTCCTTTAAATCTAATTTCCGGACTCCACTCGGCGCAGTCGTTGCACCTTGATTTTAGTTGTAAATAAAAGTCTAATCAAAAAACATATATATAAATATTTATATATATATAATTAGACTATATATATATATAATAAATAATTCAATTTCTCACTTAGTAGCTGTTTCTTATTGATTAGATAAAATGATTTTTTTATTGATCAGAATTGCGACTGAGACAACACTTGAGTTCTGAGTTCAACACACATTCTGACATGGTTCACAAATTGTTACACAATTTTCGGAAACGTTTTGCCATTGTTTAGTAGGAAAAATTCTAATAAATAAAAAATATATGTATATAGCAAGGTAAAGAATAAAATTTCCCATTTAGTAGGTGGGTTTTTTTTATTGATTAGATAGAATGACATTTTTATTGACCAATCACGGGACTGAGACTACACTTGAGGGCCACGTTCAGACAAGACTCTACTATTTACCCCACAAGATACAATCAAAATACTTTTAGCCAAGAGCGTTCGCATTCGAAGGCTGGCAATTGTAAACAAGGAATGCACTTTGCATGAGTCTTAATTTAGTAGCTGGCTAATATAAATACAGCGAGAATTGTTGGCCAAACCGTTAACTGTAGCGATCCGTTTTTATAAATCGAATAATCCAAGGAGCTATTGATACGATATATCCAGTTGGTGTACTTTATAACATTCGTGTAGACGCCCGGGTAGTCCTTCTCTGCGCACTTTCCGCCGTAGGAGACGATGCCCACCAACGTGTTGTGGCACTGCAGCGGACCGCCGGAGTCGCCCTGACAGGAGTCGGTGCCCCCGTGCATATACCCTGCACATATCTGTGTAGCGGGTATATTGCCGTAGCTTCTGATGCACTCCGCACGGCTGATTATCGGTATCTCTGCCGCCTGCAGGCTATTGGTGCTGCTACCACCCTAAAAGAATAATAAGTAAGACATCTATAGTCGATGGAGCTCAACTAGGAAATGTTGTGTGTAAAATACGATCAATCGATATTGATGAAATTTCGGAGATTCTTTCTTCGACCTGCTACCTGAAAACAGGCTCAGAATATAATAAATCGAAGGCAAGCCAAATATAGCCATAATAATGGTAAAAACTTTCCTTTAAAGCTGAAGGAAACAAATACTCGATTTGCACTTCTAGGTTGTATATAGTAGTATGTATGATAGATTAGATTAGAATAGATCTGTCAGCAGCAGTATTAATACTTTAAGCCTCTTCAGCTTCAGACTGACAGACAATCGAACGAATTGCACAATACCAATATACTCTTCTTATATCTTTTATATAACAAGTGCGAAAAAAGTAAGTGTAAAACTCAATTCAAAATTTGACTTACGGTTTCTTGGGAACCCCAACCGGAGACAACACATTTGGTGCCCACTGAATATTGTCTTGTGCTAAGCGGCAGAGCGGTTACCTCGGAATTCCATGGTATGAAACCGTTTATAAAAAATATCGTTATATCGTTAATGTATGTATCGTGGTTATAGCTGGGATGATTAACCACCAACTGCACATTATATTGCAGCGTTGTAGTATCTCTTTTGCTGAGGAAGGTGCTGCCCATGATCAGTACATATTCATGAGCCCTTCGAAATCCTTTTTTCTTTGGTCTGCAAGATGTTGAAATAATTACTTATTTATTACAATTAGCTTAGTTCGCAATAAAAGAGAAATATTAATAAAACGAAAGACTGACGAAGACGGGCTATTTCTATTGTTTTTCTCCTTTTGCTGATATATAATATACCCCATTTAGTGGGGCCAAAAGGGGGTTACACACTTCATAAGGAAATTAGAATAACCTGTTTTGTAGAGCTCCTCTGGATGTGGACGGATACTACTCACGCGAAGGTACAATGGGCCGCTGACACGACCAAGCGCTGGGTGATGACAACTCCGCCGCAGATGTGACCACTGCCATATTTTCCATTTTCGCGCTGAACCAGACGCACAGATACCTGATATGGTGCTTCCATTATGTCGATATCCTCACCACCAACAATCTTGGTATTAAAACCCTTTCCAGCAGCAGTGAAATTGTCTTGAAGAAATATATGGATTTAATTAATGTCTTTATGAATAGACTTATGTTCAAACAGAATGCTATTATATGTCCCTAAAAGTATTCCTATATCACATGTGAGTATGGCGTACCTCCATTTCCGGCTAAAATCAAGAGAAACAGCGTCGGTGCCGCCAAGATGAATATCATAGAGACTTTCATCCAAAATTTGTAACTACAATGAAATTAAATAAAAATGTAACTTTAATCACACAAAATGAAATTGAATGTTTGAGTGTAAATCCATAGCTATTTGGCAGGCAGACGAGACTTTAAAACAACAACAAGGACTTACAGGATATACATCAGTAAAGGTCCACATTTAAAAAATATTCTTAAGCTAGTTGCTCATGATCTATGTATATGGGCTCAAAAGTGTCTCCTTCAATGGGTTACACACTTCATAATAAAATTCGAATATCCTACTTTGTAGAGGTCCTCTGCTAATGAATTTACTTCTGATCTTTTCTACTTCTGTGCACAGAACAGAACACAAATCTACAAGAATGTGTTATCTATTATACATATGTATGTATGTCCATGACGTTCTAGGTATCTGCGTCATAATATTGCTCTATCAGATGTGGTTATGTTATCTCCACAGTTCGTAGTAATGTAGGCTTGAAATCTTATCGGATTTCTAGCAATCTCGTTCGAAATCAATGAAGGTAAAATCGTAATTATAAAATTGCATCACTCAAGACACTCATAATAAAGTAATTAATTGATAAATAAATACATACATATAACATTTCTACTGTCCCCAAATCGATTAAATTTGTTCATATACAAATTTGGAACTACAATGAAATTAAATTAAAATTCAACTTTAATCAAACAAAATAAAATTAAATGTTTGAATAACAAGGATATACATCAGTAAGGGTCCACCTTTATAAAACATTCTTAAGCTAGTTGCTCATGATCTAAATATATATATAAATAATATATATATTAAATAAAAATACCAACTATGTTCGGTATTCTTTATAGCGTACTTAAATTAATTTGTGCACATCTAAGTCAGCCAATTTATGACTAACTAAATGACATATTAAATGCAAAGATGTTGGTTATGGTATAGAAAGAGATAGAGCAACAATCATGCATTTTGCTGACCTTGTCGTACTTAAGTTATTTTTATAATTTTCATTTTACTTTTATAAACTATGTGATTATGGAATCAATGCTGGGTTGCAGCTCTCTCTCTCTCTCTCTCTCTCTCTCTCTCTCTATCTCTCTCTCTCTCTCTCTCTCTCTATCTCTCTCTCTTTCTCAGTTCCCAATGATCAGCTTCAGATGTGGTTTATGTTAAGCTATCCTCCAAATCATCATGCTCATCACCTTCAGCTTTGATGTCAGGTTTAATTTCAGCTAAACTAGCCTCCAGATCATCCTCTTGACTCTCAGTATTCTTATATTGCAACTGTGGCACACGACGACGCTGTAGCACCTTGCGTTCCACATGCTGTATGCCCGTTTCCATTGCTTTTCGTTTTCTAGAAAAATGAAATATATAATCAATTATGTTTTTATTTTATTTTCCATATTTAGCAAACCTATTGCGGGGACTCATTGTTTTGGACGCATCTTTGACTGCTGTGTCGCATGGAATTGTGGTAGCCACATCAGCGGACTTGGTCTTATCCACTGGTGATTCGCATTTGATAGTCGCCCCTGTTGTTGGCGCTATCGAATCATCGAGAACATGCTGCAGCTCCTCGTATTCGGCCACATTCGACAGCAGCCTATTGTGTTCCACACGAAATGCATCCACATCGAAGCGCTCTGTGGCTACAGTGGCTACAAGAAGATGAATATAACAATAAAAATGGTAAGGCAGTGATTCCAATTAAAGTATAATTTCAATTCGTGAAAGTCTAGTGATTTTAATACACTATAAGCCGAATTGCTGCTATATACATAATGTGGTGAAATATATAAATTTAACATATGATTGTGGACACAGCAATTACTGTATAGTTTCCACAAACCGACTTACTTCTTAGCAGCCGAGAGCCTTCTATGCGGTACTGTTGGAGTTCCTTATCCTTTAGCTTAATAATATTCAGCAAATATTGCAGATTTGTATTAAGATTATAGCCTTGATTGAGCGTTAATTTGAATGCGTTACGAAAAAACTGCAAAAACGATACAGATATAGATTAGATATGTATATAGCTAGGGGCATGTCTATTGAAAGATGAGTTACTATTGCACTGTCCATGGCTGTTAGATGCCACTCCCACTTGAGAGGTGCCGCTGCGCCCTCAATGCGATATTTTAAGCTGAGCACAGCGTCATTCTCAGCCGCATCCGGAACGGTTAACAATTTGGCTTCCACTGGACTGCAGCCGCTGAGAGCCGCATGCAGCGCAGCAATGGGAAAATGAATGCGTTTGTTCAATTGCTGTTGAAATTAATGAATTCTTTTAATCGTTGGCACAGAGCGACAACAAATGGCAACAGTTCGCAAAATGGTTTACCCGAATGCGCAGCAATATTTGTGGCTCTGTCAAATTCTCAGTGTAGCTCCTCGTATTAACTTCATCATGGCAATTGAATTGCACCGCGCTCGATTCGGTAATATTTGTGTAGCTTATTATTTGCAAATCATTTATTTTGATTGACTTCAGAGACATTTTGATGTTGACAAAACAGAGTCACAACACAAACACAGCTGTTAGCTGAACCAGACACGCAATTGTCCAGCAATCGCCGATGACATCATGCTTATCGATAGCTTCCCTTCAGGCGCTAAATTCAAATACATATAATTAATGTCAAACAATAATTTTGCATTTTCAATGTGCCTTTGCTTTAATCATATATCGTTAATAAGTAATACTTTTCATTTTTGTTTTCTGCATTTTTTGTTTGTTTTTCGTTATTTTTAATATTATTAAAAAATTGTCTGTGTACTCTTTTTTTTGTTTTGCTTCACCTGCTTTTTTTTCTTTTATTTTCGAATAACTAGTTTAATTTGTGTTTAAATTTTACTACAGACAGAAAATAGCTACATACTTCATTCACATTGAATGCTAGATAATACCACACTAATACAATTTATATATTCATATTTCTTTATGTATACATATATAATTAACTAATTCGCATATTTATATTTATATATAGTAAAACAGTTTCAGTTATAACACGAATAATGAAAAAGAAATTTTGTTTATTATTATTTTATTTTTTTTGTTTTTTGTTTTTTTGTTTGCTTAGAAACGGTTTTAGATTACGGATCGTAAATCATCTTAAACGAGCCTCGGGCTTAAATTAACTGTCTTTTTTGCAAGTGCCATAAATATATATATATATATATATATATATATATATATATATATATATATATATATATATATATATATATATATATATATATATATATATATATATATATATATAGATGTATGTATAGGTTATTCTATAAAATTCTGCTTTAACTTAAGCTTAGATTTAACGCCTAGATCAATCTGTGACGACGTTTGAGATTTTGCAACTTTTTCGTTGGTTTTCATATCTGCGGACGTGTCCAGAGCTCGCTTAGATCCTTCTGTCGCAGCTTACCCAATTCTGCAAAAAAAAAGGCCACACACAATTAATCATGCATATGCCACGAGGAGTGATCAATGACTTCAACTTACCCAGCTGTGCCGGCAACACGCTGCTACTGCGGAAACTCAGATCGAAGCGCGGCTGCACCGCCAACTGACTGGCTGCGGATGAGGCGGAAACGGCGACGGAATTGCGAAATGTGGTGCCGCTATAAAAAAAATTAATAAGTAAAAATAAATATTAATACACATTTACTGATGATTATACAGTCAAATTGTTTGCCATATTTCTCTATTAAACGTCCATATTGAGCTGGACAGTGAAATAGGTGCGAAGTGCGTAAAATTAAGAAAACTTTAATTTCTCTATGAACTTTGCAAAAGGTAAGATTTGAATATATTAATTATAATAAGGGCTTAAATGAGCTATTAAATAATATTTAATTACGGTCTCTGAACTCCTTTACAAATACTCGTAAGTCAGAGAAAAACATTGAAACATTGGCTAAAAGTGATTATTTATTGGTGCGTGAAGTTCCTTTGAAATTAAACAGAGGTTGCAAAGAAAATGACATTACATCCTCTGGAATTATGATATCAATGTCAGATATTAATTTGTTTGCTAAAGAACTCCACATCAAATGAACCAGAAGAGCAGTCATGCATGGGTGCTAGCCACCAGGTTATTGCTTTCACACCAATTTTACTGTGCAGGTGTAAGCCCAATGGAGTGCTTACCTATATGGATGCTTGAGGCAACCATAGACCTCGCGATAGCGACCATAGAGTGTGCCATAGGAGACGCCCAAGATGCGTGCGGCTTTCTTCATTTCAAGTCTTTTGTTCTTGATGGCATCGAGTACCTGCAGAGCGAAGTGAGGAGAGAATTATAAACTACCTCGCTATATCAACTCGGTATATCTTGCTCGATATTATGTCGCTTGGCAACTGCAATATTTTCATCTCTGAGAAAACTTACGCGCTTGGTAAACGGCTCCTCCCAAAATTGTGGACGTCGCCCCTTGGCCAAATAGTCATCCATTTTGATGACATCCTGCCACTGCGATAGCTCCTCATTGGTTAGACGCAGCTCGGCCGCATCGTAATCTTCCAGCTTGACCTCAGCATAGTCGCCAGCAGCACCGCTATGATCACTACCAGCACCACCACCACCACCACCTCCTCCTCCTGCTCCGCCACCTGCTGTCTGATTGCTGCCATTTGCTGTGGCAACAACAACAGCTGCTGCCGCTGCAGCCGCCGCAGCTGCCGCAACACTAGGTGCAAAATCGTGAGCCAAGAGCATGCCATGATCGTTCATCAAGTAACCCGATGCTGTGGCATCTCCATCCGGTGCATACTTGCCCGCAAAGCTGGCGGGCAGCAGAGCCGTGGAACGCGGCGATTCGACACGATTGGCCACCAAATGCTCATTCTCAATCTCATCGACCGGCTGTGACAACGTTTGCTGCTGCTCCAAATCCACCTGTTCCTCCTCCTGCTCTGCCGGCAGCTGTTGCTGTTGTTGTTGCTGCTGCTGTGCTCGCGACGCCTTCTCGGTGGACTTTTCACGCTCCCCGTACAGCCGACGAGTGGCATGACGCAGTTTTCCATGACGTTCACGTCGCTCCTGCGGCTTCTCCTGTTTCTTGACGGTGTTTGTGAGCGGCATGGACGATGTTGCTGTTGCCGCTGCTGTTACTGATGCTGTTGCCGCTGCCGGCTCATTACTCCCATCGTTGCTCAAGTCCAGCTCTGTTTTGAGCTTGCCCACATCGCTCAGCGTGGGCGTCACATCGGCAGCGCCATTCCGCCAATCTGGTGCCGCATCCTGCTCGCCCTCAACGGACTCCGTTAGAGACGTCTCTAACTGCCTCTGCTGCTGCTGCTGCTGTTGTTGTTGCTGTTGTTGTTGCTGCTGACGCAGACGCTGACGCTGCTTGGGCGGGCAGGCGGCGGGTGGCGAGGACAATGTGGCGGAATGTGCGCTAGGCTGCGGCGCCTCAGCGTAGACACGCCCAGACTCCAAAAACGCCCGCTGTGCCGGTTCCAAATTTGCGGCATATTGAACCAGTTTGCGTCTGCCAAAAAAATAATAAGAATGAAATATATAAAAAAAATTAATTATTGAATAATATGTAACAAATTAAATAATATTATAATTTTCAATATATTTTCTGCTTCGCCGAAATTACTCTTTTTTAGTTATCTGCATAAAGTCAAAAATTAAGTAAAAGTTTAAAATATGTTTTCAAATTTGCAACGCATATATATTCTTGATCCATGTCCATGTCAGTCTGTTCGAATTTTTAAATTAATATGGCCAGAACTGCCTCAGCTTAAAAGCAAACAAAAATCTATTTCTTTTATTTATTATTTAAAGAATTTTGAAACTTGGGTCAGTTGTCATAAGATGGCACTCACACATTGAATACATCGTATGTGTCATCCAGTGGAGGACGACCACGCTTACGCTTCGGTCCCAAATAGGGATCAACTGGCGCTGGGCACTCCAAACTGGTGTTGTGACTCGGTAGGGGCGTCAATGTTGGCATACGGACACCGGCTGTTAAGCCGAGTGCATTCTCCACCAGCGCTGCTGGTGAATGGCGCTCGTGATCGCGATCCGAGCTGAGCTTTGACTGCATCTGCAGATGCTGTGCCGTCTGCTGCTGGTGTTGCTGCTGATGTTGCAGCAGCATGTCCTGGGCATAGCTCTCGGCGAGGCTGCGCGGAGGCGAATGGAACTCGGCGGCGGCCATCGGTGGTGGCGGTCCATCCTCATCGTCGCGCCAGGTGACCTCGGCTAGACCCTTAATTTTGAGATCATCGGCGGTCTTCAGCAAGGAGGGCAAACTGGCCTGTAAATCACAAATCACAGATCACATATTTCCTCCAAGTAGAGAATTTATCCATCTATATATCTATGTTTCTAATATATATATAAATATATACTTACATGCTCCACATTTATTTCACCCTTGTACATGAACTCGATGAGACACTTGACCTCGGCAAAGGTCACATCCTTCATAATGATAATGGGATCCCGTTCACTGGCATAGTTCGACAGTACGGAGTCGAAGAAGGTGCTGCAGGCACAAAGGACAACACGATGGGCCCGTATCAATTGTCCCTCACAGGCTAATGTCACATCACAGAAGCATCCACGGTCCAGCAGCTGCGAGAACATCGTCTGCAGATTGCTATGATGGTATTTCCATCGCAGACAATACTGCTGCGGTAGCATCGTGACCAAATCCGGATGCTCGCCCCCTTCAATTGATCAAAGATCTAAAAAGAACCGAACGGAAAGAAAACAAAATTATATCACATGAGTTTCGCATTACAACGAGGCAGTTTCTGACAATCAAAATGTTGGCGTTAAATGAGGCCAAGCAAACAAATTAACAATGTCAGCTATATTATTATTAAATAATTCTACTATTGATGTTATATAAGGAAATAATGTTAATCGATAATTACAATGAATCAGAGTGGAATTCTTTTAAATTTATATTTTAATACTTTGAAACAAACATAAATATAAAGATATATATATTATCGATATGTGCGCCATTTCACAATAACGATCGATACAAATCGATTAAAAGCTTTCACTATTCTTGTAGTAGACCCAGACATATTACTGATGATGATCTGTGCAAATTCCACGAATTTCGGATGAGAAATGCAGATTTTGTTTTACCAAGAGCAAGCCTATCAAATATTTTAAGCCCAGATTAAGGGTATCTCCTAGTCGACTAGTTAAACTAGTTGCATCAGGTGCAAGATTACACCTGCTCACAGAATTCTCACTTCAATAGCATTCAGAGTGTAGACCTTTAGCTGAGAGAGTCTCAGTCTGTTTAATGCCAGGCAATGTCATCGGCAATTTAAATCTCATCATTTTCAGGACATCTTGCACAATTTGAAGCCTGCAATATTCCCATCAGGAGTTTTTACACATTTACAAACAGTGAATTGAGATTTTACTTATATACAGACAATAAAAAATACGTTTCTTGTCATAGCTTGACAGTAATGAAACAAATAAATGCGGGCGTGTCGTGGGACCCAGTAAATTGTGGTTCTATTGGTATTTCCAAATAAATAAAATGTCTATTTTAAGGCGTTCCACACGCACAACAATATTGGAATACCCTCTGCGATATGAAGCTAAAAAATGTTCTCAATTTCAAATTGTAGTTGGGTGCATGGCAAGTGCTGTAGCGAAGCAACACAGCTGTTTAAAAGTAATTATTATTAATAAATAGTACCTTATGTCGCCCTTAAGTCGTTTAGTGTTTCAATATAACAATACTCGTATTTTACGCTCAAAGCCAGCCAGGTTCTAAACCACAGAATGCAGAAACTCTAAACATGAATTTCATTTATGAAATATGTATGTAATTAGTATATAATTGTAATACAATCGCATTTCGTGTATACAAATGTCAACTTACAGACGACCAAAAGTTTCGAGTATCGTTCCTTTGTTCCCAGGAATTTATATTTGAAAATTGCAGCCGAGCTACATATTTGTGGCCAAATGAAAGTCTGAATGAAATGCGCACAATCAAAACGCACACATAAATTTGTACTAATTTGTACATATTTATTATGTAAATACATATTTATATTCGAAATATATTTAAATTAAAGAAGTGACTTTCTTACACAATGTGAATGTCCATGCGTAAGTTTTCTATGACAAGTCTTTTGGAAAATATTACAAGCAGACTCTGACTCAAGAGTGAGGACACTGCTTCTAAATAGATTACCCGGCAATGAGGAGACTGAGACACTCTCAGTTGAGAAGTAAGAGTAAATTTTACTTTGCTATTTTGCTACTCATGGCAGGCCTGGACCAAGAGCCGAAGCACAATTTGATAGTGAGAGTTGCCCCTCAAAAACTCGACCAAAAAGAACAACAATAACACTAATAATAACCAGAAATTTTTGTTCAATTCAATTCAATAATAAAGAGTTGAAAAATTCTATGAAATTACATGATTTGTATATGCTAAAACTGCATCCCTTTCATGATTGCTTCTTCCTTTTAAAACATCAACAGAAAAAGTTATTAAAAGTTTTCGTTTTTTAACCGATTCAGCTTTTACAACAGTTTTAGATACTTTTTTATTGTTGTTCAGTTTTCTTTCTGCCGATTACATAAATTTACGCTATTACCAATTTGTGGTCAGGGTATACAATTTATAAACATTTGGCTTAGTTTCACCTTAGTTAAATTTTGAAGTCAGACACAGAAATTTTCAAACGTGGCGTTCAAACATTATTTTCATTCAGACTGCATTTCAAACTGTGCAGAGCACTTTATGGATTCGCGTGCAACTATTCACATTCACATCAAAAGCTATACGCAAAAATAATAAATAGTAAATACGAAAGCCCCCCCGAACCTCGCCCCAAAATAAGACGAAAAATGGGATTCAAGGCCGAATGTTTAAAGTGCTGCACACAAGTTTTTTAGCTTCAAATATTTTCAAAAGCACTCAATGAATTTGAATTTGAAACAAATAACTGAGCAAAATGAGTTTGCGCAAAATATGCAATACTTTATTGAATATGCGAGGTAAGCTTCAACCTGGTTGCCAATTAGAGATAAAATATAAATATTTTTAACCAAAAACATGTAGTAATAACGTACACATTTGCATTTATATACGTATGCAGCATGGCAGTCGCAGAATGAAAAGTATCTGTATCATGAAAAAAAAAATATTAAAAAATACATTTAAAAAAAAAATAAATAAAAAAAGCTCTAGCTATAAATTTCGTTGCCCAACCCCTGGGCTACCCTTTTTTGTAAGAACATACCCAGCATTTCTTTAACGTGAGGCCCGCTTTTTTTTATTTTTTTGTGAAAAGCACTTTTAGTTATAATACTAATAACACATATAAGGGTAACAAAATAAAAAACTTTGCTTTGCTTCTGCGTTTTATGTCAAAATGCGGAAGGCACCGGAAATGAAACACACACACACACACACACACACACACAGGCAATAAGTATTAACTAAAAAGGACACACAGTCAGCCACAGCTAAAACAGAAAAATGTGACCCAACCAATACATACGCTGTAAATAAATAAATAAATAAATAAATAAATATTTATATTTTCTTTTTCGTAACTCAATTTCGCAAATTCATTCATAGCTTCTGCTTCAGAAAAATAATTGCAACATTTTGAAGAAAAAAAACAGCAAATAATTCATTTGGTTTCACAGTTAACCCTTAAGGTTTACAGGGTATCAGAAAAACGACCAGTTAGGAATTTGGCAACGGTGAGGGTCACGAGGAGCAGCCAACATTTAAAAACGACCGTAAAAAATTTCGTTTCACTTTTTTTTTTTGAGAAAAGAAATTGACGACATGAAACAGAGAAAGAAGATGGCAACCGAAAATCAGGATGATAAAGGAATGCTGCCACATAAAATGCGCAAATGAAGGAATTTCTCAAAACTCTAGTAAATAGGGGACAACATACACACATATCTATATGTATGTATATATATATATATAGTGTGTGTGTGTAAGTTGTGCTTGTAGATAAAAAGGGGTGGGGGAGTTGAGTGGGCAGAGACGAGCAGCAGTGTCCAGCTAGTGGGAGTCGCCCGTAACAAGAAACCATTTTTGCCAACAGTTTTTGCTGCAAAGGGTTTTTGATCCCTACAAACACACACACACACACACAGGCACACATACATATATATACCGCTTCACATACTTTATATGAGCCGTTACACATTTCAGCTCCTTAAAAAAATATATATATATATACACAAAAAAAAAAATGAGAAAAAAAATTACAAATTTACAACGAGAACACAAAAAGAATGGCATATAAAAAATACATGTTTTATTGTAGTATATTTTTCCCGCCATCGCTTCGTTCGTTCGTTACACACGACCCAAAACGTCAGCACTACCCTCCAAAGCCATCACACCCACCCCCCTCCACTCCCCACCCTAAACTTTCACACACACACAAACACACACATAACACCCAACGCACCCCAACCTCCAACGTAACCAACTTGAACTCAAGGCCCCCAACACACACACACTCAGACACACACTCACACACACACGCAGACAGAGACTGAGCTGACGTTGCCTTCTCCACTTCTTTTGGATTTTCTCATGGAAAATATTTTTCAGTTTTTATCACATTTTTCTTCTTTGGATTTCGCTTTTTTCGTTTCGTTTTTTTTATATGTATATATATATATATATATATATATAAACATTTTTTTTCCTGTTGTGTTTGAGCGCGCTTTATTTTCTGTTTTCTGTTTTTATACCCTTACCACGTGACCACTATAAATATGCCAGACAATGTGCGACCAACTCGAAAGTCTATAAAATAGTAAATATATACTATCTTCTGCTATATTTTCAAATTTCATATTGAAATTCTTGTACAAGTACTAAACTACAAGCTTCAGTGCACTGTGTGCCTGAGCTAGACAAGAGACAGGTGGACAGTAGAGAAATATTAAGACTAAGGAAAGTCATTCCAATTATAAACTTGGCTAAAGCATGTTTTTTTTTTTTTTTGGTATTGTCACGATTCATTACAGTTGATAGTGTAATATTTGGGTTTGCAGTATGGGAATCTGGATTTAAATTTAGTCGAGTAAGAGTCAAAGTTGAAGTGGTTTGCTGTGCACATAAAATGCGTTGCAATTTCCTCAGCGCAGAATGCTTACTTTTAACGTAAACTGGCAACGGGTACACAAAGAAAAAATTGGCTTACAATTTCAACACATTGTCAACAAGTTGTGCAAGTGAGTTCTATCCTTACATTTAACTGTCAAACGCAAAAAGCCTGTCAAGCATGTAAATAGTTGTCGACTTCAGAAGTATTCAGCTTAGAATTGTTGCATAACAATATTTTAAAGTGCATTTTACAGTCATCCAAGAATAAAAGACGACTTTAGAAGCCTTACTGTCCACAACTAACAAACACTTTAGCATATTCTCAAAACTAGACTATTTTAAGACGGGAAACGAAATGTCCAAGTTGCATAGAGTATCAAAGCGAAATATATCAAAATATCGTGGAAAATCTTAGCATGTAACTAATGACATTTTAAATATTTTGCACATGTGATAGATATTTCATACAGTTTATAATTGGTATGTTAAATGAGCAAATTGCAATTGGGAAAAATAACGATCACTTTAACATTTCAAACTCGGAAACAAAATTCCAACGTTTTTAAGAACCAGCTACTGCTGCCTAAATAATTAGTTCATATAAAATAAATGGCGCTAAATAAACCAGATGGATTTTAATCAAATTTGCACACTAGATCAAAAGACTAACAGACAAAAAAATGTTATAACCAATAATGTTATAACTCATAACCATTAACGAAGACTTTCAACACCGGAACCGATATAAGTTCCGATATCAAATTCTGGTTTTTATAGCTTCAATTCAGCTGTCAAGTTAAAAGTTAGCCAGAGTATTTAAGACTCGGTCATGCCAAAGAAAGCTTTTTCATTTATTTTTTTGTTTTGTGTATTTTTTTATATATTTTTTTTTTTGCTTTACAGTAAGGCAAGAAACGTCGTTGGCTCCACGAGTATAAAAGGGGGGTAATGGGGAACGGGAGGGGGGCTGCCGTGACGCAAAAAGGTTGCGAGCGGAAAATGAAAAAAGACATTACAGCAACAGCAACAGCAGCAGCAGCAGCAGCAGCAGCAGCACCGACGACGACGACTTCGGCAGCAATAATAAAAAAAAAAAATAAATAAATAAAAACACAAAAAGCGTCAGAGAACATAGCAAAGCGGAAAAAAGCATAACGACCGTTTCGTTCTTTTTTTATTATTATTATTTTCATTTTCTGTCTTTCTCCGCTCATTTGTTGTTGCTGTTGTTATTGCTGCTGCTGCCTGTTTTTTAAGCTGTAATTTTTTACTTGACGTTTTTTTTATGGTTTTTTCTGCAATTTTATCCTTTTTTTTAAATATCGATTTTTATGTCAACTTAAATGAAAGGTACACAGTTTTTCATTTAAAAGTGTATGGGATAGTATATATACTTATACATATATATATATATATACATATATATATATAAATATGTTTATATGAATTTACACATGTGTGCCTCAGTATATGCTTCTTCACTATTAATTTGTATGCCCTTACCACGCCCCCCTTCCACATCATTGTTGCATTTCAAATAACTGCACGTCAGACACATACAAGAAAACAACAGATTTCAATTTCCTTTCAGCAATTTAACAAAAAAAAAGAAGCGAAACGCATTTTGTATGCGGAACAAGAATGCGCAAAAAGACGCTTAAATATCCATATGGGACCATTATTAAAAAAAAACACCACTAGACAGACTACAGTTGATCATTTTGTGTTATATCAACTAGAGTTAAATGCAATAGTTTTGGCTTGTCTCCTTGAAACATTTCTAAAAGTCCCTTAAAACATTTAGTTACCTCCTAAACATACAGCCGGATAGAATTATCGTTTCTTTGCAGGCTGTCAACCTGAACTGGAAATTGAAATTGAAATTTAACAACCGATATTATAAGTATCGGTTTTCAAGTAACACAAATAAATCTTGACACTAACTTATAGCCTTTACCGGAATGTTTACACTTTATGTACCGGAAACGAGATATTATTCAATTTAACAACCTGTTTCTGTTGGAATATCTTTCTATTCAAATATATGAAATCAAATATATGAAATCAGTTTATGCTAAAAGTTTCCAAATAATCAGATTGTCAAACCGAAATGAGTTCAGGTTCCAATTCCGACTCCGGTAATAAGAGTTCATTTGGTAAAAATGCGATTAGGATTCCGATTCGGGTTTCAAAACCAATTTCTGAATACTTTGAAAAACAGCTAATAGAGCATTTGGTAAAAATGTTGACAGCCTCTTGGTAAAGGAGCCTTCAACTTTTCACATTTTTATCTTTCAAATAGAAATTTGCAACATGTAGAAAATAAATCAGGCTGATAAGGAAATGAGGGAAATTATATGCGCTAGATTTTAATCAAATTTGCAAGCTAGTTCAAAAGACTTGCTGATGACTAAAGTAACTAAAAATCATGTTTGAAGATATTGAACCTTTTTATGGCTTATAATCTATGATCGACCCTGCAAGGATTAATTTTTCCAATCTAGTCTATTATAAACCGACAAAAGCAGCCATAAACTTAAAACTAAAAGCAGAACGCAATTTGTTAGTACATACTAAAAAGTATATAAAACTCCCTATATACATACGTATATAAGTATATATATATATATATATATATATATATATGATATAAAAGTACGCACACACACTTATATGGAATGTAAAAATCCGTTTTTTCCCTCTGCCATAGCAATTTTCTTTCTTTTTCCAGATGCTTTTGTAATTTGTATAATTTTTTAACGTCGTCGCTGACGTCGTTTTTGTTGTTGTTGCTGTTGTTGTTGCTGCTGCTGCTGCTGCTGTCGTTATTTTTGTTGTGTGCTGGCTGGAATTATTATTTTTTTTTACATTTTCAATTTTTTTTTTTTTTTGTAACGTTTTTGCTTTTGTTTCTTTACCATACGAAGCAAAAAACTGTAATATAAATTTATGTGCTAACGTTGAACGGCAAAAGGGACACGTGGCAGGGGCAGGAAGGTATAAGTGGAGGGGGAGGAACAGCTTTCGCAGTGCGCTACAGATGACAAAAGTGAAAAATAAAAAAAAGACACACACACAGACAAAGTATGTACAATTTTTTACACAATATATCTGTATATACACACACACACACACACACACACACACACACATAAACACATATATACTACTTATGAAAGAAATACAGATAAAAACTTACTTAAACATAAAGTAAAAAGTACTCTAATGGGATTTTCCAAATTGACAAAGAAATTGTATGTGTGTATTATACTCGGCTAGGTGTTATTTTTTGTGGTTTTTAAGAGCCCTTAAAGAAAGCTGCAGAATTTTATAATTTAAAATTTCAGCAGAAAAAAACTGAAGCATCTTTACAAATGTCCTCCTCAAGTCTCATTCATAGATTCCTTCGTATTTTCCAAACAAAAAAAAAAACGTTTATAATTATGTTTTAAGAAAAGTTGCGATTGAGCTTAATAGAATGAGGAAACAAAATGCAAAAAAACAAAAAACAAAAAAACAAAAAGTTGACAACCAAACTTTTTTCACTCGTGCGGAATTGAATTTTTCCAAAAAGTTGATAAGACACGTATTTTACTGTTTGTTTCAATACTCTTTGAAGTTCATATCAAAGATGATCGTTTGTAAAAAAAGTAGAAGACATTGTATGCAGATTACGAAAATGTTGTACAATTTAAGAAAGAGAGTGACCAAAATCACTGAAATCAATTTCAAATTGAAATTAAACCTCATTCGATCAAAGCAAAATCGTAAAAGTCGATGGGAAAATGCAAGTTTCAACAAGTTAAATCACAATTAAACAGGTTACAAGCTATGCGCAAAATAGGATCAGAATGTGATCAGAGTTAAATAGGTAATGAGTACCTGTTTACTATGATTTCTTTGCTTTATCAATTAGATATATATATATATATATATTATATATATATATATATAAATCTGTAACAGGCTGAAGTATATATACATATTCTTGATCAGGATCAAAAATCGGGTTGATTTAGCCATGAACATGGCTACAACTACAACGGTTAGAGACTTTAAATTTTCTTGTATATCATAAGCATATCGAATTTCGATAGCAATAAAATCCACAATTTTAAGGAAAAACGTTTCTAACCGAGAAGGGAATATTAAACATCTGTAAAAATGACACCAAGCTAAAATTGGGTAAATAATTGGGTACAAGGCATCGACTTGTTTTCGTGCTAAGTTGTCAACTTGAGCCTGCAGTTCTGCTACTATTTATCTAAACAAAAACCCTGGCAACTCTAGCGCAAAAGAAATAATAAATAAGCAGTTTCTTAGCTGACGTTGTTGTTGATGCTGTTGTTATTCGCCGAGAAGAATAAGCGCGTTTGCAATAAGAAGAACTAGAAAAACAGTCTAATAAGAAACGCATTTGAAATCAATTCAAAGAATAAATCCATGCGTTCCCTTTTCTTCTTTCTGTTTATATTTGCTCGTTGTTTGTACACAATTGGCCGTCTTTGTTAAATTGGAATTGCTTGTTGTTGTTTTCATTACTATTAGTAATTTATTCTTTATTTATTTTTTTTTTGCGGCAATTCATATTTTTTAAAGAATACTGAAGAAGGCGACCAATATCGAAAAAGAAGTAGAAAAATAAAAACAAAATCTGTAATCCCTTAACTCAGCAAATTGCAGTTCCAAAAGCAGTTTGTCTCTGGGCCCCCTTTCTGTTTTTTATTTATTTTTTTTATTTTTATTTTGACTTTTGGAATGCGAATGTTACAAAAATAACAACAAGAACAACAACAGCCGAGCCTGAAGAGCAGTTGGAGTTGCCTCTCGTAGGCCAAGGAACTGCGCACGCAGGCGCGCCCGGCTGAGAAGATAGCCAAAGTGTACCGAGTCCAAATTGAAGTCCAAGATCAAGTCTGGCTAGCTGGCCAGCTCCAGCAACAACAGCAGCAGCAGCAGCAGCGGCAGCAGCAACTACAATAACAACAAAAACCACTGCAAGTGGTGGCCAAGTGCAATAACACTTACTCACTACTGATTCGAGATGGCAGATGGGCGATAGTCTGGTCCTGGTGTCGTGCCTCTTTTCGTGATTGCCCCCAGATTTACATATTTAGTTAATGTGAACTAAAAACAGTCCACAGTTTTTAAAAGGGGTTTAATATATAATTACATTTAGTTAAAATTTAAGTGAAAGAGTATGAAAAAAATATAATAAGGGTGTATCAGGGTGTATTCAAATGCAAAATGGTTCAATATTTATGGTAAGCATTGGGAAAATCCAAAGAAAAAAAATAAGACCAAAACTTATTTAATAATAATGAAAGATTGGCCTTCAGAGAGCAACAAAGTTGTGATTGTTGTGCCAACTAGATTATACTATTACCACTTGAAGAACCACAATAACTAAGTACTTGTTTTAAGTTTTTCTACGTAACGAATTTAAGTTCCGCTTTTGAGTACATAAAGTAAAATGTAAGCATTCTGGTGCTTTACAAAATTTCAATAAGTAAACGATTTCGGCACTGTTTTGACAGCCTGGAGTCAATTTCTCAGGAGTCGACACATGATTCTGATCAAAATTGAAAGTGAATTAAAATAAAATCTCATTCTTTCGATATTGCAATGATTTTAATGACAATTATAATAGATTATTGTTTGATGGCCTTTTTGTATACATTAAAATTAAATTATGTATTAGTAAAAGACGAGCATTGCTATTTTTTTTTTATATCGCTTTTCTTATTGATCACAATTATCGTGTTCGTCCACATTCAGATCTCAAATAGTGCTGAAGCTATTCTCTCCAAAATTGGCGCATCTCTACAGCTAGAGACGGCTACAATGTTGTTTGTGTATTGGTATCTGGAGAGCTGTAGCTGTGCCTGTAGCTGAAGCTGAGGCCTAGTCTGAGGCAGATACGCATGCCACCTTTTGCACACAGCAACTTTAAGCAACATCATAAAATGTTTTCAAAACAACAACAACAACTGCAAGCTACAACAAGATGCAAAAAAAAAATAGAATAAACCTGGAGCCCGAGCAACAACTTGCGACTTTACGATGCTCTACAACTATTATTGTTATTGTTGTTGCTGATGCTGTTGTTGCTGATGCTGATGCTGTTGTTGTTGCTGCTGCTGCTGTTGTTGTTGTTGTTGTTGCTATTGGTGTTATTTTTGCTTTTGTTGTTGCTGTTGCTGCTGTCTGCAAGTCCAAGTGCATTCGCCTTCCGCTTTTGCGCTGTCGTTTTTATTATTATTTTTTTATTTATTTTTTTTATTTATTTCTGTTTTTTTCTTTCTTTTTTTTGTATTTTTTGTTGCTAGTCAACGCTAGTCTGCAGTTCTTGACTTTTGCAGCTTCTACAAGCGAAACATTGCTGTTCCATTCTCATTGTTGTTGCTGTTTTGCTGACACAAAATCTAATAATTTTCAGACAGCAGGAACAACAACAAAAAGCGCACAGCGTCCAGTTTGGCGCGCGCACACACACAGGTATAGATACAAATGCAGATACAGATACAGATACAAATGTATCTTCTAGCTGGCTTTCATGTAATCTAAGGTGGCTGAACCTCAAGCCCAACTCCAAACACTAAGGCGGCGGGGGTCGGGTCAGTGTGGAGGGTAGAGTTGGTTAAAGCGGGTTGCGAGAGAAGACAGTATAAACAGGACTCACCATAAATAGAGTCCTAGCTGTAGAACCAGATTTACTTAGGGCTCGGCTCGGCATTCAGCCACAACTACCTTGCAAATACATCTTGAAAAATGCAATGTTTGTGGAAAAAAAAAAAACAATGTTTCCGAATTTTTTATCGGTTTTCAAAATGGCTTTTTTTAAACGATTAGCAATATAATTAATATATTAAAGTGAACGACTTAGCCTTGGTTCGAGCAGCAGCAGCATCGCAATTTACTTGTGAGACTTAATTTAAGATTAAAATCTGCCGTTTGACAATAAAGCTAACAATTTTTGTGGGAACACTCTTTGGTAGCGAGCAGACTTCGACTGACTGATTATGCGCCACATGAGTGCGACATTAAAGAACTTTTTCCGCGTTCAATTAAATGTTATTAATTAATTACAAGACAAAAAAGTTGGTCCTCGTTTTTAATGTTACAGTTTGGTAGCACTTTTCACATTAATGTCAGTGGCTGGATTTTGTCACGTGTCATTTTAAATCAACACCACCAAAGTGTAGCTGTGTGCTTCTTAGAAGGGAACTTTTGCCTGGCGAAGCCATTTCAAAAGTTTAAAATGACAAGTTATTAACAAAAGTGATTACTAAGACAAGAAAATTCAAAGTGGCTGACCAGCAAAATGCTTCTCGAAACTCATCATAAATATCAACTTTAAATTTCAAAAATCTCTAATAGAAAAAAAAAACGAGAAAAAGTATAGCTCAACTAAAAGTAACGATCCAAAAATGTGTGGTATTATTGAGAGGAGTACCGTTAAAAAAAAAGTGTAAGCCAAATTTGGAAATGATATTTTATAGCTGGATTTTACGATGCCCAACATTTCGTACATTTACATTGATTACGAGGAGGATTTACGAGGAGTCTGCGTTGTCTTCAATGTACGAGTGGCAAAATTACCGCTTGATTGAAATAAAAGTGCCGATCGGATTATTTTTACTACTGTTTGTATTTTCACATATATATGCAGTATTTATGCTTATGTCTTTTTTTTTTTTTTCGCTGATCTAAGCGCCACAAAACTTTCTTCCCACAGAGCCTCGTGGTAGGGGCTCAATTTAATTGATTGTTTTCGGACTTTTTCTCATCTCTACACTACAAATATTATACTTATTATGATAAGGCTTTGATAAGCTTATCATTCGATTCGAAAAATCGCATTTTACACAAATCTTTGGATCTAGTTAAAAGAAGTAGAAAGAACCATATATCACTACTACTAAAATGATATATTAGAAACCGAGATTAGACTGCCAATAGTTCTTAAATAGAAGTTCAGTTACGTTTTTTCCATATACTCGTACATACATATGTACACATGCAATTTATGTATTTATTTTGTTTGTTTTCTTTTTTGGAAGCAGGTTCAAGAACATGTAACGTAAAAAGAAAATGAAAAGCTGCTGCATCAAAGCACTGGGCTGGCCTATTAGAGAGGAGGGGGAAGGGGAGCGGGTAAGCTATTGCAGGTGGCAGCTGTAGGCTCTCTGGCGTTTTTTTTTTTTGGTTTTTTGTTTTTTTTGGTTTGGTTTGGGGCTTGAAAAGCGAAAGAGACGCTAGCCAAGATTCGCAATGGGAAAAACTCGCTTCAGGTGTTCTTGTTGTTGTTGTTGTTGTTTTTGTTTGGGGCTTAGCAGCAGCAGCAGCAGAAATCTTTATGTGGGCTCCCTGACTTGGGGAAGCAACGCGCACATTCATCAAGAAAACTGTCATCGTTTTTTGTTGCCCATATGTGTGTTTGTGTGTGTGTGTGTGTATGTGTGTGTGTGTGTGTGTGTTTGTTTGTATCTTGTATCTGAAAGTACGTTAGCCTCGGTCACAGATTCTAAATCATATATGCGAGCTTTCTGCAACTTTTTTTCGTTTGTAACATTTTGTGCCAAGACGCAACTTGCTATCTCTCTCTCTTTCTCTCCTCTCTCTCTCTCTCTCTCTCTCTCTCGCTCTCTCCCCCTCTCTCTCTTTCTCTCTGTTTATTTGTCTTTCTCTCTATATCTCTGCCCATACTGTCATTTGTGTCGTGTGTTTGTTTATGTCTATGTTTCGGCTGTTTTTTTTTTGTTTTTGTTTTTTTTTTGTTTTTTGCTCACTTATCATATTTTTGCGTCTAATATAAACTTAATATTACTTTTGTATATACATCTGAACATAATAACATAACAATGCCAGCTGCTGGAGGGCGACCGCAGAATTATCGATATACAAAAAAAAAAAATATAAATAAATACAATAAAAAAAATAATTACTACCTTAGCCCAACCGAACTTCGTATACCCTTACAGGCCGAAGTCTATCTGCTGCTATTTCGTCCCATGAAAAACGCACACAAATCTTTAACCTGAAAGGGAACACTTTTCTCTTTTGTAACCAGACCCGATTTGATGTGTATTATGAGTAAATATAGCCATAACCAAAATATAAACTTTACACCTTAAATAACGGAACCGGATTCAAAGTAGTAGTGTTTTTGATACCTGCTTAGATGTATGATATAGTGGCTCCGATCCGCTCAATTCTAACATATGACAACTGTAAAGTTGGCGACATGAGATGCTGAACAAGAATATATATACTTTATGTGTATTCCATCTAACCAACAATAATAGAATACACACGGCAAGGGCATAGGAACACACAAATAGCAAAAACTATGTGTTCAGTAAACAAAAAGAGCTCCAGAGGTGAAACAGGCATAGTTACATTGCCAGTTCTTATTGTGCTTTTTCCTTTTCTTTTTTTGTTTTGCCATTTTTTATTTGTTGCGGTTTGTCGCATCTTTTGGGTTTTTTCTTTGGTTTTTTTTTCGATGTTTTTACCATTTTTGTTTTTTTTTTTTGTTTTTTGCACAACCTGTTCTAAGCATCTGCATCTAGCCGAAACTTTTTGTACACATTAAGGTCCATATGGTGAAGTGAAGAAGAAACTGGCTAAAAACAAAGGGGAAGTAACTTGCAGTTACATAATAAAGTATGTAGATATGTATATATATAAATGTGTGTATAGCCATGACCTCAGACAAAAGTCGACTTGTCGATTCGAGTGGGAGGTGTACAAAGGTGTATCTTTAGGCAATTTTTGAAGATTCTCCGAAAAATGAGAAACACAAGAAACGATAACTTCGATAACACTCGAAAACTGTCACAGGACAAAGTATTCTCAGATACCGTGGCAAAATGAAAATAACAAAAAACAAGTTAAAAATAAATTTTTAAAAAAAATGAAGAAAATCCAATCAAAGAGACAGAAATAAAAACACAACCAAATTAGTAGGGACCACAAAAAAAAAACACACACACAAAAAAAAACATCCACAAATAAAAAAAAGGCAGTTGATGATGATGATGATGGCTCAAGAGCTGCGCTTGAGCTGAGAATTTTGCAATTACCCATCTCCCCTTGAAATTGAGTTTGGTTTCACAATTCTTTTTCTTAATTTTTATTTTTTTGTAGTTTTTGCGACTACTTTATAATTTATTGCAAATTTGTATGAGAGTTAAAAAAAAGACAATAATAAAAGGAAATTTGTTCAATTTGGCTTTGATATCGCTTTATCAGGGCATATAAGAACTGTCGACCTCCAACCCACACTCCCCCCCCCCCCCCCTTGGTATGCAAAAAAGAGACAGAAGCAAAGCAGCATTGAATTTTGAGTTGTGTTTTTTATACCGATTCAACCGATTCCGTCTGGCATTTCAAGTGATTTACTCTTTTGATAATGTACAACTCTGATGCACGCATGTAACTGTCCCTGTCTCTGTCTCTCTCTCTCCCTCTCTCTCTCTCTCTCTCGCAGTCTCTGTCTCACTCTCGCTTGTATTTCTTATGCGTTACATGTGTATCTTGTGACTTATATACAATTTGAGCAAATATCTAATAAAATGAAGAACGAAAACTTGCACCTTCCGCACCCACGCACTCTCACAAAAAAATAAAAATAATAATAAAAAAAGAAAAAAAAAAAAATTTTAGCTACTGCGACTATTTTATATCCATTAATAAAAATATGAAGGTGTTCAATATTTACGGTTATCGAATTTTTGATATCGCATATCGATATTTGTTGTATTGTGATTAAATTGATTGACAAATTGAAGGCACATAACTTATAACCAGGATGGCAAATTGAAAACAAAAGTTAGAACGAATTTGAATTTGAAATACGATTGGGTTTAGAAAGTATGTGGCACATGAATATATATATCTATATCTATAATTATCTATATCTAAATAAATATATATCTATACCTTTTGGGAGACATGATTTCACACACTTCATTTGTCATTTCATATTCGAATTTCTTCAGCAAAAAGTGTTCAGCAAAGTGGAAGAAAACCTGACAAGATAAGCCTCATTGCGTATATACCCCATGGTTGATTGTATGAGTGCATAGGATATGTTGATAACAAGGCAAGCAGGCAGGGGGGGTGCACGGCTCACAGCTCTCTCAGCTCTTAGCTTTTAGCTCCCTGGCTGTGGGTTTTTGTATGGGTTTTGGCCACTTGTTATTTTGTTCAGTGCAAAGTATAAATGAAGTTTTTGCTGTTGTTCCCTTTTTGTGTGTTGTTTTGGGCCGCGTCTTTCCCCATTGCATGCGCCTTGGATGTAAAGTTCAGTTTCAGTTTCATTTTTTGCTTTTATTTGATTTTCCATTTTTTGCGTTTCGTGTTTTTTATTTTGTGGATGTGTTTTTTGTGCTCATAGTTTTCTGGCCGCGCCAAAAAGGCAAAAACCGAGCAACAGTAAAACGAGATTATTTTATTTTTATTTGTAATTTTTTTT
Organism: Drosophila macrothrix; assembly: GCA_035042055.1. Taxonomy (NCBI): domain Eukaryota; kingdom Metazoa; phylum Arthropoda; class Insecta; order Diptera; family Drosophilidae; genus Drosophila; species Drosophila macrothrix. The sequence goes on from JAWNLX010000587.1 coordinate 6,277,910, forward strand.
GTTGTATTTTTTTTTAATATTTTTTTGTTGTTGTTCTTGCCTTGATGCGACTAGAGTGGTTGCTAGCGCAAGGGGGTCGGGGTATTGGCGGTGGGAAATAAGATACAGGGGGTGGTATAAGGGGCAAAGGACTAAGAGCGAACACAGTGCCCCACAGAATGGGGCGATGGGGGACAGAGGAGGGCAGCTGTTGGATCTCCTTGGTGGGCGGGGTAAATAAATTAAATGCTTTTTGCTCGACTTTATTTTGCTGGCGATGTTTGCCTTGTTTTAATATTTTCCTTACCTTCTTTCTATCTATATATAGCTTTTTTTTCTTTTTTATCTTTGTTCGCCAGAAGTTATCGACTTACTGCCAGTTAGCCATGATTTATATGCATATATATATATATATATATATATATATATGTAAATGCACGTTTATAAACTGTTAAAACATGCTATTCAAAATTATATTTACAAGCGAGTTAATTTTTGAATTAAACGAGAATTTGAATTCAATTCAATCCAGTCTTTAGATCAAACTTCAAAAGTAAATTTCTCTTAACTAAACCAAACAAAAACTCATTCGAAATCGTACCTCAATCTTACCTAGACTCATATAGATTAAAGTGGCAAAGTTCTGACTAATCTCATATACAATATATACAAAAGATATGTATATATATACATATATATTGCAGTAACATACATAACTCCAATACACAATTAAAAACTCGAACTACTGCATTTCCTGATCGATCTGAATAAAAGTAATATATTTGAACGAAAGTAAGAAAAAAATACAAGCAAATGAATTGCTCCAAAATAACATGTAAAATCGGAATGAGTAATAAATCAAATGGAACCAAATAATGTAAAATACACACATATATTTATATAGACATATATACAAATATCGTGAAAAAAAACTCCCTCAGTTCACATACTACATGAAGAGGCTATAGAACAAATGAGGGGGGTCGGTCAGAGGGGGGTTCTGATAAAGCATAGCGTTCCGATGCAAACGCGGATAAATTAAAAAAAAAAATAAATAAAATTTAAAAAAGAATGAGAAAAATGGGGGGAAAATGCATGAATATAAAAATGTATATTTCAGTAAAGGCATTAAAAACAATTTCTAGGGCTTGGCGTGCAAAGTGCACGACTAGCAAATACCCTATCAGCAAATTGTGTGCTGTGCGTGTGTGTGAATGAAAATTTGGAGAAGCATCTCCAACCCCATAAAGTATTCATTGTATAAAGTATACATTCTTGATCAGGATGAGCAACCGATTCGTCTGAGCAAGCCGGTTTCAGAGACAATAAGAGCTGAAGCATTCAAATTTGAAATATAAGTTCTCACATGCCGTGTATCGATAAGAATCGATTTCCGAAAGTGATACCAGACACAATTGTAAACAACAAGAACAAGAGCAAACTTATCTATAATAAAAGATACAACTGTGAAGATAAAATCTTTCAATTGATAAACTGTCAAAAAAATATACATTTTTATAAGATATCGGATAAGAAACGCATATTTTGTCAACCAAAACGTATTTTCATATTTAGTAAAGCACACTATTTAAAAGTTGGGTTCAGTTTATCAACAAGTCGAACTGTCTCGACTGGAGCATTCTAAATGATTTTTATAACTTTCAATGGGTAGCCAGCCCTATTTTTGTGGGTACAGGCTATAAACAATAACCGACCACAAATCGTTTTACGATGCATAACTTCACAAAACAAATACATGCATGTTTCAGTTAAGCTTCTATACACATATGTGCATGCATACATACATATAAATATATTATCCAAGTCATATCGTTTGGAATATAAATTGACCATCTTCGAGGGCGTCTTTTATCAACTCGCTCTACGCTCTTGGGGCTAATGCAGGGAGCGCTGGATATGATGCAGAGCGGGAGGGGGGGAACAGCAGTTAGACGTCCGGAACGTATCGCAAATGTTTTTTTTTTTTTACTTTTTTTTTACTCTTTTATTTTATTTGTGTTTTTCTTTTTATTGTACTCCTATTGTTTGGTTTGCTTTTATTCAACGGAAATAGTTTTTATCTATGGCACACAGACTTTGCTTTTAGCTTATGCTCTACTATTATTTTCTTTCATTCTTTACTTGCTGCTTTTTTCTTCTTCTTCTCTCTTTTTTTCTTCATCAATTTTTGTAAGCATTTGTTAGATTTTTGCTCGTTTTTAAACCCTATACAGAGTAGGTTGAATAGGAGTTTATGATTTCTACAAAAATACCGAAATTAAAAGGAATTTTGCCCTTTTAGTCTGAAAGTCTGTATATCAAAAACTTTATGTAGGGTATTAGCTAGTCGGCATATTTGCTGTTATTTTTTTATTCTTCCTTTTTTAGCTTCAAGTTATCAGTAAAATTTGCCTAACGGTTTCTCTTGTAGAGGGTATTATAGTTGTGTCGTGAAGTTTGTCAAGCTTTGAGCCCTACAAGTATATATATTTTTGATCAACATCACTAGTCAAGCCGTGTCGACATAGCCATGCCATTTGTCCGATTTTGTACATCAATTTTCTAAAAAAGAATCGGTCATAAGAAGTTCTTATTTAACAAAATATCCGAAACAAACTCATCAGTTAGGCGGATAATTAAGTTCTTTACAACAAATCGTGGAGATTGGACTTCTATAACTTATAGCTGCCATAGCTGACTTCCTGCATAAAAAGCTTTTTTGTTCAAGTTAGCCTAGCAAAACTCGCCAGCTAAGCGTATTATTGAAAAACCTAAAACGTGGACATAAGTCTAACAACATCAAAGTACCATATCATATAATTTTAATAGGAACAATAGATCCGTTTATTTAAGTTTTTGGCAAAGTTTAAATGTCGGCAATTTGATTGCGGTCGTCAAGGGAATCCAATCGTCGACAGAGGTTATTTGCATTGGGTTATTATTTTTTCTTTATAGTTTTAATTGTGTATTTTGCTAGTGTATTCAGAGACACAATCACACTATATAAATAAATAAGATAGCCGTGTATATTATATACATTTAATATGTATACAGATATCAACGATATTTGTGTGCATATTTTTGCTCTTTTTTCCGTTATTATTTTTATTACTTTTTTTTACTTGGTTCCTTCGTTTTTTCTGTAATTTGATGTCTTTGTTTACATATTTTTTTAATTATAAATAAGCGCTGATATCAGCGGTGAGGGGCGTAAAGAGCAAGATATGAGAATAGAAAACCAAAAAAAATATATATACATAAATACAATGACTGATACGCACAACAAAAAATTGCCCCAAAAACCCCATAGAGTTGCAAAAATAAAAAAAAATACCCAGTTCGGGGAATCTACTTAAAAAAATTGTTCTTATTGTCTTTTACTGTTTTGACGAAACTTTTGCCTTCCTCAAATGGCTGCAGATCGTAAAATTGATTGGTCAACAATAAAACTTACATAATTCACATAAATTCATATGTACAACGACAATACATCGATACATATATGTATATATATATGTATATTTATATATAAAAGTATAAACAAATAATATTTACATAAAACTCGTCGCAAAACTCGTCGCAAAAAAACCAAAGTAAAAACTTTTCATAAATTGTGCGCAATAAAAAACAAAAAACATTTTTCAGCAGAATTTGTCCGTTTTTTTCCTGCTTTTCCCCCTCATATGGTACATAAAGTATACAAAACACAGTGCAGTTTTTTGTTTTGCGGCACATATTCAATTCAATATTTTTTTTTAGACATTTCTCGATCTGAAACACTTGTGTGGCCTCCTCGTTAAGCAAAACCAAATTTTGTCATAAGTTTTTGCGAAAAAATAAATGAAAAAAAATTTTATCGACAATAATCATAACAAGGCCATGGGCTTTGTTGTTGTTGTTATTGCCTGCCTAACTCAACTCTCTCCGTCTCTCCGCCTCTCTCTCTCGCTCTCACAGACACACTCTCCATGTCGTTGTTGCTATTTAGCGATTTGGATGAACTTGAAATTTTGGAGAGCCAACAAAACAGCGAGGTAATTGAAATGTGTGTGAGTGGAACGCGCGTCACAGTCGCGTCGCAGTCGCGTCGCAGTCGCGTTTAGCCGCCACACTCCACACACATACAAACAAGCAAACTCTCGCACACACACACACTCGCACACAGATAAAGGCTTGCACTCGAAATTGCGTTGAAGCTGCGTCAAAAGCGGACAGTGGAACGCCGCGCATACGAATGTCGTTATGAAAACAAAAAAAACTAATAAAGCAGCGGACAAAAACAAACAGCCAACTGACAACAGCAACGCTGGCAGCAGCAGCGGCAGCGGCACCGGCAGCAATTTGCAATTTTAATTTTGCGTGCTTGTTTTTTTTTTTTTTTTTTGTATATACTGTATTTGCACAATTAAAGTTAAAAATAAAAAAACGAATGAGGAGCAATAACAAACTTTAAAAAAAAAAACTCAATTGCAAATTGCTTGGCTCATTTTGCGGGCGCCTTTTTTTTATATTCGCGCGCGGGAAAGGCGGAAATTGCTCGTGTCTCTTTCGCACTGCCTCTTTTATAATTGACAAAGCCGCACAAAACAAAAAAACGACAACAACAAAATAAGATAACAACAACTCCCAATAAAAACAAATATATAAAAAAAACCAAAAAGCCTAGCAAAAAAAATTAATTACCAACTGAACAGAAAGCAAAACACAAAAAACAAAACAATATAAAAAAAACTGACAATTTTTAATCTGCTTCCTTTTGTTCTGCTTTTTACGAATTTATTTCTTGTTTTAAGTTTTGCTGTTTTTTTTATGAAATTAACTTTAAAAGCGTTTTGCTGTGCAAAATTCATTTAAAACAATTGTCAAATATAAGCAGGCAATATTTTTGAATTATTATTAATTATATATGCCAATTGCAATTTCAATTTTAATTCCAATTTGAACAAAAGCAAAAACAACAAAGCTGGCAAAGTCAACAAACCCGGAAAGAAACCTTTCAGCGAGAACAACGGAATTTTATCGTAATACTTTATTTTTGAATCATGCACTTGCAAAAAATAAAAGCAAAAAAAAACAAAACAAATAATTGAGTAAAAAGACAGAAAAAGAGTAACAGCTAATATTTAAAAACAAAAAGAAACCGCAAACAATACTTTTATTTCTTTTTCAGCTAAAAATAACATTTCCACTTTCCTGTTTTTGTTGTTGTTATTACTGTTATGTTTTTGCTTAGCTTTTTGGCACAACAAATAAATAATAAAAAAAAATATATATATATATTGTTTTGGATTTCTCACCTTTATGAGTTTTTTTGAGGTCTTCAAATGTTTTTTGTTTGTTTTCTTGCACAATTTATTTACTGCTTTTTATTTAAATACCACGCAGGCAGTTCTTTGGTAAATTCATTCATACATTTCGCGGCGTACACAAAAAAAAAAAATTGCATGGCGCGCTTTTTTCCATATAAGCTAACGGCTAACGGTTTATGACGTATTGATGTATTGCGTTGACTTTTACTTGTCTGCGCCGATCCACCAACCGACCGGCTTAACAGTTAAATATCAACTGAAATTGTTTTGCAGCCAGAGCGAAAAAGTGTGCAGCCCTTGCTGCTGGTACTGCTGCTACCCAGCCCTCGCACCATGTTGTTTTTTGCATTTATCGATAAAAATGTGATTCGATTACATGACAACCTCAATAAATTGAACTACATAAGCGTCAGAATGACTTTAACTACTCCAATATGTGCGTATTTTCTTTTTATTTCAATTCAAATTTAAGAATTCAAATAAGCTTAACATGGTTGTGCAGAAATATTTAAATATCGATTGTGTGAATTGCAAAACACCTGATCTGGTGAACAGCGACGAAGCCGATGTCTGTTAGCTGTTGAACGGCAAAGGGGCAAGTAAACAATAATTTCAGTCGCTTATCAGATGTAGAAAAGAACAGAATCACAAAAATATCACCAAAATGCAGGTCAAAGTTTATCAGCTGCAACCGATGGTCGCTAGACTGGGTCGCCTCATTTGTCAGCTAGTATAGATTTGGATGCCGCACGCTGCATATAAGAGGAGAGCGAGATCTGAGCAGAAACTTAAAAAAAAAAATAAAGTCGATCATCATGCAAAATTTGCGATCTGCTGCTGCCTGTCTGCAAACAAAACTCTGTTGTCCAGTTTATGCAGCTGCTCGAACGTTAACATTGAACAACAACAGCTGTCAGCGTCATCGGCAGCAACAGTCTGCTGTCAACTTCGCCGCACCGATATTTCATGTGCCGGCACAAGCAACCGGCACGATCAGAAACTGTTCAGGTTTAGACGCAGTAAGTTTGTGTGCGCGTTAAAGAATATATAAAACTTTTCTAATAACTATTCACGTATACACATTAATTTAAAAGTTACTAAGTGATAATCTAAACAAGCAATTCTATTTAACTTGGTCGAATTCGTGAATATGTCAATTATGTGATCTTTAATTTGAAACCTTTCTATGAGAAACACGTCGAGTTTCTTGTTGCTTTTGCTATTGTTCCTGTTGCGCTTTAGGGTTAACAGCGCGTGCTTCGAAGCTGACCTTGAAAGAGTTACTTGAATCGCCCTGTGCTCGCTTCGTGCTTAACGCATTTAAGTGCCTACGCAAAATAATATTCTGATCTATCTGCTATTTGTACATTTTTTGCAATTGTCAACAGATGTTGGTTAGCAGTGGCGCGTTGGGCGTGACACGACGAGGGGCGAGGAGGCGACGACGCCCAGTTGATTTTGCCATTAGCAGCTGACATTTAAATTAAGTTAAATTTTCTTTGGATGCACGTAGCCCATTTTTCCACACAAATCATAGTACAGTGATCACTCCACAAATGAGATGATGCTTTTATTTTTTTGAGAACATTTTGAAAATATCCTTTGATAGATAAACATATAGATATATTTTCCACTACAAAATTAAACTATTAAAATTTAAAATTTCTTTATATCGTGAATTGAATTTATCCGTTTTTTTTTTGTGCATTTTGGAAGCATGAATTTAAGATTTTCACTTGGAAAATCATATGCATTTTCTCATATCGGATGCATTTCCTTTGTTTCTCAACTTTTTTTATTGTCGTATTTTATGAGTGTTCTAGTTGCAATTTTCTTGGAAGCAATGAAAATATAAAGTAAGCAAAGCGAAAAAATTATTGTTTACTGGAAAATTGCTTTTGTTCTTTATTCGAGCGTAAATGATGTGAATTTTTGGCTTTCCACACGATTTGCAATTATGTATATATTCAGAAATGATGTCTAAAAGTAGCTAAAAAGCTGTTCTAGCTGGATTATTATTATTATTTTTTTGATAAGATGTTGACTTCTGAGACGAATCGACCAGCGATTATGATAGTGTATTTTGTTGCCCCCAGCTAAGTCGCTTATCGTTTAAATATAACTTGAACTTTTGACACATGCCAGCCGTGATAAGCAATAATATAGCTCGAGGGGGGTCTAAAATGGGATACTCTGGCGTCCAGCTAGCAACCTGTACCTGCCCCATAAAAATACAGACAGACAGCCAGACAAAATGAAAAAAAAAAAAATTAGTTGACTGCACACGCGAACGAAGAAAATAAAGTAATCTTATCGTGCAACAAGAATGTATATACATATATATAGGGAGAGAGGGATCAGCATTATTCTCTTATCAGTACAATAAAATTTTCCGATGTTTTTTTATTTGAACTTAATGAACCGTTTCTATGCAAAAACATACAAATATTTGTGTTTTCAGTTCGCGATCGCATCGATTAGAATTCATTGCAATTTTGATCATTGTCGCGATCGCAACTATAAATCACAACACAAATCAGAATTAATAATCTGATCCAGGGTATTACTTAAGAATTGACAGCACTAATAATCACTTAAATACAATGCAGAAAATGGAGGATCAGAAAATGTTGCAGGCCACGCTAAAGGAGAGCGATCCCGAACTCGCTGCGATCATCATAAAGGAGAAGCAGCGTCAGCTGGAAGGTCTCGAGATGATTGCCAGCGAGAATTTCACCTCGGTGGCTGTGCTGGAAAGTTTGGGCTCCTGCTTGACCAACAAATACTCGGAGGGTTATCCCGGCAAGCGGTAAGTCAACAACTATCTACACACCTGGACAGTGAATTAGGTGTGAATTAGGTGCGAGGTGCATCCAATTAAGAAAACGTTCATTTCTCTATTAACTTTGTTGACAAAAGCTAAGATTTGAATATATCAATTATAACACGGACTTAACTGAGCTATCAAATAATACTAAATGGGCCGGGGACATTCACTGGGAATATAAATTAGAGTCTTGGAGCTTAGATCAGGGAATAAATAAACAATTGCATAACCACATCAATTGTCTCAGAACTGCTCTACAAATGCTCTTAAGCCAGAAAAAAACAATGGAAGGCACGAAGGATTTATAGAAACCGTATCAGCAATCGATTATCGTATTTTGTTATTCCTTGAAAGTGATCCTTTTTAGATTAGATTAGATTAAAACAGAAAAAAAAACTTGGCATTATTTGAGAGGTTCAATAAAATGACACAGCAGTCTCTGGAATGCTAGAAATCAGATATTAATTTGTTTGCTTAAGAATGTCAAAGGAATCGTTAGCCAAGTTTGTATTGTCTTCACACCTAGTTTACTGTCCAGATGTTTATCCATCTATGCTGATCCATTTCTAATCTATATGTAAACGTCTACACACAGCTACTATGGCGGCAATGAGTACATCGATCAGATTGAGCGAATGGCTCAGTCGCGTGGCTTGGAGCTCTTCAATTTGGATAGCAGCGAGTGGGGCGTCAATGTGCAGCCGTATTCGGGTTCTCCGGCGAATTTGGCTGCGTATACAGGCGTGCTGCGACCACACGATCGCATTATGGGCTTGGATTTGCCCGATGGTGGACATTTGACGCATGGCTTCTTTACGCCCAGCAAGAAAATCTCGGCCACATCGATATTCTTTGAGAGTATGCCTTATAAGGTTAATCCGGTGACGGGCATCATTGACTATGATAAGCTCGCGGAGGCTGCTCGCACCTTCCGTCCCCAGATCATCATTGCGGGCATCTCGTGCTATTCACGTCTCCTGGACTATGGACGCTTCCGCAAGATCTGTGACGAGGTCGGCGCCTATCTAATGGCCGATATGGCACACGTTGCCGGTCTCGTTGCCGCCGAGCAGATACCCTCGCCATTCCAATACGCGGACATTGTGACGACGACAACGCACAAAACGTTGCGTGGACCACGTGCCGGTGTCATCTTCTTCCGCAAGGGTGTGCGCAGCACCAAGGCCAACGGTGACAAGATCCTGTATGATCTGGAGGATCGCATCAATCAGGCCGTATTCCCAGGTCTGCAGGGTGGTCCGCATAATCATCAAATTGCTGGCATTGCCACCGCATTCAAGCAGGCGAAATCGGTGCAGTTTAGGAACTATCAGGCGCAGGTCATCAAGAATGCGCAGACACTGTGCAAGGGTCTGATCAATTTGGGCTATGAGGTGGCCACAGGCGGCACCGATGTCCATCTCGTTCTGGTCGATTTACGCAATAAGGGTTTGAGTGGCGCCCGCGCCGAACTGATTCTCGAGGAGGTTGGCATTGCTTGCAACAAGAATACGGTGCCGGGTGATAAATCCGCACTGAATCCGTCCGGCCTGCGCTTGGGCACACCGGCGTTGACCACACGTGGCCTGCTCGATAAGGATATGGAGCAGGTGGTCGCCTTCATTCATGCAGCGCTCAACATTGGCGTTGAGGCGGCCAAAGTCACTGGCGGTCCCAAATTGGCCGACTTCGCCAAGACCCTGGCCGAGAACAGTGCGATCAAGCAGAAGCTGGAGGATCTTCACAAGTCCATCATCAAATTCAGCACCAGCTTCCCACTGCCCGGCCATGGTTCCCTGTGAAAATTGCAAAGATTGCAGAAAAAAAAAAAACAAGCAACAACAGCCCATTCACATATATATATATATATATAAGTATATATAACTATGTTCTGATTACTCAAAAATATTGTTTCCAATCTCCAGTATGAATTTATATGGTGATGTCCGCATTAATATATCAATTTCATGATTAATCGTTAAGATATTAAAAAGCCAACTTTCTAAACAAATGAAAATGATTTGCGTTTGTATTTATTTTTGATTTAAGTTTTTGATATTTATTTTCGATTCAACTGGTCCATGTTGCAATATGGCTATATACATATATGAATATAATTCTATATTCTATAGGTACACACGTAACTACAACTAACATTTAGCTACAATCCGAATGAAGCAACTTCGATATACGTAAAAAGTATATACATCAAAACTTACTCATGCATATTCAAATATATATATATATATATATATATATATATATATATGTGTATGTATATATCGATTCTTATAACAGATCTTTCATAATACTTGGTCACTTAGCACACATATCAAAAACATAGAAAGTTCAGTACATCAACGATTCCTTATTGGATTTTATTTAGAAATTTAAATAGCTTGTTTCTTGCCTGGATGGATATAGCTGGACTATCTATAGAAAACTTGGGATTTATACATTTTCATACGAAAAATAATTAAAATTAATCTCAATTCTGTTAAACATACGTTTTTCATTTACAGTTTCAAATCACAAGATAATTCAATCGATTTGTTTGCGAGAGATCTTTATATAGAAAAAAATATATGTTGCGATTTTATGTTAATTATAATGTGTAAACTTGATAAGTAAGAAAATCTTAGGCATATCTTATTTATTTATTTATACATACAGTTAACAATTAGTATTTCTTTTCTTTCGATTACTGAAATTGTTTCGAAATATTTTCCACATTTAATCAGAGAAGTATTCATTCATTCATATTAAGTGTATCATTCATTCCTACATATATAAAATAGAATAATTATGTAGAGGTATTTGAAAATCGGTGTGCTTTCTGAAACCTATATTAGATATGCCTCTAGCCTAATTGAACCTGTTCCGCAATCCAATTCACTTTTCCAGTTTTTCATTTATGGCAGGCATTTAATGCTGTTTTAGGTTCTTTCAACATTTTTAAGTGTGTAACATTTTCGAAAATTGAACGGTCAAAATTTTGATTAACACTGAGAATGCGATTACTTATTTGAGTGGAAAATTTAGCAAGCTTTGAATTTTGCATTTGATATTAAAAGAAGTTAAGAACGCAACTTAAGAGTTAACAATATATTTTAAGTAAAAAATTCGTGTTAGTTATTTAAAAACATACACATTTTTGCTAAAGCAATAAAGATATAGATGAAGGGAAATCGGTCTATATCTTTTTAATATTTACACAATTTCTGATGTGAAATGTATACATTTTTCAATATTGTATGAATTTCCAACTCAAATTCGGTTGGTTTAGAGAAACTGAAAGAAATTCGAGTGTATTTCAATTGGAATACGAAACAGATTTGACTAACTGGGGTTGTACACATATATATACATAGCATTTTTACAACTTTGACTGATTAGCTAATGATCTAATAAAAAATATCGATTATATATATGTCTCACTTTCTCTCTCTCTCTCTCTCCCTCTCTCTCTCTCTGTCTCTCTCCTATTGTGTGTGTGTGTTTGGCTATATTCGAGCTTAGTTCAATGGCTGATCGGGAAAATCGATTTTGGTCAGCTCCTTGCTCTGACGCGCATCGCGATGAAATCGGGAATTGTGCGTGGAAAGCGACCATTTCGTTTTGAAGTTCTTCATGCAGATGAAGCACTCGTGCTCCTTGCTCTGGATCTCCGAGTGCCTGGATGCGATGTGTCGCCTCAATGCATTCATCGACTGCAGTCGTCGATTGCAGAAGCTGCAAATGAGCGCAACTCCGGTTGCGGCACTCTCCTCAACGGTGGCAACGGCTCCCGACCCAGCTGCTGAAACAAATGAATAATAACAACAATAATTAATCATTGTGTGAGTAACAAAAGCAATACTGTACTCGTACTTAAGTAAAAAGTCGATTCGATTTAAGCAGGAAATACATATAGCTTTTTGGCTTTTATTACGTGTATTTTTTATTTGATTTTATGTTGCAATCATTTTCAATGAGTTTTATCTCTTTTTTCTTTTAGTAAAGACCAGAAAATTTTAATCTATATATATATATATATATACGATATATATATATATACATAAATACATGCATATTTGGTTCTCTTCACATTCTTGTTTTTCATTTCATTTTCGTTTTTATTAATAAATTACACAAATACTAGACACAAATATTTAAATTGATTTTCGCTTTATTTTGTTACCCGTGCAGAGTTTGCAGGTTTTTTTCTGAGTTTTAGTGGGCTGTTTTCTTGAATTCTTCAATATCTTCAATATTCGGTATCTCAACTTGAGCAAATATAGTCGTTTTATACGATTCACTATAGTCGACTGCTTTAATTGCTTTCGTTCCCTTTTGCTTGCAAGTTGCAAGTTGCAAGTTTGTGACTTTTCGTCTTCTTTTTGTTGTTGTTGTTGTTTGATTTTCTTTTTCCATATATAAAAAGATACAATAAACTTGTTTACAGTTAAGAACATCTATATGTGTAGTTACTATATATGTATATCATATGGCTGGCAATTTTGTGAGAACAAGTCTGTCTGCAAGGGTAAATCAAACTTCGGCATGCCGAAAGCAGTTTTTTGCTATTTCAGTTGTTGTTGTTGTTTTTTTTTTATCTGGTAAGTTTTCCTTGAATATATAAAATAATACGTATGAGTTGTTCAATAAACATTTAGCCTTTCAATTAACTATCTTTAGTATGTGTGTGTGTTGGATGTGAGTGTGTATACAGCTTATGACATGTATTTATATTTACTTAAAAATAGCCAATTAAATATGATATTATGTCTAAAGTGTACGATAGCCAAATAGTTTTGGAAATTGGAGAAAGGGTTTTTCTAGTTTAAGCTTAAAATAACTAAATAATAATTTACAAAAGTTTGCTTAAGAAAAAACCAAAAAAAAAAAAAAAGAAAAGAAAGAAGAAAATATTGAAATGATTTTGTTTTGTTTTTTCCTTCAGTTTGTACAAGTTGTGAGTGTGTGTGTGTGGAGGTATGTGTGTGTGTGTGAGTGTGAGTGTGTGTTGAGCAAAGTACATAAATATTTAAAAACACAAGTTGACTACGGCTTGCGAACTGTCAGCCTGCTCTGGCTTTGGCTCTAGCTCTCTCCCTCCCTCTCTCTCTCTCTCCCTCTCTCTCTATCCCTCTTTCTACAAATGATATACATATATATATATATATATATATATATAAATATATATAATATATTATACTAAATATTTGTATTTGTATTTTATAATAGTTAAGTTTAAAGTATGCTCTATTTAGTATGTACAATTTTGTGATGTACGCAACGCACTTCGGCTAGCTAATTCACTAAAATACATCAATTAATTTCATTTCGTTTGATGTTGTTTTTGTATTTGTTTCTGCTTATTTCTATCTCTCTTTTTTCTCTGGTAATATTTTGCTTTCGAATTCAATATTAGGTATATATATATATATGTTTAAATATGGAGAAACGAAAAACCAGCTCCACTGACTGACTCGATTTGCTTACAAATTAGATTAGCCACAAAGATTCAAATTAGACACACATAAAGCACACATATATATATATATATACATATATATATATATCAGTTCACCGATCAGTTGCAAGCTTAAACATTTGATATTTTTATACATTTATCTAAATATTTGAAAAATTGTACACATTTCATTTTAGTTTTCTTCTTTTTTTTTGCTGATTAATCTTGTTTTTGGCTAAAAACAAAAATAGAATTTGACTGCTGGAAACTGGCAATGTTAGTGCTAATGACTGGAAAAGTGGGTGTGGCTGTGGCTGTGTGTGTGTTTGTTCTTCTTCTTCTGGCTTCTACTGGTCACATTTGTTGCAGTGGTGCATCTTCTTATGTTTTTCATAAGCAAACATTTTTAGTGTGTGTATTTTTTTATATATAATTTTTTTTTGCATCTTGTTATTGGACGTAATGTTCTATGTGTTCTCTTCCCTCTTCCTCTCTCCCACACACTCTCTCTTTCTCTCTCTCTGTCTGTCTCTCTCTCTCTCTCTCTCTCTGTCTCTTTGGTGCAGTGCTGCCTCGTCTCGTTTCGTCGCCTTTGTGAGCATCATCATTGTTTATTGTAAGCCATGCTGCACGGTGAAAATTGTCCATCAGTTTTCCGTTTTGATGGCAACCTTTTGCTCATGGGAAATGCGAATGTGCTCGCGCAGGCTGTATTTATTCTTGAAATTCTTATTGCAGAGATCGCATTTGCGCGGTGGTTGCGGGGTGTGTTGGGTGCGAATATGTCTCCAAAGATTCACCGTGGTAATAACCATTTTGCAAAACTGACATTCTGTCCATTTATTATTGGGTGAATCTAAAAATATACAGAAAAATAGAACAATATTATAGTATATTTGCATTGCTTTCACATTTCTTGTTCCATTTCTGTTTCCATTTTGTTGTTGTTTTATTTTTTTCATTTTTATTTCAGTCAATTACATTTTTGTGTAGAGATAAAGACAGATGCGAGCACTAGACAAACACTTTGGAGACATATTCGACACCAAAACACAATATATATATATATATATATATATATGTATACAAATGATAATCAAAAGCCATAGAAACTATACATTTAATTAAAAGTGCGTTGCCAACACCAACAATTAAAGCTAAATAAAACATTAATCATAAATTAAGAAAAGATAATCATAAAATAATATTTGATTTTAATACATACATATATATATATATATATATATATATATATATTTACACATATATACAAATAATATTGCAATTAACAATACAAGCTTCAACTCTGCTACTAATAATAATAGCAATTTATATTTTTATTCCTCTATAATACAATATTTAATATTTAATCGAGTTATGGGCGGGAAAAGTTGTCTTTTCTAAAATAGACTCGATTATATTCTCAATAGCAGAAACCGTTCAACTCTCCTCAAAGATGGATTCTTTAACAATATTAAATTTCTTCATGACTTTGTTCAAACCCGACTAATAAAATCATATCGAGTCGAACGCTTTTTGCCATAATTTCACCATTTTGCAATTAAAAAAATAAACATACAATTTTATTATGATGGTGTTTCAGTCTAGTTGCAAATATTTAATTGAAAAGACTGAAACAAATTTAAAACCTTTTTTGTTAGTTTATGTTTAGGCTTGGATTTCTTATATTATGTTATAAATATATATATTTTCCCAATTTTACTACTTCCATCTTGCATCTCCATCCGAATTTCTGCCGAAATTAGGAAGCCCTTTTTACATATATTATTTTTGAAATCAAATCCAGAAATTGACGTTTAAAGGATGCCCAGTTTGGCAACTAGCTTGCTAGGTGTTATTTCTGGTCCTGCACCGATTCCCATTCCCATTCCCAATTCTCAGCAGAGTTAAGATTAAAGATATATGCATATATGGAGTGATTTCAAGCACTTACCGATGGTGCCACTGGATTTGATATCGGCTTTCACTGGCGATATTGAGACGGTGGTTGTGCCACCGGTTACCGCAACATTGGCATCCTCGAGCACCGCCTGGGTGGTTGCTGTCGTTGTTGCCACACTCGCCGTGCCCAGCAGGCGTGCTTCAATTTGCAAACAATCACAATTAGTTGCCGATATATATCACAATACATATATATATATATAATTATATTTGGCGACTACTCACTCATTTCGATGGCAATTTCGGCATTCTCGTTCTCTGCCTGATATTTCTCCTCCATTTCGGATTCGGTTAGGATCTCGTATTCGGATGAGTATTGTGCCACATTTTGTGCGGCCGCCGTTGTCGCATCCTGTGTCGTTTGCGGCGTGGCACCGTCCGACAGTCGATCATCGACCTCGCTCACAATATAATCGGGTATATCCATTTTGACAGTGCCGCGCAGAAATGTCATCTCAGCAGCTGCAACACAAATCAAGAAGTTATTCTTCATCATAAGCCAAAGATTATGGTTTAAGAAAAGTTTCAAACTGTTGAAATCAGTTGGCATCAAATTATAAAAAGCCTTATAAATAACGTCTAAGCCTATAAATTGTTCAAAAGTAGCAAACGCTTAAAGTATTTATAGTGGAACAAAAGTGATCAGATCTGCAAACGAACTTAAAATCGATTTATTAAATTGGTTCGACTGATACTTGATATAAAAACTATTCCTCAAGACTTTTATAAATAATATCTATATAATATAATAACGATAAAAACTTTTATAAATATTATCTGTAATAAATATTATATGTATAATAATGAGAACCGCTTTTCAGAATCAGAATTAGAGCCTAAATTCGAAATTTGTTGAACTGATATTGTTTGTGCCGGAATTATCGTATCGGAAGAATAGTCAACATTATTACTTAGCTACTTATTTATTCTTATTTATATTTTATTGTTCAGTTGCCAATACGTAAACGATTATCGATTATCGGAAGAAAGCTTTAACAAGTTAACTAAATTTCTACAATAATTTTTATACTATTCGAACTGCGAACCAGAAACGAATTTCGATTCCAATTCAATCGGAATATATAGATATGGATATATATATATATATATATATATATATATATATGCCTGGCTTACTTTTGACAATGGTCTGCTCGTCCTTGACGGCATAGTCGACCGTTTCGGTGGTATAGATGTTGTCATCATCGTCGGAGAAGGTAATCTTGCGCTTCTTCACCTGGTTCGCTGTGGGCATTGTTACCGCATTGCTGATTGTCAGGTGCTGCGCCTGCGCTGCTGCCTGTTGTTGCTGTTGTTGCTGCTGTTGCTGTGGCTGTTGTTGCTGCTGCTGCTGCACCTGTTGTTGCTGCTGCTGCTGCACCACTTGCTGTTGTTGCACTGGCACCGCTTGCACCTGAATATGCTGAATCTGAGTGCTTTGTACATGATGATGTTGCTGCTGCTGCTGCTGCTGTTGTTGCTGCTGCTGCTGTTGCTGCTGTTGTTGGTTTTGCTGCACTTGCAGCTGAGCTATGGCAACAGCGTTTTGCGTTTGAATCTGCGTTGCTGTTGCCTGCAGCAGCGTTGCCGTTGGTATTTCAATCGTTTGTTGCTGCTGCTGCTGCTGCTGCTGCTGTTGTTGTTGTTGTGTTCCATTCTGAACAATGCTCGCAATTGCCACCTGCTGCTGCTGCTGCTGTTGTTGTTGCTGCTCGTTGACGGCGCGTATTGTGCTGGGTATCGTTTTGATGAGCTTGTGCTCGCTAATTATGGGCACCACCGGCAACTGTGGCTTCTCCTTCTCCTCGGCGGTCAAGCCTTGCACGGCCAAAAGTTCGGCGGTCTGCAAAAACGATTGCAGCGCCTCTTGTTGCACATTTACCTCGCCCTAAAAAACAAGCGAAAACAATCAAAAATGTTGCACACAACATTTATAGCAGTCAAACTTCAACAAGGCGCAATCGAGAATGAACAAAACAATTATATATATATATATCTATATAGAAATATGTTCGATTCGCCTTTAGTGAAGTTGGACTGTACAGTACTGTACCTGGTACATGAACTCCACAATGGAATTGAGATCCTCGAATTTGATAAACTTAAATATGATGACGGGATGCGGATGGGGATTCTCCTTGAAGATCTCCTTGAAATACGACGAGCACGAGGACAGCACCACTTTGTGGGCCTTAATCTTGCGGCCATCCACACAGAGGCTAACATCGACGAAATCATCGTTGAGCCGGTGATTATCCAATGAGTAGGTCAAATGGCGCAAATAGTTATTCCAACGCAGCGAATATTGTTGTGTTGTAGCCATCTCTTAAGACCTTCTCTATCACATATACACACACACACACACACACACACAACACACACACTGTCGCTCTCTTTCTCTCTCTCTCTCTCTCTCGTCTCCCTCTCGCTCGCACGCAGAGTTTGTGTATTGGGGCCCCCGCCGCCCCCGTTGGTTGCAGGCAGGCTAATCCAATTAAGAGTTTCTTGCAGTTTTCCTTTTCGGTTAGCGCCAAACGCGCTGCTGCCACTGTTGCTGCTGCTGTTTATATATTTATATAGATATATATATATATTCGATCCGTGCAATTCTATTATTTAATTAGAGGCAGCAGTGCCTTTTTGGTTTGTTTATTTGTGTGCACTTTGTTTTGTTTTGTTTTCAGTGTAGTTTTTTTTTGTGGCTTGGCGAAAAAGAGGTTTGCAAAAGCCTTGAAATAACCACATATACAGTCGACTTTTACTATACGCACACGCACACACACTCAATATGTTTATTTATTTATTTTGTTTTTCGGTTTTTTTTTTTGCGCTTTGCAGCTATTCATTTTCATAGTTTTTCTCTCATTTTCCACGGCAAAATTTAGTTGGTTTTTTTTTGGCTACCGAATGTTATTGTAGCATTATGTTATACCAAAATATGCGTGCTATCGTTTCTTATCGTTTGCTATCGCTTGCTATCGATAGCACCATATGTTAAGCCTAACAGCATCGCCGCCTGTTAACTGTGATTACTACCACTGCACGCTAGATGGCGCCCACTCAATGTTAACAACGCGCAAATAACGCTCAAAATCACCATCAGCAATTTAAATTCAATTTTATTTGACCAGATACAAAAAAAAAAAGTAACAAAAACACTTTCAAATAGTAATAAAGAAAAAAAAATTACAATTAAATAAACACACACACAGAGATAAAAAGAAATAGCATTGTATTAGGGGGGGTTGGGGAGGCGGGGCATGCTTAAGACAAGAAAATGCGCACGGCCAGCTTATAAACGATTCGCAATAGAAATCCATAAACGATCGCACGGAATAAACAATCCAAGACGTAGAAGATCTTTATGCGCAACATTGCGCCCCGGCTGCTCTCGGGACTCTCGTGCAACAGATACTCCTTGGCGCCCCTAATGCCATTCCGAAAGAATTTCACATAGTCGATATTCGAGTACTGCATAAAACCAAAAATCGGTCTGCAAAAACGAGATTTTTCATTGGTTTTTTTTTTGGTTGAATTTCGCATAAGATAAGATTAGATAAAACTTACATTTCGTTTTCGGGCACTGAGTCGTGTAGGGCCTTGAAGTTATCATTCTGAAAATGCCATTCGGTGATGGCAAAAATATGCAGCGCTTGAAATGCGGCGAAAATGCGACGTTGCAGCTTCAAAAGGCTGTGGGAAGGTAAACAAAAATTTGATGAGCAAAGTGAACTAAAGAAAAAGGGAAAACTTATCATTTTCTGTAGTGCAAAACTGTTTTTGTTTTTTGGTTTTACAAGTGCTTTGTCCAGTTAAAAGCAAAATTACAAACAACAATTTAGACCTGAATTGTACAGCTTAGGATGTGCTTCCGGCACTACTTACAATGGCTTCTCATTGGTCAAGCGCAGCAAGAAGTCCACCACAATGGCCAGCATAATGTGCATCGTTATGAACTAATTGGAATGATGAAGAATTAGGGGTACTTCGCTTGGGGCACCTACACGCAAACTCACTCGCAAAAAATGCAATACCGGACACATGGTAATGCTGCCACCTGGCAGCCACAAGGTCTTCTCGAATGGATTCTGTCGTATGTAGCGTTTACCAATGTCAATAACCTGCCCCATGGTAATGGGTGATATATTTGCTGTGGCACAGTTGAACACACCGATCGGTTGATCCTTGGGCGCCTCTTGCAAATATTTGAACGAAGATAAAATTAAGCCACGAACAACGACATCGGCGGGCACAAAATCGGCCACGATATTCGGATCACAGTTTTGGGAGCGTAAAATGCCAACGGCACAGGCAACCAACATGCCCGTGGGTCCATTGAAGTTATCCGCCCAACCCGGCACCGGTTCCTCCATCGTTGAGATCACTGCGAGACGAAGAGAGAGGGAGAGAAAGGGAGATTTTGAGAACCTTGCTGCTTTAACTTCAGATAGATTAGCTCAACACTTCTATCGAGAACTGTACCGAAGAAAATCAAAGAAAATGAAATGCCCAGCAATACCGAGGATAGATTAGCTCAACACTCGATTTAGACACATCTAAAGGGTCTTCTACATCTCATCTTCACATTTTGTACAAAAAAGGTTCCAAAGACTACCGAATAGTATCGAAAAAACAAAAAATCGCTAGCACTACCGAGCCAAGCAGTACCAACTAAAATTGAGCAATACCCACCGATTGAGGGTCTGAATATGAATATGGGCAGCTGATCCTTGTAATCATTGGCCACATGCTCGGCCAAGCTCTTGGTGAAGGTGTACGTGTTCGGCTGAAAGTTGCCATACCTACGAATACAAATATTTAGCACTTGGTGCATTAATCAATCAATCAATCAATTATTGCTCGTCAAACGGACGCACTTCAAATTGAAGACATCGAGCGTTTCCTCATCGTAGGTCTCGGCCAGTTTGATGGTGGTGCGCCAATCAGCGTACGGCGGATAAATGCGCTCCTCCACCTCCAGTTCGGTGGGATTCGAATATGTTGTCGAAACATGAACGAAGGCCTTCAGATTCTTCCAAGTCAAGGCGAGCTTGATGAGCTCATGGGTGCCACGGGTGTTCATCAGAATTGCATCGCGCAACGGATCATCAAAACTGTTGACCAAAAGGAACAAGATCCTATTTCACGGGGTTTCACGGGCATTATCAATCCGGGAACATAATGCTAAAAACACTTACCGCACCGAGGCAGCCGAATGATAAACGATGGTCACATTCGTCAGAAGCTTCAGATCCGATTCGCTGATGCCCAGTCCCAGTTTGGTAACATCTCCGCCAATTGGCACCACCTTGGCCAGCGTCTGTGGCTGTTCCCGTCGCAATCTTTCGTACAGCTTGCAATTGAGTAACGTCTCCAGTCGCGTCTCGATGGCGACACCCTTCTTGGGCCGCAGCAGCACATAGATTCTGCTCAGCGTTGGACACGAACGCAACAGTTTCTCAATGAGTGCCTTGCCAACGAAACCTATTTGGGGTTTTGGGTTGCATTCATTTTTATGTGTACCTGGAACATGCAACACGCCAATTGAAGGAAACACATACCCGTGCCGCCAGTCACAAAGATTTCCTGATCCTTGAATGCCGCTGATATTGAAATTGACATGTTTGTCTCGCTCGGATCGATAACCAAATGCAATCTATCCAACTTGAGCACAGTATTCGATTTTTTTCTCACTGCCAAAGTCGAAGAACGAGCGAAGTACAACAGACAAAACAATATGGAAATCCGTTTCGATTAGCCCCCATGTGCCCCAATGGGTCACTTCGATGAATATTCAACCAACACCAACAAAAAACAAATGAAATATAAATAAAACTCAGCAGAGTCCACCTCATTTTTCCAGTGGCAAATGGCAAATCATTTTGAATTCTTTATTCTGTTTTTTTATTTCGGATTTTTCGATTTTTTGGTTTTTAAAGACACGTTTTTATTTATTATATTGCTGAAAAGTGCATATTGTTTTCTTCTGTGTTTTATTAACTTCCATTGCGATATGAGTGTATTTGGCTTAAGGATAAAGACATTTGTTTTTATATTAATTTTTTTCGAAATCGAATTTAAAATTTATTTGTGATAGTGGAAGACTTTTGGAGTAGGCTTAAATGGGAAATTTTTTTTTTAGGAATAAAATACCAATATGGATTCGAAATTTGACAAGACAAGTAAGAATGATCCAGTCGGGACTGCCCGCTCGGGATATACCCTTTATCCAACTGTTAAAAATACATGTTCTAGTTTTATTTAGCAGCACAACTCAAGGGCTAAAAGAAATGCCTAAAAAAAAGCCCAACATATTTGCATATATGTATGTATACATATTAATGCACGCATACATTTACAGCAGCTGGATGAAAAAAATACTTGCCTATTTAGTGGCTGCTGCTGTGTGTGTGAAATAACGCACGTCAATCAAAGTTGGTGAGCGCAACTAAAGAGAGCGAGAGAGCGATCCTTGATCTTGGGCAATGCAAAAACCAATTAAGAGGCGAAGCAGAGAAAACGAAAGAGAGCATGAGTGGCATTTTATGCAGTGGTTGTTTTTGACGCACTACAAATGAGAGAGGATTATTATGCATTTCCGTCTAGTGTGCATAAGTGCGCTGCGTCTTATTGGAATGGTTCCCATGGGAAATTCCAACTTCTCTGCACTCTGATAAAATTCTTGATCAACACATGGCAGTAAAAAAAGAACCATTTTATGAAATACAAACGAAATATTTACATGTCAAATTTGCAAGAGAATGGAAAAGAAGCAATTTCGTGTCGAAAATAGTTGTGGAAGCTGAGCGAATGTGGCACAATGTTAATTTATAAACCATTTATTAAACACGTCCAAGCTCTTTCAAAACGATGCCAAGCGAGCAATTTTGTGGATAGCGTTAGAATAAACGGCACTTTAATCGCAGCGATTGCCTCATTTACCTTTGTGGAATAGAATGGTCCACATTACAAGTTTAAGGTCATTAGCATATGTTTGTATGTGTGTGTGTGTCTCTGCCGCTGCACTTCAGCAGTGAGACGGAGAGAGACGGAACGCAAGCAAGCTGTATGTGAGTGTGTATGTGTGCGCTGCGAAAGCTTAGAGTTCGCTGACCTCCCCACACCAACAATGATTCTGCTATTATTCTGCAAATAGGAATACAAATAATACTTTCAATACTTGTTTGCATTTCACATTTTAATTAACATTTTCAGGCGTAAACTTATCGTCAATTCAATACGCATGCAATTAGAAAAGTGTGTACAAATACAAAAAAAAAAAAATAGAAGAGAAATACTAAATACGCAATACAAAAATGTTCAACTTAAGTTTTAAAAGAGAGCGCAGTTGATGATGATGATGATGTTTTTGATGCTGATGCTGTTGTCGTTCTTTCCTTTCCTCAACTCTCTCACTCATTTACCTTCTCTCTCTCTCTCTCTCTAACCAAACACACGTGTGAGTGTGTGTGTGTTATTGCATTTGCCGGCCGGCAAAATGTTAGAGCGAGATAAATGAGCGTAAAATTAGGCAAAGTCGCAGAGTGAGCAAGAGAGCGGGAGGATGGGTGGTGGAGGAGAGAGCGCAGTAAAGTGGGTGGCTGGTGGCAGTTAACAGCAAAGAGAAAGAGAGAGAGAGAGAGGGTAACAGAAAACAGAGTTGCTTAAGTTTTTTTTCCATCATATTTTTGTTTCACTTTGTTTATAATTACATCATAATTAAAAAATAATACATAAGGTTGAAATTTTACAAAACTCGCAGCTGTTGTTGTTGTTTTGCATATTTTGTGTGGTTGTTGTTGTTTTTGTCTTTTGCTTGCTTTTCATTTTTGCTTTTTTTTTTTGGAATATTTTCATCATGTTGTTGGTATGTGTGTGTGTAATAGATTTTTAAGTGGAATGGCAGAAAGAGAATATATAGGTATATATATAATATAGATAGATGTTCTTGTCTCAAATTATTTTCATGTTATATTATTAAAAAGGTATATAAAAAACAAAAAAAAAAAAATAATTATGCATGTTTATAAATCATACATATATATATATATATATATGTATATATCTCCATGTGAAATAAATTAAATTAATGCTAGAGAACACAACATATGACGACGACGTGTTGTTTTTTGTTTTTTTCTTCTTTATATGATGATTGTGTGTGTGTATGTGTGTGTGATCTGCTCGCTCTTCTCTTCTTTTGCATCTGTTTCTTCTGCTTCCACTTGTTGATTGTTGTTGTTGTTGATGTTGTTGTTGCCACTCCACTTCACTCCACTCCATGCCACTCCCCACATTCCATGCAACTCCTGCTTAGAAGCACTTGCGGTGAACAATGGATGGTCCAGACTCATCGTACTCCTGCTTGGAGATCCACATCTGCTGGAAGGTGGAGAGGGATGCCAGAATGGAGCCACCGATCCATACAGAGTATTTACGCTCGGGTGGTGCAATGATCTTGATCTTCATGGTCGATGGGGCCAAGGCGGTGATCTCCTTCTGCATGCGATCAGCAATACCAGGGTACATGGTGGTGCCACCGGACAGCACTGTGTTGGCATACAGATCCTTACGGATATCCACATCGCACTTCATGATCGAGTTGTATGTGGTCTCATGAATGCCGCACGCCTCCATGCCCAGGAACGAGGGCTGGAACAGGGCCTCGGGGCAACGGAAACGCTCATTGCCAATGGTGATGACCTGACCATCGGGCAACTCATACGATTTCTCCAGCGAGGAGCTCGATGCAGCCGTGGCCATCTCCTGCTCGAAATCGAGTGCAACATAGCACAATTTCTCCTTGATGTCACGGACAATTTCACGCTCAGCAGTTGTGGTGAACGAATAGCCACGCTCCGTCAGAATCTTCATCAGATAATCGGTTAAATCGCGACCGGCCAAATCCAGACGCAGAATGGCATGGGGCAGGGCATATCCCTCATAGATGGGCACCGTATGCGAGACACCATCGCCAGAGTCGAGCACAATACCAGTGGTACGACCAGAGGCATACAGCGACAGCACAGCCTGAATGGCCACATACATGGCGGGTGTGTTGAAAGTCTCGAACATGATCTGTGTCATCTTCTCGCGATTGGCCTTGGGGTTCAGGGGTGCTTCGGTGAGCAGAACGGGGTGCTCTTCGGGCGCCACACGCAACTCATTGTAGAAGGTGTGATGCCAGATCTTTTCCATATCATCCCAGTTGGTCACAATGCCGTGCTCAATGGGATACTTCAGAGTGAGGATGCCACGTTTGCTCTGTGCCTCATCGCCGACATACGAATCCTTTTGGCCCATGCCAACCATCACGCCCTGATGACGCGGACGGCCCACAATCGATGGGAAGACGGCGCGGGGCGCATCATCACCGGCAAAGCCAGCCTTGCACATGCCGGAGCCATTGTCGACAACCAATGCAGCAACTTCTTCGTCACACATTTTGTAAGCTGCAATATCAAAGTGAAACAAATTTTAGAAATATTAGAGAAAAATTAACAAAAATCAATTAAAATTGCATTATATAATATTATATATATTTATTATTATATCACACTTTCAAAATAATAACTGCAATCGAACGATGAAATTCACTAAACTCAACGAATCTAAATATCGTCAAATCCGCAAGTTATAAATTTTGTTCTTCGTTTAAAAATTGAACTCGTTCTTATCTCTATCTCACTCTCTCTCTTTCTCTTTCTGTCTTCGAGGGCCAACACCCTGCACATAAAACCAGCAAATTTCACAAAAAAAAAAAAAAATGCCGGTGCAAAGCAGACAAGTGAAGAACTACACAAACGCTCTCAAGTGTCTGTGTGTGTATACACAGGCACTTAAAATGGCCGCCACGAAGAAAAAATAATCGGAAAAAATAAGAAAGAAAAAAGTACGCTGATGCCGGCAGCCTTTTGCATTTAACTACTTATATACACGAATTTTATTTGATGATTTTACCTTTTTTTTATTTAACAATAAACGACGAAAATAATTTTAAGAAAAACTGAATTGTATGTTTTGCAATTCAAGTTGAATAAAATTGAAACCACACTTGATTGTTGGTAGGAGGCGACGAGGCGATAGATTACTGAAATGCAACCGCACCTTTTGACTGCCGAAAGAGGAATGAACAGACTGGAAAACGCCAGTTAACAGCTATTTCAAGCGCTGCTTTCAGCCGACGACGTAGTCGTCGTCATCGTTGTGGTATCTATGCGAGCACTGTCTGCTCGCTCGCTCGCACACAGCGAATGGTGGCGCATGCGTGCGAAAGAGAGCGCACCACTAGCACGCTTGGGTTGCCAACTTTTGTGACCATATATGGTCATGTTTCGAAGCGCAATCGTCGAGAGAGACGATGGAGAGAGCTGAAAATCATCGCCGCTTTCGCTCTTTCTCTCTCTTACTCGCTGAGCGACGACGCTGACGACAGTTGACAAATGTTGAAGGTTTTCTCCATTTTAGCGCGGCTCATTAAAAAACAAGAAAAAAACCGGCATTTTTGCATTGAAGAAATACCGAATAACTTTAATGACGTGATTCTTTGACTATTTCTGGCCAACTACGCGTCTACGTCACTTGCACCGTGGGCTGCTGGCACACATGCAAACGCACATATGTGCATGTATGTGATGTGCGTGTGTATGTAAGCATGTTCATGCATGAATTTGGCAGTTACTTTTCAAATTAAATTCGCCATGAAAGTTCATTGAAGCGTGGGAAATATAGAAAGTGTTTGCGAATTGAATTTGTGTGTTGCAAAGTGCCTAAAAAAAACTGTCACCAGTTCTTTCTTTTCGCTGCTGCTTCTTCTATTATTTGTTTTCTTTCTTTTTTTCGTTGGCCTTGTCTTAATTTGGAAATCCGCATTGGGCACGCCCCTCCACTAGACCGACATACATATATGTATATAAATATATATATATATATGTGTATATACATACACAACACACATATATGCATATGTATGTGTGTATTTATGTCTTCTTCTAACTGCTGGCGTTTATCAAATAGACTTTATATCTTATCGATCCACAAACTTTATGATAACACAAATTCTTAAGAGGATTTCCTTTCAGTAGTTATTTTGTAATTATTTTTTTGGTTATTTCACTAGCGTGTCACCGCGTGACTTTTTTGTTGTTGTTGGTATTGATTAGGTTTGGTTTTTTTTTTTATATCAAGAATGTCGTTAATCGACATTGGACATTATCACACATATAAATATAAATATATTTATTTATATATATATATGCATGTCTGTATCTATATTCCACAAGCACTTTTATACAACAAAAAAAATGTATTTGAAAAAAAATATATATTCGCTATTCACGATTCGTTTGCAGATTTCATTTTTGAGTGTTTTTGAAACTTTTTATATTTTTGATGTATTTTGTTGGATTGGCATTGATTGATTTGTTTGTTTTGCTGGTAGATGTACAAAACAAAAACAAAACAAAACTAAAAAAAAATACTTACATTTGGTCTGTTTTGTTTAAAAGTAATTAAATAAATATAAATTAAGTCTTTCGGTTTGTGTGTCTTTCGTTTAGACGACGACTTAAGCTGGCTGCTTTTAACGGTTTTGTGTCGGGAGGAGTATCCACACAGCACAAGAACTCAAACTGTAATGACATGAAAACTGGTCGCCGCTTGCCGTTTTATAAAGCCAGTGTCCGTCCATCTGTCCGCCAGCCGGCAAACCGTATTTTAGCGCCTTATCACAGCGGCCACTTACACACTTCTCCAGGCTGCCAAGCATTTTACCATATATGGTATGAATTCAATTTTTACCCCGTTTTTGTGACTGGCTGCGCCGTATCTGTGTATGTGTATGTGTGTGTGTGTGTGTGTGTGTGTGTGTGCTGCTCACGAAGAGTATTCCACATCATAATCCCCTATTACGGGTGTGACTTGCTCAAATGTTGACTCACTTTGCGATACGCTTTGCACTGTTTTCAGCAATTTGTTATCAAGTGATTTCCGATTATCAATTCGAATCAGAATCAAATTAGATATGATTCCTTTTCTTTGTCCTTTCTACTTACAAAGTAACTGGCGTAAAGGAATTGAGCACAGCATATGGAGAATTTTACTAAATATTTCAGATAATTATAACACAAGTTTTTATTTCGGAGTTGTGAAACGTTATGCCTAATATTAGAGATTGAGTTCGAGTTATAAAATGTTATGCTTCACTTAAGGATCATATCTATAAAACCTAAGAAACTTGTCTCTCTTAATTGTCTTGCGCTAAAAAACAACATAAATCGTAGCAAAACTAAAACAATCGAATTATCTACAAATATTCCATAAGTAAGCAAGGCAGCGCAGGGTATTCACTGTTCAGCATCATTTTTGAGTTTAAAGCTCGGTTTGTAGCTATAACGGCGCCAGCCTAAAACAGCTGCCAGTTGATGCGTCAACCACGCGTTTGCGCAAAAGAGACAGAGCCAGACTCAATCACACATATACTAGCACATACACTCTCTCTCCCGCACATGCATGCACGCACAGACACAAACAAATGACGAGCAAACAAAATGCTCATTCACTTGCTGCGCTCAGCGCGATGCTGACTCAACTCGGCTCAGTGGTGCAGAGGGTTTGTTATTTTATTTCTTTTTTCATTTTTTGTAAACATTTGCTATAGCTAAATGGTTAAACATTTGCAACTCTTTCTTTATTATGATTATTGTTATTAAAGTGAATTATCGAAAAGATGTTTTTGATATCGCAGGCTAAGGCAAACAGCCAAAGCCGCTCTCTTTCGCTCTCACAGCTGTGTGTAAAAGTGAAAGAGCGCAGTGCGAATGGTTGCCTCGCTCAAGAGAGGGGAAAGTTGCAACAAGCATGCACCAGCATATACATGTATGAGTGAGTGTCTGTGTATGTGTGCGTGCGTGTGTGTGTGTGTGTGTGTAACGGCAACTGCTCATACATGGCAAACGAAGGCATTCCATTGGCAATCATGATTTTTACTATTGCCGGTTGACTAATCATTGTTTAAATAATTGCCCATTTTTAAATCAAAATGACGCAGAAATAGTTAACAACATTTCAAAAGCAACGCACGCAATATATGTGTATGCATGTGTGTGTGTGTGTGTGTGTGTGTGTGTATATGTGTGTGTGTGTGTGTATGTGTGTGTAAAGCATAAAATACACGCACTCAATGACAGTCACGAGCATCGGCATAGCCAAAAACAAAAAAGAAGAAGAGGACAGCGCCAACGAGAACGAGATAGAGAGTCTTACGCAGACATGTTCTCTCACTGCGAACAGCATAAAAAGAAATAAACAGAAACGCTTGGCACAAGGAGTGGCAAAAATGACGTTGCTGCACATTATTCGATCGCCATTTATCTCTACATGCTATATACATATGTATATACATATATGCATATGCATGTGCTGTGTGCTTATGTATTTGCAGTTATTTGATTCATTTGTATTTTGTGAAGAAATCGAATGCAGACGGGCAGCTGATTGCTTGCCATTTGGGGAATTCTTATTGGTCAAGGCAGACGCTCAATTGGAAATGGGAGCTTTCCTCTCGCAGCTTGTCTCAGCTTTTCTTTTTTTAAAATTGTGTTTCATATTTATGCCAAGTCAAAATTAATGTAATTCTCATGGTATTAACTGTTATTCACAAGCGTCAGCAATCGCATTCCATTCTCTTCTTCGCTTCTTCTTGTTCTGCTTTCGTCGATAAGCTTTATCGCATTTTTATTACTTAATGAGTAAGGTATGGAAAAAGAATTATAGTCATAAGCTACATGTATCTACAGTGTCTCACAGCTCATTTCGGCAGTGTCTAGCAAAAATGTTAATTGCCTGCCATAAAATAATTAACCAATATTTTTCAAAAATTCCAAGGACCGATGACAGGTACATATATTAACCACCTAAATGGATATATGACCCCCATAAACTGGGGTTTCCCCACGTGCCAGGTCGGGTTATGTAAAAAGTGCCGTAAAATATGGTCACAACTTATTTCCAATAGTGGCATTATGGACACCTGGGTGCCATAAAACCCGGATTTTTTACGTCGGGTTGATTATTTTGTGTATCAATATACCAATCCTTCATAGTTAGCTTAGTTATATCCTGCAATTTGGTTGCCACCAGCCAACAAGGACTATGGACAAACGGACTACCATTGAGCAACGGAATCTCATCCTGGAACACTTCAAGATTGGATATTCACATCGCCAAATAGCTAAAATGGTAAATCTAAGTACCACAACTATATTCAACATCATTCGTCGCTTCGTCGACGAAAATCGGATAGAGGACAAGGGCAGAAAGGCACCAAACACGATTTTCACCGACCAGGAGGAGCGGAGGATCATCAGGAAAATAAGGGCAAATCCCAAGCTATCGGCTCCAAAACTGACTCAACAGGTGCAGGATGAAATGGGGAAAAAGTGCAGTGTGGAAACTGTGCGCCGGGTTCTGCGCAACCATGACTTTAATGCCCGAGTACCACGGAAGAAGCCCTTTATAAGCGCAAAAAATAAAGGGACTAGGATGACATTCCTCAAAACCCACTTGGACAAGGATTTGGAGTTCTGGAACACATTCATATTTGAAGATGAGCCCAAATTTAACATTTTTGGCTTAGACGGACGGAATTATGTGTGGCGACAGTCCAATACTGAGCTGAATCCCAAAATCCTAAAGGCAACAGTCAAGCACGGCGGAGGAAGTGTCATGGTATGGGCATGTATCTCGGAAGCCGGCGGTGGAAATTTGGTGTTTATTGAAACAACAATGGACAAGAATGTGTATTTCAATATATTAAAGGAAAATTTACTCTAAAGTGCCGAGAAGCTAGGAATCCGGCGATCTTTCCGGTTCTACCACGACAACGACCAGGACAACAGCCAAGCATAAGTCCGGATTAGTACAGTCCTGGCTTATCTGGAACTGCCCCCACATGCTAATTCCACAGGCCCGGTCTCCAGATTTAAACGTTATTTAAAATTTGCGGGATCTGCTGGAAAATAACATCCAGAATCACAGATCCGATCTCAAAAATGCTCTGCTGGATGAGTGGAGCAAAATCAGTCCAGAA
The DNA here is from genome assembly GCA_035042055.1 of Drosophila macrothrix. Lineage (NCBI taxonomy): Eukaryota > Metazoa > Arthropoda > Insecta > Diptera > Drosophilidae > Drosophila > Drosophila macrothrix. Next base: position 6,308,530 of record JAWNLX010000587.1, read on the forward strand.
ACTACCTGGAAGCTGGTATCTTCCATGAATAATAGGTTAAGGGATGTTATTAAGGCTAAAGGATATCATACTAAGTATTAACATCCTTATTTAAGTTTTTATACGCCAAATATGTTACTTTTATAAGACTGCCGAAATAAGCGCAGACCTGTATTTTGGATATGTTTTCAGTTTTTGACTAATTTTAGTTAATTAATTAATATTTTAATAAAAACTAATATTTCCTTTTCAAACGTGATATAACATAAAACAAATTGGCATTTAAACATTTTGCGTTTGTTTCTTTGTTTAAACTTTATAGCACTTTAAAATATTTGCTAGACACTGCCGAAATGAGCTGTGAGACACTGTATATTTGAAATTTAAATACAAAAAAAGTATATAAGAAATACATAAGAAAAATATGTGTGTATAAAATACTATGAAAACGATTGTAAAATTAGTTATTTCAAAAATTGCTTATATATTAAAGTATGTTTAATAATTGTATTTAAATGAACACATAATTTCTAATTTCTGACCATCAATAATGGAATCACACTATTTCAAAATAATTTAATTCGATAAAATGCGTAAATGCTGACATAGAAAATATTTGTTTATGTTGCGTATTAGGGAATTTAGTGAATTTATTCACAATACAATTATTTACCGATTCAATGATTTTAATTAAATCGAACTAATTAGCATGAAATTTAAATAAAATTGTAATAAAAGCCACAGGTTAATTGGACATTTAGTTCTCGTCACGCTGGAAAGCATTTTGGAAAGGCAAATAAAATATTTCCAATGCAATCATTTAAGAGACATTCAAACTGAAGATATATGTTTTTTGTATGTGTATATATGTGTGTGTGTGTGTGTGAAATGACCTTGTCGGTAGGAGTCAAGGGAGACAAGTGTGTACACACAGCTGGATCTTGATCGAAACTAGAAATAATTAAAATAGCCAAAAACGGCACATTTACAGCTGCTACTGCTGCTTTTGCCGATGACTTTGAAAAAAGCAACAACAACAATACAAGCAGACAATCAGCAACAACAAGAGCCATGATCAACGACCTTTCTCCAAAAAGTTCGAAGCTCGTCACGTTTTCTACACACACACACACGCAGGAAAGCTCATGAGCAGACTTTAAGTGGAGGGGGATTGGAGGTGTAAGCTGAGACGAAGACAACAGTTACAAGCGCAGTTCCACTTGCTCAACAACATCCACACTGCATATGTGTGTGTGTGTGTGTGTGCACTAGGCACGCACTACTACATACAGTTGCGGTCAAAATAATAGTAGCGCTGTTTCTCAATATCACTCATTTAATGGTAATAGAATTGAGACCTCTTCAAAATCTTCAATATGAGGTAACTGTTTGATTTCAAATACAATTATTTTCCAAATAATAAATGTAGTAAAATATAAACACCTATATTATTAAGCCGCAGGGAGTATTGAGAAAACCTCATACTATTATTCCACTACTTTTTTTAAAAAATATTTATCAAAACATATGTGTGCGCTACTATTATTTGGACCGCAGGTGTATGTGCATGTGTGAGCTCGCTCGCTGTTGAGCTGAGTCTCCAAGACTTGTAGCTCAGAGTCAAAGTCGCAGCCAAAGCCATTGTCAAGGTCATTGAATGAGAAAATTTTTACGTTTTTTTCGCAATTAATATGGCATTTAACGCGCGTATGCGTTTTTGGTATTAATATGCACGCATGCACACTGCCCCGCCCTCGCCGCCCCTCCTCCTGCTTTTGGTCTGAAACTGCAAACTTGCACATTTTCACTACAACTTTTGTGTGTGTGTGTTGTCTTTTTTTTGGCCACAGACTTCGCATTCAGGTACGACCAGTTTCGACCATGATAATCACAGCACCGAAAATCTCATTAATTGTTTACTTAATTGGAGTGTGATTCGTGAGTGGGATTCGCTTAACAGTCCCATTTGGACTAGATTTCTTATATATATATATATATATATATATATATATGTATATATTTATATATATTTTATCTGTTTAAATAGGATTCTTATACGATATACTAGAGCCTGGTTGCTACACTCAGAAAAAATAAGGTCCTAAACTTTAGCAAATCTCCCTAAAATAAAGACAGTTTTTCTATTAGTCAGAAATCATTTATTTAAAAAGTTTACATTTTTCTACATTTTCGAAATGTTTTTCAGGTAAAATCATACATTTAACAACACTATTTATGCGCTTTCTTACCAATTTGAGCATACCAAAAGATCTTCATGAAAATACGCATTTATTAAGCTAAATGATTTTTTCAAGTTGATCTTGGTTCGAGTCGAATGACTGCAATATATTTAACGTGAAGTGGGAGGGGCTGTAGTTATGGTTAGTGGTGGGGTGTAGGGGGTATGTGTAGGGGTGCTACTTCTTAAGAGTTAAGTTGCGTGCCATAATTACCGGCATGAAAATGTTAATACAAAGTACTCAAATTCCAAAAGAAAAAAGTTGTTAATTGTTCGCCTAATTGATGCTGATTAAAATGCAAGCGGGCAGCCGCTAAAGATGAGCCCACATGTTATCGATAACATTTAGATTAACGGGGAATATCGAGTGTGCTGAGAAAGCTGATCACAAAACCAGTTGAACTCGATGAAACCCATTTGGATTCAGATATTCAGTTTGAGCGCACTTTGAGCTCGTTTAATTAATTAAGCTTTGCGGAGCATTCAAAAATGTCTCATCTCTAATTGCCAGCTAACGGGCCCATTGCGTGCTGAATGAGCGGAGGAGGAGGAAGAAGAAGAAGCAGAGGCAGCGGCAGAGGCAGAATTTAAAGCGGCTTTTGGGAAAAAGTGAAAAATGATTTTTTATTGTTTATTGCGAGGGGCGTCAATTTTTCACAATTTCACTTTAATGCCAATGTACGACTATATTTGTGCGTGCCTCTTGCAACTGCCTCCCCCTCCCCCTCTCTCGCACTCGCACTCACAGTCGCTCCATCTATAGATGTACATATATTGTTGTCTCTTTCATTAACGGCTGTCCATCCATTTCGTTTTCGGTGGGTGCGCATTTCGAATGAACAAAATAATTAGCCAATTCCAAAAATGTTTTGTGGCCAGCAAAATCAACGCGTTCAGAGAGAGAGAGAGAGAGAGAGTGTGTGTGTGTGAGAGAGAGGCAAGTTAACCCAACAAACATTATGTCCAGCAATTAAATGACATTTATAAAATAAATTTCTTCTGTTTATTTATGATATTATTAAAATAAAATGGAAAACAAAATGTTAAATATTCATGAAAAAAAAACACATACATAAATTGTTTATTCAAGTGTTTATATGTATTTATGACAAGCCTGGTGGACAGCTCACAATATTTGCTTGCTGGGCGATGCCAAGATACAAATTGCATTGAGTCACTTTTTCGTCAGACAGCAGTTTGTGATTTGACTGGGGTAAAGAGGTGTGGCAAGGGTAGAGAGTATCGAATGATGAATGTGGGGAGGCGCGATGGTAAGGTAGTCTAGTCCCGGCTTGACTAACTGGTAGCTGCAGTAGCTGCCCGGCCGAAGGTGTTAAAGCAATTGTACGCGATACCTGTATAAATATGTACATATTTATATTTATAAATATATATGTGTATATAATATATGTATATATGCTAGTTACACTGTGGGAGTCGCCAGACACCCGTCTGAGTACCACTTTTATTTGTTACATTTTTCTTTGATTTTTATTTCTAATTTCTTATTTTATTTACTGCGCTGCATCAGCGTCGAGGCGAAGCGAAACCGCTGCCTTGAGCCGTCTGTGTCTGCACTGAGTTTTCCATTATTTCCATTATTTGTTGTTGTTTGTGTTTGTTGTTGTTGTTGTAGTTGCCGTTGTATATTGCTTGCCATTTTTATGTCTGCTTGGGCAGCATCTGAGTATCTGATTGGCTATCGAGACTATCAATCTCGCATGCGAACTGCGAATCAAATTAAGAAATGCAAGTGAGAACATTGCAGTCGAACATATCCGACTGTGAGATACTCTGTTAGGACTTGACAAGATACTTGATTAAATGCTGTGACTCTCAGAGTAGCAAAAAACATAATTAAAATAACTATTCACAGTCGCTACAAATAATACAATATACGAATTTTTAAGGATTTCGATAGCTCCCTGTATATTTACAAACCCTGCTAAGAGAGTATAGATGCTATAGAAAGATATAATATTAATATTAAAATTAACACTAAGAAATATATAATTAATTAAAAATAATAAATATTTTCACTCGTATCCAAAATTTAATTGCTAGAAAAACATAAACATAACCTCAATCAAGACATCTTCTAAATAATTAAAGATTCTTCAACCGGTTTTCTTTATGATGATTGAGTATTATGAGTTGTAATCGGTAGTAGTAGAAATATTCTCCTTTCCGCTCACCACACAGACACACACACACACATACATACACAAACATATTTACACGTTTCTACATATTGAATACGATTCAAAGGCGACGTTAACGTTGCATTTGTATATGGCCAAAGCAACATATTTGCCTGGTGAAGTAACTGTGACAACTAGAACTACTATAAATTGAAACAGAGTCAACACTCGCTATATGCGCCATATACTTTTATTCATTCATTTAATATTCATGTTCAGCATTCTGCTAAATAATCGCATCGTTTACATTTGCAAGCAGAGCTGGCGACTGTAGATGGCGCCACTTCATTTCTTCCCCCCCTCAAAATTTTTTTCTAATTGGCGAGTGAGTGCATTTTGAGCGGCTCATTGCGTTCCACTTGGAGCGAGTCTTCACTTTAACGGCGTATTTAAAGAAGGCCGCGCAGTCGTAAGAATGTGGGTTGCAAAAACAAAACCTTAAGTGGTTTTTAATGAAAATGAGTGAGTGACGCCTATGTGTGAGCATGTGTGTGTGTGTGTGTGTGTTTCGTATACTTATGTAGCGTGTACTGGGCACATGCAAATATAAGTGTAGAGCGTCGCCCACACACACATAGGCACACGCGTTCTCATTCCCATTTCCATTCCCACTCGTAGTAATGCTGCTGTATCCATTCCAGGTGACTTTTGGGTCGGTAACTTTTCGCTGGGTTGGCCCGTTACGGTTCAGCGGCAAACAGCTGGGCGTGCGTCTATATATACATATATATATATATATATGTGTGTGTGTGTGTGTTCGTGTGTGTGTGCGTGTGAACAACATCAATTAAAAAGACAAGAAATTCAAAACAAAAAAGAAGAAAATAAAAATGGTTGGCATTTCTTGCTCCATTTTATTTCTATGCACCTCAGCAATTACACAAATTGAAAAAAATATATAAAACGCACGTGTCTTTAATGCGTGTGATTCGTGTGTGTGATTAAGTGTGTGCATGTGTGTGTGTGTGTGCGTGTGTGCGTGTGTGCGTGGTGTGACATCAAGGCTTCATGTGCGTGCAACAGGAGTCACCGAAATGGTCACACCTAAAAATATAAAGAATAAAATAAAATAAAAATGAAACAAAAATTTGGCTTAATCACACACCATAAAAATTCTTATCATATTTTTGTGTCAGTTGCTGTAAGTTGAGATTTGAGTGCATTCCAATCAGCGGATATGACGCTCATCTATAACGGAACTCTGGAACTCCCAGGCCTCCTATGCGGGCAGCAAAACCAATATCAGAGCAAGAAACAAATGTTTTGTTTTTTTCTCGTGCCGCACATAAAATGCCCTTTCTAAACTATGATTATTATTTCTCTCTTCACATAGGCATAGAATAAAACTCATAGCTAAGTTTTGGCAGAGCTTGTTTTACAAAACTCGACAGCAATTATCAAACTCGAACTTCTGGCAGCGTATCGAAGTACTCAAATCACTTGGAAGTATCGCTTACAGTTCCAAGCATGTCTTCCACTTGAGTACAACACACAAACACACACACATATTGAAAGAGATGACAACACTTGAGCAACGCTAGGGGCGCCTTGTTGCTTTTATCATGGCTATAAATATGTAAACACTCACATCCATTACAGTTGCCAAAGCGCCTATAAATAATAACACAAAAAGAATCACAGCAACAACAACAAGAAGAAGAACAAACACAAATATAGCGATTAACTAAAGTGACTGATAAATATTTTGTTTTACAGCGACTAAAGAACAAATATATAAAATCAATGTCCATTTTATTTGCTGATAACAACACACACTTAAATTGAGCAATGACTCAAACTTGAAAACATCCCAGCAGCGCATTAGTGAATGACCCCTCCCTCATTACCAAATGCATTCTGTCTGCACACAAAAGTAATTCATTACCAAGTAATACTAGAGTATGGAGAGCTACATATATGCTGCAGTTTCCAAGTCAAGCACGTAAACTTCAGCAATAAAAGCTGTTTACTATCCCTTTTAATTCTAGTTTTATTTTAGGCTATGTGGCAATGTGTAGTGAAAATAAAATATATTTTTATGTTTATATTTAAATTTGTTATATGTCTTCAAATTGTACTTATTGTATATTTAGAATATACATATATAGAAATTTCCTTATGTAGCCTGTAAAACGGATAAAAAAAGCGTTCGGCAACGCATATTTGCATATCTGCATTACACAGAGCATTGGAAAAGTAATGTTGGTTGTGGTATGAATTCGAAACTAAAGTATAGATTACGAATCGAATTCGTAATGCGATCTTTTCGTTGCTGGGAATTTTATATTTTATTCCCTTATTCGCCTTTGGGGTGCACTTGTGTATCTTAAGGCGTGCGCAGGAGACGCAGAGAGAGAGAGAGGGAGAGGAAGAGAGAGAGAGAGAGGGAACGGAAGAGAGGCAGAGAGAGTGAAAATGCGAATCGTGCTTATCATTGGAATTAGACATTGACCATGGGAACAGCGCGCGCTTAATGAGTCACCTTAGTTCGTCCCACACGGACATGGATAACAAGCTCGCCTTACACACACGGGCACGTAAAACAGCACATATGAAACTTTAGTGGGGCCAGCTTGAGGGTCGCATTGAAACATGACGCGGCAGCTTAATTCCATGTTACTGGAATGAATCATTCGGCTGAAATGAAAAGTACGAAATTCATTTAAGCTATTTGCATATGAAACATCGGAAAGCACCGCATCATCAAGCGGCAATAACGAAAACAATAACAATAACAGATAACTGAAACAACAACAGAATGTAAAACGACTGATGACGACGCAGAGGAGATGAAGTAAAAAAACGCTTGCTGTTTATTTTTTGTACAATGGCAGCTCAAACTAGTTGAACGGTAAACAAAATAATAGGCGATTCCTCCAAAAAAAAAAAAACAACAAACATACATATGTATGTATGTGTGTTAATAATTGAGCATATTTAACACACAAACACATTAAAGCCCCGGCTTATGTTAAACGAGCGAGCGAGTGAGCGAGAAGGCAAACGTTCCCGTTGCCCGACAGTTGAGAAATCAAATGAGAACAGAGCGAGCACCTGTAGCCTTAACAGTCAGAACAACAAGAGCAGCAATAACAACAACAATAGCAAGAATAACAACGCAAGAGCAATGTTGGCGTTGATTTGATGGCAACGTCTTCGTCTTCTCCCCATTGTTGACAGTTACGTTTGAAATGTTAAGAAAAACAGAAGTCGCAGCGGCACAAAATACGCTAAACTTGTTTTCAGACAACGGAAGAAACTGGCTGCAAAAATAAAAGAAGACAATATACATAATGCTACAGTACTGAGCCACAGCATAGAAACGTTCTCTTAATACAATGTTGTGTGTATTGGATTTGTTTTTTTTTTTTTTATATAATCACACATATGTTAGCTATCAGAATGATATAGACTTAAAAAAAGGCTGATTCCAGTCTTAGTTTTATATTTGCATTTACTTTTTAATAGAAATATATAAAAATCGTATACAATTTATTTTTGTAAGTTGTTACATTTCAAATATACATTAATTTGTTATGTTTTGTATAGAAAAATCGAGTTCAATTGTTGTGTGCAGCTACTTTCATACGAAGCGCAGCTATTTAAATACCCCCAGTTGTGCACAGTTATTTCAAATAGTCTCACAAACGGTGCTTAGGCAGCTGGAAATGGGGAGCTACTATCACAAACACACACACACACACACGTGTACATGCATACTGGCATATGTATGTGTGCGTTTGCAATACATTCTTATGCATGTGCGCGGCGGCCACTTTGAATCTGCAAGTCGTGATCCTCTAATAAGCACAAGATAATTAACATTTAATAAGCTTGCGTCATATTTATTCCAGTTCCCATTCACATGAGAGCTTCTCATTCCATCCATATGCCTTGAGCAGCGGCGCCTGCGCCACTTCCACTCACACTCGCACTAACACATGTGCACACACGAAGAATTCTTGGAAGACTAAAAATGGAGTAATTCATGTTTGCTTTCTGCACACTTTTCACTTTCTAATCCAGCAATGATAAAGATAGATCAAATAAACAAAAAATGACGCTGGCGCCAAAATAACTATTGCCAATGACAATAAATTATTTCTTTCCACACTTTGATTTTGAAGTGTTTTCTTGTTGGTTGCTTCGAATGTGCAGTTGTGTGTTGACTTTAAACTTGGGAAGAGCTTTCAAATACATACACATATATTTATGTATATATGTATGTAGGTAGGTTTGTATGCATTATGTACAAATGTGTGCTAAAAATAAAGAAGAAAAATAAGAAACAACAATAAGAAAGAGCGCAAAACAAGTCAACGTTTTTGGCATTATTTTTGTAGTTTTATTTTGTTTTTCGTGAATTTAATTTTTACTTTGCATAATTTATTTCGCTTTTTTTGCGCTTTTAACCGCACACTCTCGCGCGCACACACACACACACATACACACACGCAAGCCGAAGCCATTGACATTGAGCTGTCTCTGGCGTCGCTGTCGACGCAGCCGCATTTGGCCGTTGCCATTTTGAATAAGGCAACAACGTCAAGTTTTGTGTTTTTGATCTTTTTTTTTGCTTTTTGCTGATTTATATCGAATTTTAACCGAAAATGTACATGTTGCAAAGTTTGTACAATAAATTGCGGCGCGCAGTCGCAGCTACAGTTGTGTGTGTGTGTGTGTGTGTTTTTATGGACTTCAAAATGTAACGATCTTCGAATTTCGAACAGCGGAAATTGACAACGTTGCCATATTTCGGCTTTTTCGCTGAGAGATCGTCAAGCTTCAAAGCTAGTGATGACAGCAGATTCTAGTGACTTGCAATCGCTATCACTATCTCACTCTCTGTCTCTCTCTCGCACGCACTGTAAAAGGCATTGCATCCGGCGTTTAACTATCGCCAGCAGTTTTATTATTGAGCCGCAGGAAGCCGCCGCAATTCAAAAGCCCCATTTTGGGCCGCACACATTTTCGTAGCCTTTTTCGTTGTCGTCGACAAATCTAGAGAGAACAAATAGTTTGTCTATGTTTATTTTTATTTGTCTTTTTTTTTATATATTCTGCCTTTTTTTTATTGCAATTTCGACATCCGTTTGCATTTTGTCTGCTGGCTTCTGCTATTTCTGGTTAACAATTTGCTAACAGCAGGTGAATTTTTAATTTAGTTTTAGTTTTATTGTTTAGGTTTTCCTTTGGATTCGCTTTTCCCTTGGGAGTTCGCTGAAAAACCGTTAACTATATTTATAGCTGCAGTCTTTTCAACAGTTTGGCTCGTTTGCGAAAAAACGCAACAACAAAAAAACAACAAAAAAAAAAACACCTTAAAATGGCCACAATGGGAATTAACAAACTTTTTGTCTTTACTTTATTTATTTATTTTTTGTTTAACGGCAAACGAAAGACTTTCACTGGCTAATCAGAATTTCAGTGAACGTTTGACAAAACCAAATTACAACAACAACAACAACAACAACTGAAACATGAAAAATTTAGTTTTTTTTTTCATTTCGTTTGATATTATTTCAATTCAATTATTAGGCAAATTTTGGCGAAAGTAAAATAGTTTTGCTTGAATAAGCCTTTTGATTGAAGTGGATGAAATGTATGCGTAGCTCAGATATCAGATATCTGAATTGAAATTCGAATTTGGAATACAAAAGCAGCTGCAGCAGTAAAAGTATCTGAAGCGAGATACGCTCCAAAGATGCGCATAGACAAAGAAACGCGGCTTCAAAGCAGAAAACCGTTTAAGCCAAATAAAAGACACAACAGCCACTTGCACTACTTCCATTCAAAGTAGCTGCCCCTCTCCCTCTCTCTATCTCTATCTCTGTCTAGCTTGATTTCTTCAGCTGTCTTTCTCCTTTTGTATTGCTGTGATATAACCCTAAATCTATTGCATACTGACTGCATTTTATAGTTTTTTTTTTGCTTTGATTTCTTTAAAATACCAGTAAAAAAACCGATTTTTATTTTCGAAAATGGATATATCTTTTATCGGAAGTGACTTGAGTTTCACTCAAAGATTAAATGTTAATTTATAAAAATATACATTTAATGTTTGAGTAAAAATCAAGTCACTTCCGATAAAAGATATATACTCGTATTTGTACAGTTTATTCGTATTTCTATTCCTATGAATTGGCTGCAGTTCTTTTGTCACCCTGATATCCATTCACCCTAAAGTCAGAGAAGCTGATATCTTGCACAGTTTCAGTGCTTGTCATCAAAGAACAAAAACAAAACAAAACATAAAAAACTATCGAACTGAAAATGAAAACTAAATAAAACCATCAAATCTTCAGCAATGTGCTATGATATAGATAAGTGATAGGAGCGATAGTAAAAACTGAATTGCTTTGGGCCCCAGTCAAAGGGTTGAGTCATTTAGCGATTATAAACATATTTCACACATGGGCGATAACCATATAGGGTCTCCGATTGGACCCAGTCTTTAACGCTTGGTATTTTTTCATTTTTTTCTTCGCTGTATGTTTTCTTTTGGAATTTTCGAGAATCGTTGGAAAACAGAGCGTGACGCATTGCATTTCCATTTCAGGGGCTGAGGCTGGAAAAACGGAAAAGTGCTTTCTGCACCGTCGCATCGCATCGCATCGCATCGCATCGCATCGCGTCCATTGTGACCGACTAGACAAAATCGGATGCATTATTTATGAGTGGCAAACAGCTAAGCAGCTAAACAGCTGCCAAATATTTTGCCTATTAAACAAAAACAAAAAAACCGAAAAAAAAACAACAGAAAATCAATGCCCCTTTGATGCGTATGACTCATGGAAAAGCAAAGCGTCTGGGCTGCAAGATGGTTTTCCCCATTTCCACACCATTGTGAAAGTGGCACGTGCATGATGTCAAAAAAAAAGAAAATATATATATATATATATATATATATATATATATATATATATATGCCTCTTTCGCTTTTATTTTGATGTACGCTTGTGCCCTGTAAAATGTGTAGAAAGGGGTATATTTAGGCAAAGGGTACGTATAGAAATGAAATAAATCGAAGTCAGATTGAGGCAAGTGTTAAACATATATTGAAAGATACTCAACAAACGGGACATTAACATCTTTCTAACTTTCTAATCGTTGATTGATGATATATATAAATTTTTTTTTTTATTGATCAGCTGTTGAACTTATAAAAAATAAATGCCATTTTTTAGAAATGAATATGCTGAAAAATATGACAGTAAGTGAAAAATAAATAATATACAAAATGGGACTCCAGGGTATTCGGCCAGTTGTCCATTCCAGATGGTATACTTTAACATATGTGTATGTATATATAGAAGTATTTATTCTTTCTGGTAATTTTTGCCAGTTTTTGGCAAGAATTGTAGGCCTCACCCAGTCGCTGCTGATATACCATCTAAATAGGGGTGATCAGAACCACCCCCAAGGAGAGAAAGTGGCTACACGCAGCTACTGAGGGTGGTAGCTGTGGGTAATGGGCACGATTACGGCCACGATTGCGATTACTACCCAAAACTGAGGGTCGTCTCAATGCGAGGCGCAACCTTGAGCCGCTTTCGTGGGCGGAGGGGGTAGCGTTTCGAGGGTTGAGTGTGGAGTGCAGGGATGGGAATAGAATGCGTTCTGCGTGCTGTGTGCGTGCAGCGGAAACGGGCCTGGGTTAACAAGGGAACGAGGAAACGAGGAAACGAGGCAACCACGGAACCAGGGAACCAGGGAACCAACGAGGTTTTCCTTTTTTGTGGGTGTCGCGAACAACCACCACACACAACCAGCACAACCACAATTTGCGAGAGGGTGGCTGCCAGCAGCAGTTAACCGAATCAGCTGTTGTCCGGGTGTCCTTCAGGGTGGTGCACGGCCAGAGCCAACAATGAATAATGCAGCCCACATCAGTTTGCCTATGGTGCAACGACCATAAAATAAATATATACATATATAAATATATACATATATGTATATATATATTTATTAATTTATATAATATAGAATGATATTTTAGTTATAGTTCTTGAACTTATTCAATCTATGTTTCAATTTACTTATGTACAAATCATATGTTCATATCTAAATATATATTAAATATACGTACTCATTCATTATAGTCGAATTCAGAATTTACTATCTCAAAATATATGTACAAGAAAAATTGCAACAAAAAAAGAGAAGTAAAAATCTCTAATTAAATTCGATTTTGGTTGAGATCTATCTTTCTACAACTAATAAGCTCAGCTCAAGCAATTAAAAAAACTTGTTGTTCAATAGGAGTCCAAATAATGCACAAGATTTTGATGGAGATCATATTACTGCAAATAACTTAAAGTAATTGTAATTAATTTGTGAACGAGTCCAATACAAGTTCCACAAACTAGTTTTTAGTTGCTGCAGCTTTTGCCACTGCAGCCGATAAAGTCACATCACAGCATTGCCAGCAGACCTTAGCGAAAAAGAGAAAAAAGAAAGAAACAAATGAAGAAATTAAGAAAATGCACTCCGAAAGCGAGGCTCGGCTGTGCTCCACTCGGCCTGGCCTCGGGCTGGGCTCGGCTCTTCTCAGCTCAGCTCGGCTTGGCTTGGCTCTCAACAGCGACGCACAAGAACAATCGCTGCCGCTGTTGCTGTTGTTGGAACTGCTGTTGCTGCTGCTGGTGCTGGTGCTGTAATGCGGGGATTTGGCTGCGGGGTGTTAATTTATCGCAGTCCAAAAGGGCGTGGCGCCGCGACACTCAACTGGGTTGTGGCTGTGGGAAACGCTTCCGTCGCTGCCAACAAAAAAAAAAGAGAAAAGAAAAGACAAGAAAAGAAAAGGAGTAACCCAAAACAAAAGCAGAATAAGAAACAAATGCTGCAGTATGCGGGTGTGCAATATAAATACATACATACATATGTATGTATATATGTATGGGTGTCATGTTCATAATATTTAAAACAAAAAACACGTAGCGGTAAATAAGTTTGTAATGAGTCATGAAATCATTGCAAAAAGTTTTTATTTTGATTTTTTTCGTTGTTTAGCAGACAGTTAAACTTAGTTGGAAAACTTGAGGATTCATTGTAAGCATTATAAGCAAATGACTGCGCAGGTGTTTTCATATCGCACAACAACTTAACTGATAATCACAAGAACAACAAACACCTAATAGGTAAAGAATGAAATTATTTAACTAAATAAAGGTGCGATGTGTTAAAACACCAAATACAAATAATCAGCTGGCAATGCTGCATAGCCTTCATTTGAGAGTGTTAAACGAGTGAAAAAGCTTTTACCTTTGCGATCCAATTTCGCAAAACACATTTAGCAGATCCCAGCAGCGAAACACCTGAAATTACTTTTATATGCATGCAGAATGCATTCGGTAATGGGTATGGGTCATTCACAAGTTCGCTGCTGGGATGCATAAAATATGCCAAACAGTAAATTGAAGAGAAAGGTAAAATGAATTTTGCTTGGGTAGAAAGATAACTCTGGAGTTCTGAGTGGGCTGTCGATTTACGATCTCCAGGTAGCTTGTACATAAATAAGTATGTACATATAAATTATATATATATATATGTATATGTATATAAATATATTTATATACATACATACATATGTGTGTGTGTGTGTGTGTGCTGATCAAAAAAGTCACTCACTGCGGAAATGGAGGCTCATTGAAAAGGCCAAACACGTTCACAGAAGAAGAAGAAGAAGCAGAAATTTTAAAGGGAAATGCTGCATAAAGTGAAGATGAAGACCGGCACAAAAATTACATTCACAACGTGAAATTCGTTAATATTCAACTGGCATTGCAAAGCAGACGACCCAAGGCTCCAAAGCAACAGAGTGGTGAAGAGACGGAGAGGCGGATAGACGGAGAGAGAGAAAGAGAGTTTTAGGATGCCGGCAGGTCGACGGCAACGTCCGCTTATAATCGATTTACATATGCATGTGTGTGTGTTTGTGCGTGTGTGTGCTTATACAATAATGAACAGCCGAAAATGGACATGACAGGAGACAACGATTTAGTTGATGATGACGACTCACTCATGTGCATGATTAAATATACACGAACGTGTGTACATACATACATACAGATGTATATAGATTTAAATGCCTTGCGTGTACTATGCACATGTATGTGTATATATATATATATTTATGTGTGTGTGTGTGTGTGTGTGTGTGCATGTAAATGGGTGTGTATTTTCCGGCGTTTTGGGTGACTTGTGCACACACACACACACACCCACGCACAAGCACAAGACAGAAGAAGAAGAAGAAGAAGAAGAAGAAGAAGCAGCAACAGAGCCAGATAGAGTGAAAGAGAGAGAGGGAGAGAGAGAGCGAGAGAGAGCAGGGCGAGTTAAGTTCAAGTTCAAATTTATTTGTATTATTTTTTCTTGTCTCTTGAGCGTTTTCCGGTCTGGTATCTTTTAATGCGACTGTGTTTGTGTGCTGTAAGCAACTTCTAAGCGTGGCTTATGCTCATGCGCCCACTCTATCTCTCTCTCTTCCTCTCTCGCTCTCTGCCTGCGCACAAAGAGAAGCCGAGTGCAGCTCAGCAAATGCAATGCCAAATATGGTTATACTACGTATGCATCAATTGCCCAAAGCGGTCAATAACACACACACACACACTATCTCTCTCTCTCTCTCTCTATCTCTCTTTATGTCTCTCTCGCTCTCTCGTTCTTTAACTCCATGCTATGCTTGGAATCCACTTGGGTATTTGCTGAATGAAAAGTTAATGCTTTTGGTCATGGGCAGCTGGAGCTTTTCAGTTGCTTTCGACTCAGCTTCGAGTTGTGTTTGATTGAGTTATATCAAAAGAGATGAGATCAATTGTTTAACCTTAAATACGACTCTGAAAATGTGGAGCACACACTGATGAATATATATACATATATATATATATATATATATATGTATGCATATGTATTTGTTACACACAAGCATAGATCTCACTCGATTCTCCATATGGTCTGCCAAACAACATCAGCTCAATCCATCTCCCTCTCCCTCTCTCTCTCTCTCTCCCTCTATCACACACACCCTCATTTCATCTTGCTCACGCCCATTTGCAGTGGATTTCATCTAACATAACATAAAAAAAAGTGAAAACCATTTGCGTTGTGTCTAAAAAAGGGCATGCAACATTTTCAACGAGATGCCACCAAAAATCAAATTAATGCAAACAAAAAAAAACAAATAAACTACAACTAAAAGCTACACTAACAAAATCACGCTAATTATAACGGTATTGCAAGCCAGCTGTGGACATGTGTACAAGCACACATACATACATATGTATCTCTCTATTTACCGTTAAAATCAAATGCAGCTGTCAGTTTTGTGTAAATGCTCTTGCATCCCAGTTATGCGCACGGTCCCTCGCTCTCTCTCTCTCGCGCTCTCTCTCTCTTCTGCTTGTTTGAACGTTAGTGGGGTTGGGCACAATTCGCCGCAAAATGTTGCCCAAATTGGGGCAGTTTCTGTTCACAGGGGAAATTTATCGTTAGGGAAAATAAAAAGGGGAAAAAAGGTTTTTTGAGCAACAACGACGTCTGCGCTCTGCACGCGCTCTTTCTCTCTCTCTCTTTCTCGCTCTCTGTATGCATTTCTTTTCTTGATTGCACGTGCAATTTTACACATGTGCTTTATTCGCTCATTTGCCGGCAATTTACATACTATATATACATGTATATATATATATACATATGAATTGATGTGCATTTTGAAGGTTATGAAGTAATAAGACAAGCTCATAAGTTGCGTCTTTAATTCTGACGGTTGTCTCTAAGCCCTCGTATCCTTATCATTGTAATTAGATTGTGCTTCGGTTATTTTCACAGATTACAAATCAAGGAATTAAGAAGGAACTGTTGCCTTAAGCATGCCGAACATTACACACGCTCTTTCAGATTGGAGTTATGTTGCTTACAACTGAGTACCGTTATATAGTCCTTTGATCAGACAATTCTTTAACAATCGAAATTGATTGATTTGCAGTAAGTGAAGTTCTTGTAGCGATAACCGAACTCTCGATTTCTTTGATAGCGATAACAGTTTTTTTTCAATCTGCAAGTTAGTTTGCGTTTCCAAAGATGGAGGGGATTTGATCGTTCCCCCCACCCCCTCTCTCTCTCTCTCTCACTTTCTTATAGTTACGTAACGTTGTTCAACACTTATTTACGAATTGTGAGCAGAGTTAGTCTAAACTTTTGACTTGTACTTCTTCAGTACTTTTGCTCTTGGAAAAATAATTTATTATGTTGTTACGTTTTTTGTTTCCTCGTTTTTTTTCTGCCTGATATGAGAGTAATAAAAAAAAAATATAACCACAAAATTGACGCAAGTGTTTGTTTTTTTTTTTTACTATCAAGTCTACGTAATTGCCAGAAAAAAACCTCATATCTGGCCATGACCATAATTTGATAAGGGAGAGCAGATAAGACGAGCTATGTTATTAAAACATTCGCATATCATGTTATTATGCAACAGACACCCAGACACAACTCGACATATTTTGAATTTGATTTTGTTTTTTTTTTTTTATCTCAGAATTGCCACTGACAATAGACGAATTCAGATGAAAATGAAAGCGAAAACACTCTGAGCTTGTTAGAAAATATGACATCGTACGTAATTAGTTACAGACAGGAAAACAAAAATATAACACAATAAACATATGGCACTCCAGTTATGTGTAATCTATCCTGGCATATTGTTGATCAACTGTAAAAATGACTTTAGGATCGGTTAAGAATGGCCGACTGCGATTAGCAAGCCTTCAATGCTCGAGAACATTCGAAAGAGTTAAACATTTGACCATTGAATAGCCATAAAATCATGAATTGCTTCTGGCAAAAATATAATAATAAATAAAATAAAATATAATAACTTTGTTTCCTAGTTTTATTTTATTTTTTTGTGCCAGGCAAAGCGGTAATCATAATTATCATTGGTCACCTAATCATCTAATCGTAACGCTTGCTGCCCCGATAAGACTCCAGGCAATAATGTGCTGGGGACGAGGGGGAATGGGTAATACCAAGCGGTAACTGTTGCCTAATCACACGAGGCTGCTATAAACTAATGATAAAAATAAATATAATAATACTGACATCGTACGTTTTGCAGTAAATGGTCAATTGATTGTGGCAAGGACAGGTGGGCAGGGGGAGGGGTGCAGTTGTTGGTGGTATTGGTTGTTCCTATGGCACAGATTAGCCCTGAAACTTGACAATCGAAACTTGTGACAGCGATTCGAGGTCGGATCGCTCGACTTTCTTGCTGGGGAATGTCTACTTTTCGTTTGAAATCATGTGCAATGTGTTCTTACATATCTACAAGGCCTGCACTCTATTTCGAGCCACGAGTGTATAGCTGACCTAAGCTTATCTCGGCCAGAGCTTTACTAGCTAAATTAGGCTTGACTTGGATAAGTTGTACACTAGTGTCCAGAAATATATAGTATACCACAAGTACTTGCGAATGCATCAAATAATTCTAAAATAAAAATGTCGCAGATTAAGAAAATAGGTTGGATTTCTTAGGAAATCGAATAATGTTTGAATTAATTAAAATTGAAAAAGTTAGCTTAAAACCATTCGCAGTCGACACGAATTTTTCTTAGTTAATTGAAATAGTTATGGAAACTAATCTGAGGTAAATCAGCAATCGGCCGGATATGGCTGTATATATATCCGAATATACATCTGCATATATTTACCAACTCAATGCCAATTAGCGGATGTGTTTTTATTTTTTATTATCACCCAATTGGCATTTTATTGCGCTCACATTATTTCCAATTAATGTCAGATATTTGTTTAAATGTAGATATAAAAATTCAATTGCTTAATAACTTTTCTTAAATATCCAAGCACATAAGTTTAAGTGTGAATAGATATTGACACAGCTTTGACAAAGCTATGGCATTGGAAAACTTGGCATTGTGTTCAAGTAGTTTGTTTTTAAAGAGCGATCTTCGACAAGTTGTTGCCTTAAAAAACCAGCACAGTTTTGTCAATTTAGTTAGTTAGTTTTGATACTATAACTTATGATATCTTTTGACTTTTAGGCTGAAATTGAAATCAAAGTGAAATGCTGTTTAAGAAAGTCGAAGCAAATTGCTAAAGCATACTTTTAGGAGAATTGTTTTCCGAAAAACCAAACTTATACTTGACTATATTCTTACAGAGTTTTGAAGAATAGATTGCGTTGGTTGCGATTGGCACATAAGATCATCTAGAATTCATATATCATCGATGAGAAAAACGCATCGATTTGCATTAGATTATAGATATTAATAAATAAATGATTAATAAATACATAAATATACCTCGGCTTCTTTTCGGATTGCAAACTTTCTTTTACTTTTTAGAAAAGTTCGTTCTAACTCCGCCTTAATCTTACAGATTTCCGGCAACAAGGCGCGTTGGAATCGTAAGGACCTCCGTCAAGGATTATAGAGGCATCCTCCAAAAAGCCAAACACTGAAAAACTTCGATCATTTGGCAGTGAGTCAAAATCGTACGCATTAAAATGTTGTTTTTTTTTTTATATAATATATATAAGTTTTTCTAGGGTTTTATTTCCTTAATAAATTGTTTTTTTTTTTTTTTAGAGAAATTCGAAAACATCATAATTTTGTTTGTTTTTGTTTTTCTGTTTTTCTTTTCGTTTTTTTGTTGTTTTTTTTTTTTGAAAAATGCACGCAATGGAAGTTCCGAGCGCTTATAACCAAATTTAATATATATATAATTTTTGCAATGAAATAATGCATTTTTCACTCACATAATTGTGTACATGCTAAAATAGATGAACTACTGAACGATATTTCAGTCAATGGAGCACAAAAATGTCTATAATTAAAATAGAATGAATGTAAAGAACATAATTATATTTATTTTTACACCTTTCTCGTTTACTTTTCTGTTTTCTTGTTTTCTTTTTCTGAATTTTGTTTGAAGTTCCTGTCCAGCAGATGTTCAAAGCGAATATAGAACTAATATTTAAATAAATATACACATATAAATATATATATACATATATAAATATACATATATATTTATTTATTTATCGGATGATTGTTGTTGGTGTTTGGCGATTTCTTGATGGAATCACAATGCACAATGAGGTTGAATTGCTTTTGCTTTTGTTATATTTTTGTTTGCGTAATGTTCATATCTAAATATATGTTTGTATTTCTTATGTATCTCACATTATTACCAAAAATATTTATGTATATATACATATATATATATATATCCTCGTGTTTGACATATGAATTTTGAATACATTTACTCTTCAATTCTTTCAATCGTATTTTTGAATGGATCCGAATTTATAAAGTTTAATGTTTTATGCATTTGTATATGGATATGTTTTAAATGTTTTTTGTAAATGGTTCGCTTTTGGATTGTGTCGCATTATTTTTGGAATGGAATTTTAATATTTTTGAACTCAAATAGTTAAGAAACTTTTGTTGTTTTTCATCATTTTTTTTTTTTGGTTGTATAAAAAAGTTGTGTACAAAAAGTTTGGTTTTCCTCAAGTCTTTAAAAATTCTGGACTGTAAAAAAAAAAATAAAAAATAGACTAAGAAAAAAAGGTCAACCAAAATGGTATGTGCTAAAAAAGTGTTAAGGATAGCTCTCAACATGCCCACGCTTACCCACAAGTTATATAAGTATTTAGTATATAGTATACATAATATTTATGAATTGTATAATATTATATATTAATAGTTATTAAATGTATGCCTTTCTCATATATATATATATGCATATTTAATATTTCTTTTTTTTGTTTTATATTATTTAATTATTTTGCTTATTTCTTTGCTTTCATTGTCTGTGTCTGTTTATTTTTATTTTGTTTATTCTTTTTTGCATTTCATTTTATTTTATTTTATTTTTTTTTTATATAGATTTTTTCTGTTTAAATTTTATTTTAAATATCACGGCATTCAGCTGAGGTCTGATCTGATCTATGTATTGTTTTATGTTTTTTTTTTTGTTTTTTTTTTTGTTGCACATTTTTTTAGTTTTCACACTCTTTGCTTATTGCATTTTTATGGCTTTTTGCTATGCGTTTTGTTAACAATTATTCATAAGATGATAAAAAAAAATAAATTGAGAAAAAAAACAACTAAACGAATCTAATTGAACTAAGTAATGCTTTTGTAAAATGAAATGACAGTGACACTTAAGCTTAAGATTAATCAAACGCTATCGAGCTGCAAGCATTGTTAATTCAAATAAGTTTTTTTTTTAGCTTAAGGTGCACTTAATACTTAAAAGCGTTCAAGAACTTTTAAAGCTCGCCATAAAGCTTTGATGAGCTTTTCAACTTAGTTTAAGCGCACAGTGTTGTGAAAAACAAGTGAATACAAGTAAATATAGATGATGCATGTATAAAACATAGTTGAATCCACAGCATCAATTTTGTAAAGCTCCTGATTCAAAGTGACTTGCAAGTTTTAGTTTCAAACAGACGCTGCTAATTGGGAGAAACACAGCAAGCTGCATGCAGCCTTTTAACAAATATAAAAATTGCATGTGTTCGCATCACTGGAAGAGCTTTAAGTTGTTAACTGTTTGGTTGTAAACTGTGTCTTGAATGGTTAGTGTTGCGAAACAAACAAGTGCACATAAATAGCTGTATGCAGTGTTGTAAGAGATGGCAGATCTCAGCTCAGAAAGCTTTCTAAGTGAGTTGAGCTTAATATTATTTTGGCTCATACATTTTGGGAACTGTGGATGGTATTTACTCCTTAAAATTGTTGCTTTTCAAAGTTGCTTTTGCTGTTTAACACTGGAGAAACTTGAACTCATTTTGAGCTTGTAAAAGTGCCTAATTTACGGCATTTACTTTTGTTGTGAGCTTGATCCAGTGTTTTGCTGCGGAAACTAGCCAAACTAGACAAGCTAGCTCGGATTAATCGTAAGCTTAAGTGTCATTTGGGGCACACGTGTCATTTGTACTTAAAATATATATGTATTTAAAGAGAAAATAATGATAAGACAAGCACCTTACTAATTTGTTTATGGGGGATAGGATTTCAAGTAGGGGCCATAATAGGAATTAAGAAAGCTTCATTTCAATCTTTTCTTCTTTTTTTTTTTTTTGGTTTTTTTTTTTTTTTTTTTTTTTTAAGGGTATTTGTCACCAGCAGTTGTTGTCGCCGTTTGCGGATTGAAAAGCTGCGCGTAAATGCGACGCAATTTCAGAAATGGCGCCACCAGTGGCAACTGGATTAAATCTCACAAGCTTTGCATGCCAGCTGTGGCAGCTGAATCAGGACACTCGGAGATATCGGGTTCGATGTCGGTGCCATCGGTGCTATCATCGGCATAGCCATCGATTGCAGTGACGACGGCAGCGCTCTCGCTGAAATGCATTAGATTCGTTTCCATTAAACCGTTCGTCAGGCTCAGCGGCGGCGACGACTGCGACGGCGGCCCCTCCAAGGAGAGGCGACTGTTTGTGCTGATGCTGCTCAAGCTGAGCTGATCGTCGAAACAATCGATATTCACCACAGTTGCAAGTTCACCATCGATGCCCACAGCGGCTGTGTTGCTCTGCGGCATCTGTGGCAACTGTGGCAATACAACGGCTTGTGGATAACAGGATAGTTTTGCTGCTGCTGTTGTTGGTGGAGTGCTGCTCATCGGCACATCCTTGTGCTCCTTCAGTGGATGCTGCCTGGCATGGGAATTGGGATCGGGATTGCGATTATTGTTGGGCTTCATCGGCTTGCTGCTGCCAACCTTACTGGCCGTGGTATTATTGTTAATATTGTTGTTGTTAGGCAGTCCATCCATTTGATCAATGCCAAAGAATTTGCCTGTTGAAAGTATAGCAAAATAAAACAAATTTAAATAAAAGTTTCGTTTTAAGGCGAGATATATAAAATTTGAAATTAGATGCATTTTTGTGTTTAGATTCCAAAATGTTGATTTCGCTTAATTTTGTGGAAATGCTTTACCCATTGAAATATGCAGGGGTTTAAAGGTTTTGTTTTTTTTTTTTAACTTAATTTTAATTTGTATAATCTTTTGTTGGCCAATTGAAACGAAAACATTGCATCGTAGTTTTAACTAAAATTGCATTTATTTAATTATACATTTAATATATTAAATTAAATTTTATATGTAATTGTTTTTTGTTTTTGTTTTTGTTTTTGTTTTTCGTCAATATTTTTGCTTTCTCATCAGTTGAAAATGATAAATACTGCAAGTTATATGTACAGAACATTTTATTTTACTTTCTTTTATTTTTCTTTCTTTACATTGTATTTGAAGAACTTTGCCAAAGGTTTTAACCATTACAAATTTAATATTCTAACAATAAAAAGACAAAAAATATATATATATTTAAACTATTGTAAATCGTTTCGGTTTAAATAAATTAAGACAACAAAAATAAGATACAGACAATAAAAAAAAAAGATAATGAAAAGCAAAGCGGCAAAAATTGTCAAAAGTATTTTTGGGTTTTTGTTTTTTGTTGTTTAGTTTTGAGAGCGTTTTGGTCTTGCAGTTTTGGGTTTGGTGCAGTTTTTGTTGTGTTGTGGTCTGGCATTATAAAAAAAACTTAACGAAACTTAACGAAAGCAGGTCCTAAGCTCGATGCAGTTGAGCAGCGAGCAGCTTTTGATTGGCAATCGCGTTGCTCTCATTTGCTCTCAACAAGCTCAGTGCTCAATTTACGATCGCACAGACTGCGAATAGAAGAGCAGAGCGAGCAGAGCAGAGGAGAGCAGAGAAGAGAGCGAAGAGAGCTTTCGCTGATGCTGCAACAATTACACTGAGATTTTACAACGATTGTGGCTTTGGACAGTATTTATTTAATTATTTAATTTTTCCTATTTTGTTTTATATATGTATGCAGTACTTTATGGGAAAGATGCTGATCAGTGTATGTGTGTGTGTGTATGTGTGTGAGCAATCAATTGTTATTTGTTTTTTTCTTTTTTTACAATTTGTATTTCCATGTCAAATATTCCTTTTATATACATATTAAAAATTAGAGCTTTTTGGGCTTTTTTCTTGTAATTTTTTTGCATAATTCTTTTATTTATTTATATTAATTGATGTTTATATATTTGTTGAGTTTTTATCGCTAATAATATAACTTTTGCACTTAAAAATGGTTAGAGTTATTTATATATATAATTTTTTTATTTTTTTTTTGCATTTTTTTTTAAGTTAAACCGAATTGCTTTATACGCTTTGTTTTTGTTTTTTTTTTGTCAGTAATCACATTGTTTTTTTTTTTATATAAACTTTTTTTGTTTTCTTTTATATTTTTTCCTTTCATTTTTTTGTTGCACACTATTTGAAATTGGGCTGTGTATGTTTTGTAGAGAGATAGAGGGAGACAGAGAGAGAGAGAGAGAGGGTCTTTATAAGTGTGAGCTTTTTGCTGAGAAAGTTGCCGTTATTCTTTCTTTTTTTCTTATTTTTCCTTTACAGTGGTTGCTCGGCAAGGGAAACTGCTCGAATTTCGAAATGTTTTCCGATTGGAATTGTAACATGCAAAGCATTTGTAATTTATTTGTTTTTTTTTTATATTATAAATGAGTAAATGTTTAATATTATCTCTCAACTAATATATGTAAACGCCCTTTTCTGGGCATGGAACCAAAAACAGCAAGCAAAATTATCGAATTGAAACAATATTCGATTCGGTTCGATTGCGTAGTTTTAATTTATATATATTCTGCTTAAAGTTGCAATGTTCTTTCTTTTTTGCTTTTTCAATTTCGACAAATTCTTTGAAATGGATGTCATGTAAATTATGAACTTTTGAATATATATATATATGTATATATGTATATATATATATATATATATATATATATATTGCATACAAAATTAGAGCTAATGCTGCAAGCAACCACCGTAGCATTATTACTGTTGTTGTTGTGTGTGTGTGTTGTTGTTGTTGTTGTTGTTGAATGCGAATGTTTGTTGCACTATTGGGCGCCTTTGGGCAGCAATTGTTGCTCATCCGGCAGCGGCAATTGTTGCTCCTGTTGCAGTTGCTGTTGTTGGTGTTGCTGCTGCTGCTGCTGCGACGCGGATCTTTCCGGATTGTTGCCTGCCGCCGGATTGGCGTATAAATGCCAGAGCACCACAAGACTGAACACGCACAACAAACATATTGCTAATTCTTATCTTTTGCGACGCTTCGTCTTCTTCTTCGTGCCACTCGGCTGTACCGTAACGCCAACGCCCATGTTCAAACTCAACGTGGGCGCGGCCAGCGGCAAATGTTGCTGCTGCTGCTGCTGCTGTTGTTGCTGCTGCTGTTGTGTGGCAGTTGCTGTTGTTGTAGCCACTCCTGCTCCCGCTGCTGCTGCTGCAGATGTTGTTGCTGCTGCTGCAGCGCCCGTTGCTACTGTTGTCATTGCTGTTGTTGTTGTCTCAACGCTGCTGTCCTCGGCAGAGCTGTTGGACGTCGACGATGAGGAGGTGGCCGCCTCAATGGCTGCAATCAAATTGATTTTATGTTCGAGCTTTTTCGTTTTTAGTTTCGAGTGAATATTGCTGCTGCTGTTGTGGTTATTGTTGTTGTTGCTGATGTTGTTGTTGCTGCTGTTGCTGCTGCTGCTGCCGCCCGGATAATGCATCTTATCGTCTGATGTTGTTGTCGCTGTTGTTGTTGCTGTCGCTGTTGTTGTCGTTGTTGGCACGGCACCCTCGCTGTCTGTGGTTGTGCCACCAGTGCTGCTCCTGCCAAAATGCAGCAAATCCTTGGGCAGTGCAACAGTACGCGGTACATTCTTCGGATCATCATCATCATCATCATCATCGTCGTCATCGTCATCATCATCGTCATCGTCATCATCATCAGCCTGATCCCGATCGTCGTCATCATCATCATCCTGATCCCGCTCATCATCATCATCGTCGTCATCATCATCAGCGTCGTCATCATCATCATCATCATCATCATTATCATTATCAATGTCAATGTTGTCGTCATCCTTGTCTTGATTTAGAACTGCATCCTCCTGCTGCTGTGAATCACACATGCTGATGCTGATCAACGGACGCAGCTCCTCATCATCCTCAACCTGAGCAGCAGCAGCAGCAGCAACAGATCCTGATTTCTTAATTGGTCTCTTGTGCTTTTTGCTTAGCTTTTTGGGCTCATCCTGCATGATGAGCAGCTCCTCGGAACCGGATGAGTTATTTGAGCTGCATAGCGATTTGTGGCGACTGTCAACAGTAGCAGTAGCAGTAGCTGGAGCAGCTGCTGCTGCTGCTCCTGATTTTGATGTTGATTTATCGGCCAGCAGCTGCTGGGCATATTCATGCTCATAGTGCAGGGAGCCGCACAGCGCCAGGATCAGATTCTGTTCGGTGAAGCCGCGCGGCGGCGGCGTTATTTTCCTCGGCATGGCCGCATTCTCCTGCACAGGACTCTCGAAATTGATGAGACTCCGCTCGCCACTGCTGATCGCTATTTTATCGGGTACCTGGAGCGGTTCGAGTGCCGGCAGCGGCGCCAACATTTCCAGCGGCTCCAGCGTACCCAGCAGGAAATCATCAAATGGCGACTCTTTTTTCGCACGCGAATGTTGATCCTTGAGCGGCGCCAACGTTAGCTCCTTGCGACTTCCCAGACTTCCCAGACTGGGAAAATCGATTGTGGTTGCCGTTGTTGTTTTAGTTGTTTGCGCTTTTTCGGGCATTTTCCAGGCGCTGCTGGTCGGCGTTAGATCCAGCACTTTGACCTGGTAGCTGGTTGGGGGTTGGGTTGTTGCTTGGTTGGCCGCTCTGCTCTTGTTTTGATTGAGTTTGAGTGGTTTTGACGGCGACAACGGTGACGACGACTCCTTTTGCTCCTGCTGCTGTTGCTGCTTTTGCTCCTTCTGCAGCTGCTGCTGCTTCTGCTCCTTCAGCTGCTGCTGCTGCTTCTGCTCCTTCAGCTGCTGCTGCTGCTTGTGATCCTTCAGCTGCAGCTGCTGCTGCTTGTGCTCCTTCTGCAGCTGCTGCTCGTTGGTTTCCACTTGCAGATTGAGCCCTTGTGCACTGGCGCTGCTTATCATCACCGCTGCAATGGCGTCCCTTTTAGCCAGCAGTTGATCGGCAGCATCGCGCTCATCTTGCTCTCGTTCCTGCTCCTGCTCCGAGTCGGTATCTTGTTCCCGTTTCCGTTCCCTATCGGCTTCCTCCTCCTCCTTCTCCTCCGCCTCGTCTCGTTTGGTTTTAGGCTTCTGCTCCTGGCCCTTTTTCGGTTTGTGCTCCTGCTGCTCTTGCTTTAGCTCCTGTTCTCGCTTGAGCGTCTGCTCCCTTTTCAGTTCCAGTTCCAGTTCCACTTCCTTTTCCTTTTCCTGCTTCAGCTGCAGCTCCTTTTTCAGCTTTTGCTCTCGCTCCCGCTCCTGCTCCTGCTCCAGCTCCTTCTTCTCCTTCTCTTTTAGCTCTTCCTCCTCTTTCTGTTCCCGTTCCGCTTTCAACAGTTCCTCCGCTCGCTTCAGCTCCACTTGCTCTCTTTCCTTCTCCTTCTCCTTTTCCCGCTCCCTCTCCCTCTCCCTCTCCATCTCCTGCTGCATTTTGTCTTTTTTATTAGCCATCTTCAGCAACTGCTGCTGCTGCTGCTGTTGTTGCTGTTGTGCTGCTGCTGCTTTATTTGCCTTGTGCTTGGCCGCTTTGGACTTTTTATTGCTTGTTGTTGTTGTTATTGCTGTTGTTGTCGTTGTTGCTCTTAGCGACAGCGTGGAGCTTATCGATGTCTGCAGCTCATCATCGAGCAGCGTTTCATCCTCGCTACTGGCAGTTGTTGTTGTTGTTGTTGGTATTTGTGTTTGTTGTGTTGTTGCTGGCTTGGCAGTTGTTGTCATCGTTGCTGTTGTTGTTGGTGTTGCGGCTGTTGCTGCTGCTGTTGCTGCTGTTGCAATTGGCTTATTAAGATGCGAGAGCTGAGCAAAGCGCAATGCTTGTGCCGCATCCTCGGCAGCTGCTTGAGATTTCAATGATTTCTGTCTCTTCTCCTTTTGGGTGATTACCTCATCCACCTCCTTGGCTATGACGGGCACAATCAACTTATTGACCAGCACCACTGGCGGTTTATTGTGCTCATCGCGCTGCTTCTGCTGCTGTTGCTGCTGCTGCTGATGTTCACCGCCAGCAGCATTCTGCTGTTCGCGCTGCAATTGCAGCTCATGCTTCCGCTGCTCGGCGAGCTCATCACAAAAGATGGCGACAACCGGCCGAAATAGAGCCTCATCGCAATTCTCATGGATGACACAATCCTCGGCAGCCAGCTGGCCGACAACCTCATCCAGCATATCCGTTTGCAGCTCACCACTGATGCCGGCATGTACATCGGTCACCGTGCCCAACGGATTCACAATTTTCTCAATGCGTGGCGTTGTTGAACCCGCTGCTGTTGCCGCTGCTGTTGCCGCTGCTGTTGCCGTTGCTGTTTTATTGCTGCTTGTTGTTGCAGTCAGCTCATAGCTGCATATGTTGGGCAGGACACTGGCCAAAGCGGCCAAAGCGGCAGCACTGTGTGGATGCTGTTGCTGCTGCTGCTGCTCCTCATCCGCTTCGTGCTCGGCCAGAGCATCATAGTAGCAGGTATTGTCGCAAGCAGCTGCTGTTGTTGCTGCTGTTGATGTTGTTGCTGTTGTTGTTGATGTTGCTACTGTTGCTGCTGTCGCAGTGCAGCTGCTGGCAGCACCAACAGTTGCTATCGTTTCGGTAGCAACATCCGCGGTGCGCTGAACAAAGCAGCCAGCTGGTTGGTTTGGTGGTAGTGGTGGTGGTGGCACAAGAGGAGGGATTGGTGTAGTGGAGGCACATTCGTATTCGTCGCACAGAGAACAGAGAAGAGAAGAGAAAACAAATTTGTATGAGAAAAGCGCATTTGCCAAAGATTTGCATTTTATTCCAACTCATTTCTGTTTTTCTTTTCTTTTTGTTTTTAATTTACATTTTTTTTTTTGTGATTTTTTTTTTTTAGCACTTTAGTAAGCGTAAAAACAGTAACTGCAACTGTTATATGCATAAGTAGCAAGAACAAAAATTAGGCTTAAATGCAAAACGCAACATAACCAACATTTTTTTTCAATTAATTAAATTTTTTTTTTTTTTTGTTTAGTGAAAAATGTTTTTGCGACTAAAATATTTTTATTTATTTTTTACATTAGACAAGTGTTTTCTTTTTGTTTGCATTTTGAGTGAGTTTTTTTTTTTAAAGGTTAAAAGTAAAAGCACTTTTCGTAAACATTTTAAAATCAAAACAAAATAGCAATATAATATAAAATTATTGAAAAAAAAAAAAATGGAATTTCGTATTTAGAACGATTTTTTTTTTTAATTTTTGATATTTCTTTCTTTTTTCTTTTTTTTTTTGGTTTATTTCAACGAAATTATATGGCTTTGGCTTTTTAGACAAGAATTCATGTAGATTTCATGTGCTCTTTCTTCTCAACTGTTCTCTGTCTCTTTCACTTTCTCTCCCTCTCTTTCTCTCTCGCTCGCTCTCTGTTTCTCTCTCACTGTTTCACTCGCACTCGTTGATTGCAATTTTTTTGTTGATAATTTTGCGGTTTTTTTTTCTTTCATTTTGACAAAATTTTTTAACTCGACAAAAGCATAAAACAAGGGGAAAAGCCCAGTAAAAGTGAAGCGGTAAAGCAGGAGAATTAGTTGGAGAAGAAGCTAAAGAGGAAGAAGACCATGATGATAAAGAAGAAAAAGAAGAAGTGGCAGAAGAAGAAGAAGCAATGGGCACAAAATGAACAAGTTTCACCAGTTAGTTTTGCAAGTACTTGTTAAGGGGTATTTAAGAAATGGGCGTGGTTAATGCGAATGGTTGCTGAAAGAGAAGTCGCCATTATCTTTGTGATGTACATTTTTAGAGGTTCGCGTCTCTATATGGGCTGCTATGGAGTAGTGAAACAGATTTCAAAAAAGATTGGGGCGGTCGCCAAAAAGTAGAGCTCTAATCGATCAAAAAAGAAGGTCAAAGGAAGTAGTGCAAAGAGAAGCCAATTTATGTGTGTGTGTGTGTGTGTGTGTGTGTGTGTGTAAGGGTGTGTGTGTGTAAGGGTGTGTGTGTGTGTGTGACTGCTTCGCTTTTGGTGAAAGAAAGTTGATAAAATTCAAATGTTTATTTTTGGTTTTGCTGTGATATAAAAATTGTTGGTTAGCTTAAATTTAGTACATATTTTAGAATATAGAATTAATTGTGAATATATCGGGCAAATAAGATATATATATATGTGTGTATATAGTATATATGTCAGTTGTCCGATTCTAAGCACAATATATATGTACACCGAAACACCGCAAAGAAGAATAATAAACGGGAAAGAAGAAGAGCAAGAAGAAGTTTTGACCAAAATTGAAGAAGTTGCGCGAAAGAAAGAAGCACAAGCAACACACACACACAATGAGTGAGAAGACTGATGATAATAATGACGATAAGGCTGGGTGGGTTGGGTTGGGTTGGGTTGGGGTGGTGGGGAGGTAATGAATAGAAATCACTGCGATTGCCGCCCAAAAAAACTTAAGAGAACCAATGCCAATTTCGTGGTGTTTTTCAAAAATTTCGATTTCACCAACATTTTCCATAAAGCGTTCAAATTACAAAACGATTTGGTTTAATAAAAACAACACAAAAAAAATCGAAAAAAAAACAAAACTAATCTTAATAAAAAAAAATTATTAATAAATAGTAATGATAACGAATAAGTCGGAAACGAAAACAGAATTCAAACCAGGCATCAAAAGCAAAGATGCCTTTTAAGAACAGTTAACAAAGTTTTTGAACATTTAATGATAACAATAATAATTAATATTAATCGATTAGCAAAATGTTCAAACGTGATTCATATTTGAAATTTGAATATTCAATAAAAATATATTTTTTCTATACAAGGATCTCAAAGTATATCGAAGTGAAAATCATGTGAGTCATTGAACTAATTTGAAGGTTTTATATTATATAGCAATAGTTGGCTACCAGTTGGCAGCAGGAAATTAAGTTTGAAACACACACTTTGGATATTATACAAATTTATGTTTAGTTTATAGTTTCTTTTATCTCTCTCTCTCTCTGAATAGATATAGATTTTTACAATTGAATCACGTCTAAACACAATTTTATATACGGTATATGAAAAGAGTAGTTTCAGTTTGAATCTGTTTGGCTAACTCTTCCAATAGAGACTTACCCGTCTCGCGACGTGCTGCTGCCGTTGATGGCGACTCGCGCATGGCATCGGCCAGATCCTCCTTGAGACGCATATCGCCGTGTCCATAATCCGAATCCAAATGCCCATGACGAAAGCGATCCATCAACTTGGGGCTCTGCTCAATGCTGCCTGCACCACCAGCAAACAAATTGAAGCCATATAACAAGTATATCAATATTATACACAAAATCAATGCTTAATAATTGGGACTCACTGTAGGAACCGGATTCGATGAGCACGGGCACACCGGCACGATGTCCGCCAGTTGTCACCGTCGATCCACCGGCAACGGCAACGCCACTCAGCGGCATATTCAATGGACTCGAACGATCGACAGCGGTTGAAATGATGCTCGGCTGGACAGAGGAACCAGCAGCTGCTGCTGTCGACGGCAGCGCTGTGGTTGTCGTCTTCGTTACCCCAATTTCCACAGCCTCCGCATCCACATGATTCAAATTCGATCTACGTGGAATGTGGACATAATATTTCTTTCTTATTTTCTTTTTTTTTTATATTTCGCTTGTAAAATTCTCCATTTAAACAATTTAGAATGTCTTCTAATTCTATCGGAATTCGAGACGGGACAGTTATCGATAAATGAATTAAATAAACTTGATCTCGGATACCAAATCAGAGAAATGATCCTCAATATTTGAAGTCTCTAGCGCCGAACAAAATCTGTGTTTCTTAGGCGGACATCGATTTATATCAATATTCGCGAATCGGGACAGTTATCGATAAATGAATTAAATAAACTTGATCTCAGAATATAAATTTAAAGACACAGCTAAATTCACTCGGCTTTTAATGCTCAACCGGGATATATATATATATATATATATATTCAAGGTAAAAGTACATTTAAACTATTTTCTAATGGGATTAATATTCATAGACATTTTAGTTGAATGGAGGATATATAATCAATAGATATTTAATAATATTTACCCGCTGGGCGTATTGTAGTTCTTGAAAACGAACTGCGGCCCCATCCAAAGCCGGCGATGTGGCCCGGCATGGGTGATAATCTCGACCTGGGCCAACCAGCTCTCGGCCCGCTCGTCGGCCTCATCGAACTGATGGCCACTGTCCATTAGGAGGCTGGCATGGCGATCCTTGATCAGCCAATTGTCCAGCGCCAGCGGTGGTATGATTTCTTGAGATCCATCCTTGCGTCGCCCCAGATTCCACTGGGCCTTCGCCTCCACCTCCAACTCGATGGGCGTATCATCACAAATCTTCTCTTTGGCAACATCTGCAACATCAATTAGCATTCCCGATCAATCAGATATCATATATCGCATAAATATTGTACTCACTTGCGGCTAACTTCGTGTCCAGATCGTACTGGATGAGAGCACCGTGTCCGGCCATCACGAACAGTGAATCGACCGCCTTGCGCTGGACGCGATGCGGTGCCTCACGTGTCGCCGTTGGCGGCTCCAGCAGCCACGAGCGCGACTTGGCGAAGGTGGCACAAACGCTCAACGGTTTGCCACTGTCATCCGATAGGGAGGACAAACGTTGACGCTGATGCGAACCGATGCCATGATGGCTGCCGCCGCTCGAATGATGGCCAATACCGCCACCACTGCCGATGCCGCCAACGCCACCACCGCCGCCGCTGCCGACGCCACCAACAACGCCACCCAATGTGGCGCTGCCTGGCGGCGAGCCGAGGGCAAACGGTTGACGAAGTTGCGCCAACGGCTGAATAACAGCTGGTCGTGGAAATGGGGGCAGAGTGGGATTATGATACGGCTGCAACGATTGCACAAACGTTGTGCTCTCCGAATGCGAGATCGGCGAACTGGAGCGTCCGTCGGCGCCGAGGCCGGCGCTGCGATGGAAACGCGACAGCTTATTGACCACATGCAGGGATGTGTGCGTTCGTACGCCCATCGCACCGCCATACGGTGTTATGGGGAAGACGTGGGTGGTGCCGCGCAACGTGGAAACGGCCGCCCAGCGTGAGTCCAGCGAGAATGCAATATGCTGCACTTTGGCACTCGTATCGCCCCGATGCAGCACATACAGATGATGCACTGCCGCCAAACTGGATCCGACCGGATGCGGTTGAATGCGAAACACATGAAAATCATGGCCACGACGATCTGCCGTCAACAGCAGCATGCCCGAGCTATCGAACTCCATGGCGACCAGTGCCTCACTGTGTGCCACAAAGTGGGCAACAATCGGATCGGTAATGGAGCCAATCGGTGTGCCCGTCGTCGGGCTATAATCCTTGACGGTGTGCTGTGCAATAGAATAGTTGATATATATATATATATATATATATATATATATATATACATACATTAAGTTGATGACTTACCTTGATATCGATAATGGTAACCACGCCAGATTGTTTGGCATCGGCGCCTCCCGTTGCTGAATCGAAACTGCCACTTTTGGAGCTATTGCCACTGCCGGTGCCGGTTAAACCGGCTGCGACCTGTTCACCCAACTCACGGAGACCCTTGCCAAAGGATTTGGCTGCGTTTAGCACCGTTGCCGTATAGCTGGGAACACCCTCGCCGTCGCAACCGCCACCGCTGCGCTTCGATTGGAGCAACTTGTGCTCCGCATATGCCAGCCAGCGTGGTCCAAGTGCAATCGGATTCGGATTGATGCTGGGCATTAGATGGGCGATAGAGATCAAGGATTAGATTAAGCCAAAACCTATTCCCTGCACAAGGCTGCTACATTTTCTACATATAAGTCTCAGTTTCTAATCTACGAAATTTCTCAAGTCGAATTTGTTTTGTTGATTTTTTTTTGTATATAAGAAAGAATGATAGATTTTGGGGGGGGATTGAACCGCGACCTACTCGATCTATTGTGCCCCCTTCTGAGCATATAGCTCTTCTTCCATCAGCCCTAGCTCCGCACGAATGTGAGAATCTCTGTTGGGTTGAGGTCTTCTATGTCTCTGAAATACATAACACGCAACCCTAGGAAGCTGCATCTTCTTCTAGTTAAGGCGACACATCCTGGTAGAATGTGCATCGAGGATGCCTCCTCTCTTTCACAAAACCTGCACAGTTCGCTACTATATATACCTAGTTTAGTTAGGTGTCTCCCATCATCCCATAAAATCAAATTAATAAAAATTGAATCATCAACTTAAAGAACAATCTTTCTTTCTTTATCTTTCCGTATTCAATAAGCGTCCAGATGCAAGTTAAGTAAATCGATACATCAAATATATTTGGATGCACTTACCCGGGACTGGGAAAGCAGGTGGTAATTGTTAGTCGATCCTCGAGGGTGCGTGCATCAAAGACGGCGAGACGCTCATGGAAACTAATGACGACCGCCGATCGATTGGCTTGGATGTCCAGCACGGCATTTTTGAACTTGATCGTTTTCACTTGGGCGCCCGTCTTCAGTGACATAAAATTGACGGCACTAAAATGCGCCGACGACGCAGTCGATGAATGACCAAATCCGCCACCGCCGCCGCCACCACCAGCCAAACCGGAGCCTGAACCGCCAGAGATGTGATGATGACCACCGCCGGATATAAGGCCACTGACCGCAGCACTGCCGCCATCGACAAGGGCAACCAGTGGACGTTTCTCGGCAAAAGCATCGACCGGCTCATCGGCCCGTCCATTGTCATCCAAGGCACTGGCCGCCGTCGCCGGTGTGGGGAGGACACGGAGGGCGGTGACGACACCGTGCCGCCACGATAGAACCTCAACAGCCTCACCATTGGCCGGAATGGCCCACACCTGAACACCGAGGCCATAGCCAAGGATCAAAAGGAGCGGCGGTGCAGCGTTCCCCTCCAGTTCCCAATCATCGCCGAAACGTGGATCGCTGACATCGGCACTCGTCTCGAATCGTGCCCACGTTATAGTATCCTTGGGATCCTGCACCGGCTGATGCACCAGCGTCACATCATTTATAAATCCAATTGCCGAATCCAAGATCGAGCGATCGCTGACTGCTTGTGGCGGCACAATTGCCGGCATGCCACCGCTGCCGCCAACACCTGCACCACCACCACCAGCACCACCACTGCTCCCTCCGCTGCCGCCAGACGACGATTGATGATGATGATGTTGATGATGGCTGTGTTGGTGGCGGCGTGGCGAATCTGCGGACATTATGTGATTCTTCTGCCCTGCTTTGGAGCCGACGACGACGACGACGTCTCAGCTACTCCGTTCACGTTAAGGCAAAGAGAGCTGGAGTGAGCGATGCGCTCTCTCGCTCGCACAGCTGCTGCAGACGACGGAGACAGGCTGTCTGTCTGTGTGGCAACGCTGCGCTGCCTCAAACGATATCTTTGCGTATGTGTGTATGTATATGTGTATGTGTGTCAGCCAGCTGTTGTCAACTGCAATATAGAAAGCAGAAAAATAAATAAACAAACTGCAAGCACTCTCTCTCTCTCTCGCTCTCTCTCTTTGTCTATCAGCACTCTCGCAATCAGTGTTGCCAATTGTGGTTTGTTGTGCAGTTGGCTTCTTTTCTTTGTCATTTTTATTTAATCAAGTTATATGCTTAATTGATAAATTATTTATAGGTATATTAATAACCAGTTTAATTGCGAATTTTAAACATAACAAAAAATGAGAAATAGAGTAGCTAAAAGCATATTTAACAAGCACTAAGAATTCCGTTAGTAGCAGTAGTAGTGTGAATAGCAATGACAGTAAAAAGCGATATTTAAACACAACAAATATCTTATAAATATGTACTATCTTTCAATTTAAATTTAATTTGAAATTTTATTGACGTTAAATAAATATGAAAAGCACTTAAATCTCACTCGAAAATAAGATTTAGCTCTTTTTTTTACTTTATTTGGCCGCTGGCTAAGATTCGCTTTTTATGCTTCTCAACATATAGTTGGCAACACTGACTGCGCTCTCTCTCTCTGTCTTTCTTGCTCTCTCGGGCTGGGACATTTGCAATTCCATTCGTTTGTGCTTTGTCTCAATCAAATGCTTTTAATCTTTGCACACTCGTGCCAGGCCCGCCCCCTTCTCCTCACCACGCCACCACACGGTCCGCGCACCCCTTATTTTTATAAGTTTTATTAGCACATTACGTGTTTTATTTTTTTTCTGCTTTACTCTTTGCACACACACACACGCACAAACATTTGCAAAAGGGGCGACAGCGATTCCATGGGGCGTAAATTAAGTGCAATAAAACAATATGTACAAACGCACACACACACAGAAAGAGTTATAGTGTGCGCCACGCAATTGAACACCAAAATGTATTTATATTAATAAACAACGTAAATAGCAGCAGGCGGCTGAGGTAAATAGTAAACTAACTAAGCTCATTTGGTAAACAAATTTTTGTAACGTGTTTTTTGCTTTTACTATTACTGTAAATATAAAACAACAACAATAGTTATCATCATCAGACCATCAGCAAAAGTTGAAGCAACAACAGCAAAAGAAACCAAACAAGCACAAAGCACAAAAGCAAAAGCAACGGCAACAAAAACTCAAAGCCAAGCTTTCAACCTAGAGCGAAGAAGTGAGAGAGCGGGAGAGAGAGAGAGGGACCAACAGCTGTGCGCAACGAATGCAAAATAGCAAAGAGTAACATTAACCCGTGCGCGGTCCGCTCGTTTGTTTTAGCCCCAGAAGCGAACTTCTTAAAGAGAGGTTAAATATTGTATGATAAAATTTATTATTTGCGCTATAAATTTGGTTTTAGCATGATTGGCTGCAAAAGTAAAAGACAAACTCGTTTGTCGATTGACATGACGAGTATACATACATAAGTAAATGGGCAACAATGAAATACATTCATATATGAGATAATCGAACAAGCCACAGATCAGCGCAGTCAAATAATACATACATATACATACATATATGCGCATAACTAACAATATGTCTAAGCGATAAGTACAACTGTACATATGTATGATGTATGTAATTGTAACGTAATTGACGGGGATTGCAAATTGTGCACAACAATGGGGGTTAAGGTTAAGTAAAAAAAAAACAACTGTTTCACAAAGCGCATGACGCATTGCTAAAGTTGATTTCTATTTGTGGCTCTTTGTTTTGAAGCAACGGTTAAGCGGTGAGGACAGAAAGAGAGGAGAGACGAGAAGCGACGTTGCATTCCGTAATTGACTTGCGCACACGCGCAACAGCGACGACAGCGACAATAGCAACAGTTACTAAAAGCAATGTCACAACCATATGCACACACACATACACATACATACACATTCCCTCCACCCACCGAGAAACGCATTTTGTCTTTGTTTTGCAATAGGCAACAAAGCAAAACAAAACAACAGCAGAAGCAATCGCTGTACGTTTTGTGCGAGAGACGTGTGTATGTGTAAATTGGTGTGTCAATGTTAATAAGCCAGCTAGCTAGTCAGCATGTTAAGCCAATGGTTCCATTCCGTTCGTTCGTTCGATTTCTTTGTCCACACGCAAAAAAAAAAACAAAAACAACTCATGTGTGTGTGTGTGTTAGTATGTTATTGTTTATGCTGTTCATTGCCAAAGCCACTGGACAAAAATCGACGCCAAGCGCTTTTTGTGGACAAAGAAAATCACAACAAAACGCAAAGCAGACACACACACACATACACGCAATATGTTGTGAACAGGTGTTACTGAAAATACTCATACCCACACGCACACACACACACACAGTAATTTCAAAATCGCACGCAATTTACTGCAAGAGACATAGTGCGAAAGAAACAGAGAGAGAGAGAGAGAGCAAGAGAGAGTGAGAGTCGCAATAATCAAGCACCGCATGCAATTTGAAGCCAATTAAATGCACACTTTTGTCCTACTGTGTGGTGCTCAGCATGGGCGAGGGAACGAGCGGGTGGTGGTGGTTTGATTAAATATCAATGCGTCATAGGAGAAATATGCCATAATTGAATTGCTAATCAAACGTTGAAGGTCCTTTGTCGGATTAAATTGAGTTTAATTGAATAATCAATATGTGCGTTGCGAAATTGAGAAATTGCCACAGCCTTCGAAATATTTACTAAATCGTCACATGTCCTTGCAAAGAATCGATACCAAATTAGTTCTCGATATGTTGGAATTATTTAGTAAGGCAATCACAATAACTATCAGACAGCAGCTGAAGCATTATTATAGAAAAATAAATTTCTTTTGATTTGTAATGCACATGAATCATATCAAAATGATAAAGCTGAAAGCTACAAATTTGTAAACTAATTTTATTCGATTTTTGACAAATCGATATATATAATGTAGTAGAAAAAAAATACTATAACTAAACAAACTACATTTTTGAAGACAGTAGTTTGGAATGATATGCTTAATTTCAAATTATCAGCGTGCTGGATTAGTTAGATCTGATAATCAAGTGTTTCGATAGGTTTTCAGAACACGTACAAATCACAAATGCCAAGAATGCAAAATTACTCGCTTTTTTTTTTATTTTTTATTTTTTAAGGAACGTGCACAAATACAGATGCAGCAGGTGTACGCATACTAATGCACTTGAGTGTATCAGGACTGTAAGAAATTGGCAACGGGATGGTTTATGTTTATTCTATTCTATTCTATTTATTTATTTTTTTTCTTTCTTGCCCATTCATGTGCAGCTACTCAGAAAATATTTGGCAAACATATTTACAGTCAATTTCAAACATTTCCTCAGGAAGGCAGGGAGGGCAGTTTTGAGATTAGGGAAGGAGTAAAGAGATCTTTACGCTTTGCACTTTTCAATATCAAACAAATATAAAGAATGAATCTCTTGTCAAAAATTGTGTCAATGCATTTTGGTGTCTATCTGCTGCTGCATCTACTAATTCAATTGCTTTATTTTTAGTTGCTGCTGCTAATATATATATATAAATATAAATAAATATTTTTTGGAAACAAAGACCCCCACAGCCCAAAAGCAATTATCAAAATAAGTAAAACAAGAAAAAAAAAACACACACATACACATACAACAAAAATAACAAACAACAACGGTCAGCTGCAACGAAAATGTTGTTTTCTGCTCTTCACTTTTGTCTCCTATCGCGCTCTATTTCTCGCTCTCTCTCTGTTTAAGCTATAAGAGCGTTGAGCACAGTGGTAGAGAAGCTGCCAAGAAAGTGAACAATATGATCGCATGCGGCTTCAGAATCATTGGAGGGAAGTGAAGTAATTATTATTTTATTTATTATTATAATTACTATTTTTTTTTTAATAATTGAATTTGATTTTTCATTATGATAATAAATGCCATGTATATAATGTAGTTTTGCAAATTTAATTTTGATTTCTAACTATGCACACTAATGTGTAAACCACTTTAAACCACGGTTCCAAAGTGTTTCACTATCAGTACGTTTCACTTAGCCGCTGTTGTTGTTGTTGGTGCTGTTGCTGTCGTTGTCTATCTAACGCGCAGTGTTTCGCTGCTTCTCTTCTGTCGTTATGTGTACGTGTGTGTGTGCGTATATGCGTTGTTTTGGTGTGCACACCGATGTCGTCTGTGTATTTTTATAAGCAAAGCAAATTGCGAGAAAAACAAAATATTCACTGCTTTTACAAAATAATGTAAAAATTTGACAAAATTACTTAAATGAACAATATATACATATATATATGTATATATACATAAATTGTGAAATCTTGTTATATATATGTCTATATATATTTATATGTATGTGTGTATTTTTTAAATGAGTGTATTTTTCTTTTGTGTACTTGAAATAGTTTTGAAAATAATAAACAAAAAAATTGCATAAAATTCACATTTAAGTTTTTATAAATGAATGGATTTTATTATTGTTGCGATCAAAAAAAAACAGGGTTAAAAAAGAAATAGGAACAACAACAAACTTACCACTTGACGCTGCTGCGTTGTTGTTACGACGTCAAGAAACAGTTGAGAATTGGTAGACGACGACGACAGCAGCAGCAGCAGCAGCAGCAACACACACACACGCCCGATACTCGTTTCACTCGTGCCAGTTCCGTTCCGTTTCACTCTACTCAGTTGCTAGTTGCGAGTTATTGCTGATGATGATGATGAGGACACAGTGGAAAGAAGAAGCGGAGCACAAACAACAACACAAACAAAAATCATATGTTTTCAGTTATTGGCGTCTTCTTCTTGTTGTCGTCTTCCTCTTCTTCGTTTGCTTGTTGTCTTATTGCTTTTTATTGTTGTTCTCGTTGCAATCGGCAGCAGCAGCAACAGTAATTTGTTTGAATTTCC
This sequence comes from Drosophila macrothrix, assembly GCA_035042055.1. NCBI lineage: Eukaryota > Metazoa > Arthropoda > Insecta > Diptera > Drosophilidae > Drosophila > Drosophila macrothrix. The sequence goes on from JAWNLX010000587.1 coordinate 6,348,354, forward strand.
CTTTTTGGCTGGCAGCAACAAACTGCGTCTCGAGTTCTTTGGTATCTGCACCAACAAATACAGAGACACGCCCACACACGCACACTAACACAAGCACAAACACTTGAGAGGGCAAACACAAACTCGAGCTTAGAAACAAACTTTTAAATTAAGTGCAAAGCTCCCGCTTCAGTTTTGTTTGAATTGTGTCAAAAATACAACAAAAAAAAACAACAAAAAATGTTGCTGTTCTCCTTCGTTGTTGTTGCTATTGCTGCTGCTGCCTCACTCGCTCCCACGCACACACGAGCAAACGAACAGAGAGAAAGAGGGAGAGAGAAGGAGAGAGAGGCGGGCTGCGACGGCTGCGTCGTAAGTTCTTTTCTTTTTTCTTTGCTCTCCGTTTTCGTTTTTTGTTTTGCGTTCAGTTTCTGCCTCAGCTGCTGCTGATGGTGCTTTTGTTGTTGTTGTTGTCGTTTTTGCTGTTGCTGCTGCTTCTTGCTAGCACACAAATTAACTGCGACATTAAAATTAAATCTCTGCGTTTCGTTTTTTTTTTTTTTTGCGCTCGTATTATTAATTATTTTCAACTCTGCTCCACTCTTGTAATATTTTGTTTTTTATTTTCCACAGTCTTGTTGTTGTTGCTGCTGCTGCTGCTGCCTATTGCGCCTATTAATCGATTTCACTTTTCTTCTGCGTTTCTACTGCTGCAGCCCAAACTGCAACACAAAAAAAAAACAACGAACAAACAAAAAAATGTTAACTCTCGAACCATAGACAAGAAATGTGAGTTTTTGGTCTTTGTTGTGTTGTGTTACGATTGCGATTGCGCTTGCAACTTGTCTTCTTGTATTTGGCTATTTTGTAATATATTTTTTGCACACTCTTTACACAAAATTGATTGTGTGTTGTGTTGTTGTGGCGCTGTCGTCGTTGCTGTTGCTATTGCTCAAAGCGCGTCCGCACCGTTGAGCTGCGAACTATTTACGAATTTATCGATAGCTGCTGCGCCTGAAATTGTTTTCCACTTGCTATCGATAGGGCCGACGATATATCGTACAATTTTGAGTCTTTAATTTTCTCGTTTCGCTGTTTGTCAGTTTTAATATTCACCTAAATAATTAATTTGTCTTATTAAAGTAATTAAATTCCTAAACTCTAATAAAAAGAGAAAAAGAATTGGATAGAATAGAAAATGAAGCAAAGTGCGAGATCGAGATTATGCAATTTGTTCATCTTCAAAATCGATTTTCACTATCGATAGCGAGCGCAAGAAAACCCAATTAATTCCATTTTAGAATTTCAATTGTTTGTGCAATTTAGTTTTGTTTTTATTTCATTATATTTTGCATAAATTGCCTAAATAACATATAACAATTACAAATTACAATTTCATTCTATCAATGTTTTGAAATTGCCTATATTTAGCGGGACGCTTTTCAGTGTTGAGTATAACATTTAAATCAAGAGTGCTGGAAAATACAAAAGTTGTTTGTATTTGAACTTCGCGCCATGCAAGCAAGCCAAAAAATTAAAAATTAATAATGGACAAATTAAAAATAAAAAGTTACAACATGTATATACCATATCTTAGGTATAATAATTTGTATAGGAGTGTTTTAAGAAAATATTCGAAGCGTTTATGCTAAAATATTGAGCTTACGGGTTTAATTTGCTTGCATCTAGATAATTCTGATTTTTTTTGAAGCTGTATTAATTTTTCTAATCATTTTTATATAAAACTCAAAAGGAGTTGATGGAGTGATTTGAAAAGTGTTATACTGGCGCCAGGAATGGGTGACACTGTGCAAGGAGCGTCAATGTTAATAGCAGGAAGAGTCTCTCAGCTGCGAGAGTTCCGGGATGTTGGTTAACATTAACAGTGCTATTATAATGCCAAACATATGTTATTATCCTCTAACAGCTGTAATTGGCAATGTTCTCAATTCCAATTGCGTCCTTAAAGCGTTTCAGTTAATTTAAGCCACTAAATAAAGTGAAAAGTGAACGAAATTTGAGGTAAACGCAACAGTAAATTGTAATTGCTAAAGCGAGCGAAACGAGTAACTAAGCTGAGTGCAGTTAAATTGAGTTAATGCAATGCAGACCACTGTGCAACGCTGTAAACGGGAACATGGCCGATAAACAAGCATTCTGATTGGATTTGTTGTCCATGCGTTCTCATTGCCAGTTGGACGGCGTAAGAGTTAACGTCAGTAGGCAGCAAGACGTAGACGACAATGGTTGTGTTTTTTTGTTGTTACGTGAACGTTGACTTTATTTATGCATAATAATTATTATTAATAATAATCACTTTTTTTTTGCGTTTTTTTTTGTGTGCGTGTGCGACAAACAACAATCGGAACAACAATTATGCAAATCACAAATTAATAATAAAATGTTAGTGCAAAGTGTACCGTAAATTTGTTTATCGAAAATTACAAAGATAATTAAAATAATTACGACGAAAACAACAACAACAGCAAACAACAACAACAACAACAGTACAACGTAAATATAATAAATATTATTTCGTGCGGCATTTTTGTTGTAGTTTAACGTTTCCCATGCTCGTTTCTTGTTATGGTTTTTGGTTTGCGTTAACGTTTACGTTTATGTTGTTGTACACAATTACGTTATGTTGCCTTCACTTGCAATTGTGCAGCTTTTGGGCAATTCCAATTAGTATTTTACTAGCAGTGCTCCGAATGAAAAAATTAAGAAATTTAACAAAGCGGTGCAAAATACAACAATATAAAAAAATTGTACAAGGCAGCAAGAAGCAGAAAAAGCCGCAACGCTGACGTTGGCATCCACGCACACACACACACACACACATACACTGCGCTCATCTCACTTGTTCTCACAAAACAAACACGCTCTCTCCGCGCGCGCGTATGTGTGTGTGTGTGTGTGGTAGAACGTGGTAGCTGGCAAGCAACCTAATAAGAATAAGTTAACAAACTGACGACGTGTGTTTCAGGTTCGTGTTGAGCATGGGAGAGCGGTTAGTGGGGTCAAGGGAAGCAGGACGCGAACGCTCTCTTTGCGCGCGCTCTATCTCTCTTTGCTCTCTCGCTCTGTTACGCGCTGACATTCATTGATTTTTCTGCTTTGTCATAGTGGAAGGAAGAATGCGTGTTTGTGTATGTGTGTGTATTTGAGTTAGGGGGGGGGGGGGGGGGAGGAAGGAACGCAAAGAAGGCGAATGAGCAGCCAAGGTGAACTCTGCAAGAGCCTGATGCCAGAGCGAGAGAGAGCGAGCTATAGAGAGAGAGAGAGAGAGAGAGAGAGAGAGAGAGAAAGAGAGACCTGCAACGAAAAGGAAAACAAAGGGAATAAAATGACAATTCACTGTTAGCCACAATTGGAGGTTATGTTACGCTAAAGTCGAAATAAAATCGTTCATAATTTGTTGTTGTTGACACGGCTTGCGTAATTTGTTAAATGAACTCATATATCTAATTTTTTTTAGTTTACTTTTTTTTTGTGTGTTGTTATGCGAGCAGCAAGCAAAAGCAAACCAGCGAAACAGAACGAGGCGAAAAAGCGGCGCTTTTGGCCACCATTAACAGCAAAAACAGCAACAGCAGCAACAATATTAACAGCAACAACAATAACAGCAACAAAACATAACAGCAAACACAACCAGTAACTACAATAACAGCGCCAAAGAGCGTAAACAACAGCAACAGAGAGAGAGAGAGAGAGGGAGAGAGAAAAAGAAAGAAAGAGAGGGAGCGAGAACAAATAATGGTAATATAAAAAACTCTCTGCTTCGTATAAATGTTGGTTAAAGCACAGGCTCTAATTGTTAAAGCGATAGCATTTTGTTTATCACATTTGTGATTAACACTTAGATAACATAATTGATAGCAGCTGCTCTGCTCTACTGCTCACTTTCAAGTTCAACTTGCCGCCTCAGACTGCCGATCATCTCTCTCCCTCTCGCACGCTGTACAAAAGACAAAAAAAAATCAACAAAAACACGTAATGCAATGCAATAACAATTGTCCAATTGGCAAAACTTGCATGTGTGTCCAATTGGGCACACATCACCTGAACAGGAGCAGCAGCATAAGCGAGAACCCTCTCTTTCTCTCTCTCTCTCTCGTTCGCACTTTCGAGTTTAGAGTGGTTTGGCTCTTACACTTCACCTTGCGCCCGCTCTTACTTTAATTGAAGTAAAGCGACAAACCGGCCGCTTACGTGTCGCGTCAGCGTAAGCGCACTTCATTTACGTAGCGTACTGCTGTTGATAGCGCAACTGTCGCTGCCAACCATTAACGTCGACGTCAACCGCAAAATACGAAAAAAAATCAAGCAAAAAATGCCACGCCGATTTTTCTTTACTTTCGGTTCGATACTTGTATTAGAATGCATTTTGATGACGACGCCCGACCAACAATAGATGGCGCCCCTATACCAAATACATAAATAACGAAATCAAAATCAAAATACAAATTAACAGCAGAAATGGGGGCTACACGCAATACTCGATGAAACAGTAAATACTCGATAGAGTGAACCACAAATCGAAAATCGAAATTCTTCATTAAGTTATTATTAACTTTTAAGCAAGCATAAAGAATTTTTGATAGTCTTTGAACTTGGAACAGCTTTAAATAGTTGCCCAGTTCTCGATTTTGTTTTAATATTAAAATACATATTCAAAAGAATTCCGAGCTCAATTTTAAACTTATTGGAATAAATGTATTTCAAATAACTTGTTTAAAATGGAAATGAGAGAAATAATTGTTGGGTTATTATTGGGTATCTTTATTGTATGCAATTTTATAGCCGAAGCGTGACGATAACTTTCTCTATGTATTAGCTAAGCTCTGTGTGACAGTGAGAAACACACACAGTAAAGAGAGAGAGAGAAAGAGAGAGAGAGAGAGATACAGACAGAGAGAGAGAGTGAGAGAACTCACAAGCGATTATCACATTATCAGTTGAATTATGGAGCTGCAAAATGGATCTTGATAAGCATTATTACATTATTTATTTATTCGATAAACGACTAAAAAGTTACCCATTTCAAACCATTTCTTTGTTGAAAATGGGTACAATAAAGTTGTGCAAAATTATGCAAGAAGCAGATCAAGATTCCAAATTGGGAACATGGGCAAAGATTTGGATGTAGGCTTTAATGATGTTCATCTCAAATAAATAAAAACTAAACAAATAAGAAAATAAAGATAACAAAGAAGAATTTTTCGACTGATTGTTGCTATGGCTGCTATATGATGATATATATATATATATATATATATATATTGTCTGCTGCAAAAAGATTTCTAGATTTCAAGTTTTATTAAGATGACGTCAAAATTGAGGTCTGCTAAGAAAAAGAAAGACAATCGTATAGAAAGACTGATCGACACATATATTTAATTTGAATTGTATTCAGAAATATAAAAGAAATATCGGAGATCAGATATATAATCTTAGATTAAATTTGTTGTATATGATTTTTGTAATTTTTAGTGCCACGTTTTTTTTTAACTTTAGATTATTTTAAAAGCTGAAATTGGCACAGATATTTTGGTGAAGAATCTGGAGATCATGTTTTTTCTTTTTATTTTAAAGCATCTACTTTTTAGTGAATAATTTTGTAAAAAATGTTACTTGTACAGGAATGCTTGCCTCACTCAAATATTTGTGTTTAAATAGATAATTATTTATTTATTTGTTTAACATGTATATAAATGTTTAATTATTTGTTTTATCGAGCATTTAAACCAAAACCATAGTTTTTAGATATAAATATGTATTTGTATATATATGCATATTTTATTTGACATTTTTGATTAATTTTTGCATTTGTCTCTTTCTCTTTATGTATGTCACCAAAAATACCAAACCAAAAAATGTAATACCCAACCAAAATCCACAAAAAAAAAAATATATATATATAAAAATAATAATAATAATAAAATCATAACTGAAAAGTGCGCAATATAAAATTGTTTCCAAAATAATATACAAGAAAAAAAATATATAACAAATAAATGTGACACAAAGGCGGCTCAATATGAGCGCCAAATGTGGCAGCCACAACAACTGCAACATCAACACAGCGGCGACAACAACTAATACAACAACGACAACAGCAAATACAACAAATTGTGTGACATCAAATTGAATCAATTTCAAGTCGCCAAAAAATAGTCAAAAAAATTTAACGAAAAATAATAATAAAAATATAAAAAAAAAGTTATAAAAAAAATCAAATAATCTTTTTTGTTGTTATTTCCCAATTGCCTGGCAAAAAAAAAATTCGAAAAAAAGAATCCCTATTGTTTCTCGAAGTAAAAAGCATCGACCCGAGCCTCCATAAAGATATATATAGATAAATATATATATATATATTTTTGACGCATATGCATATGTATGTGTTTGTGTGCATCTGTGTATGTGTGTGTGTGCGTGTGTTTATTTCCCCTGTGCATTCCATCCATTAATCTACATATATACACACATATATATAATATATATATATACAAATATATTTAACTCGATCTAAATGACAACAACAACAACAACAACTAATTAAATATTGTATATGGCGCACATGCAAATCTGATAACAACAATATAAAATAAATTCATAAATAAATAACAATCATCATCAATCGATAATCAAACCAATCAACTAACAAC